>JBAMHW010000001.1:19519340-19540078 GCA_037177495.1 Rhadinocentrus ornatus | reverse complement strand
TATATATGGCCATGATTGCTTGAAATGCGTTTTCAGTCTGGAGACTTTAGTGTTCCACTAGTGTAATCTCCTAGACACACACACATGCATGCGCGCACACACACACACGCACACACGAGAGAGATTAGATTTAATTTGTTCTGTTCTTATCTGTCCACAGTTTGTTGAAAAGTATATTGTTCATTGGGAATATACAGTGCTGAAAAAGAGGCTTGTTAATTATTTTCTTATGATAAGCAAATGTAATAATTGCTGAATAGTGAATAAAAGTAAGAAAATTCTTAACATTTTTTTTTTTTTTTACATATTTTGTAGCATCGTCTGTGGGTTTGGGGTCTTGGCCTGTAAAAATTTGGAATCCACATGCCCAAACTATTCTTGTGTTATTGCGCCGTAGTCCTACAATCCATCAATCTTAAATCTAATCTTTTTTTAAACCAGTATGTACCCCATTGCCACATTTTAACTTTATTTCTCTCAAATTAATCAAATCCTTCTGCTTGTTTTTCCTCATCCGTTTAAATAGGCTGCCCCCAAAAAGTAGCTAGCTAGCTGTCATTTACTCAGTTGATGCATTACAGTTGGTGTATTTATAACGTAAAAATGTTGGGGATGGGGTTAGCTTATACTTACCTGTTGTTTTCTGCATGATGGGGATCTGTTTTGTCTGTCTTTCATAGTTTTTTCTTTATTATTTTATTGTTTAACACATGTGACATGTTCCCACACAAACATTTGAATTAGCTTTAGTCTGACTGAAGGTTGTTAATTTAACATTCATAATCTGACAAACGTGTCTGTCTGTATTTAATTTTATGGCAATCCTTCAAATAGCTGGAAAAAAATTATAGCTTAAACCTCAAATGACAGTCAGTTGCATTAATGGTAAAATTCTTTGGATCCAACCTTTGGGGATCATGAATGTCCATATAAAATGCCATGGCAATCATTTTAACTTGACTCACTGGCAAAATGACATTGCTACATTAGTACATCAGTAAATAAAATTTTTACAACATAAACCATAAATAAGCCCCAGTATTTACACCCTAAGTAGTTTTCAAAACCCATATATTTTGACTGATTTAGTGAATTTGTTTATGTATTTTTTCTATCAAATTTGTTACCACACTGTCTTTTAAAAGTAATTTTATTTCCTTCTTTCCCTCCTGCTTGCCCTTCTTGACCCTGATTCAACTGAATGTCTGATTGGTATTAACAGGATTATCAATGGGGCTGCCATAATTAGAAGTAATGCACCGCAATTACAGATATAGATCGGGGGATTAAACTTAAAAAACCAGAGCTGGCTTCCAGGGAATAAATTTAATACATTTTGATTATATGGACTTTGTTGATATTAAAAAAATGCTCCACGGCTATTTTAAATAGAGCTCTCAACCGGCGTTTTAGCCCAGAAGATTTTGTACAAATGATTAAATTAGTCTTTATCATGGCTGATGCTAACTTCGGTGTAATTTCTATGACTATAAAGTATTTATTTAACAGCATTTATTTACAATTTAATTTTTTTATTAAGCTATAAATTTAGAGTGAAGTGACAGAAAAGATGGATGATATTATAGGATAATTGTCTGGCAACAACTCGTTGTGTCATGGTATGTCTAAATCCATTGTGCTATAGGATGCTTTTACAGTCAAAACATAGCGTTATGCTTTCTAACATACTTGCATGTATTAATCTCCAGACTACATAAATCTGAACCAATACACTGTCTGGCATATTGAGTAAAGACAATAATTATATGAGAGCTAAATTTAGTAGGTTCCTGTGCAGAGGAAAACATCTGTCTTTATCAGTGGTGCTTAACTTAGTACAGGAAACCCAGCACATGTAATTCATGCAAAATTTGGATGGGAGGTTCAGAGTGCTCCTGTGGGGATGGGGGCAGTCTCCACTAATCAACCTGACCAATGTCTGTGGAGAGAGATGCCAGCTCAGATCACTTTTAATGACCAGACAAACACACAAGACTCTTTTGTTTTAAATCTCCCTTACCAACTTAATGAATTAAAATGTTGGCTATTTTCATTAAAGTAACTAGAAAGCAGATTTGTATAATGCGGGTTTGAAATGTGGTCACTATTTCTGTTCTGTACAAACAAACAAAGTGTTTTCTCTTTGTAAGTCTGAGGAAACCAAATGGGTTTGATGTTAAAGTTTGGTTCATGCTAGAACATATCCTGCCTGCCCATCTTAAACCAGGAGGACTGAATAAAAATATAACTATTACCAAAATAAATACAACAGAAACCAATGTACGGCATGCAAAAAAACCAAAACAAAACAACTTAATATTTCCAATTCTCACCCAGGAACTTGGGGTTATTTTGATTTTACTAGTCTAGTAGCTGGTTTAGCTTTTGCTACAATGTAGTGTTATTTCTTTCTTCCTCCAGCTGCTGAAACTTCACCTCTTCTACCATAATAAACACTCTTCTAGTGTTCACCAAACAATGATGGAGTAACTAATCAGAAGGTTCGGGGCCGCAAAACTTATGGGACGATTTTTTGGTCAAAAAAAAAAAGAAAAAAAAAAAGAAGAAATGGGTAAGTAAGAACTGGCGCACGCTCTAATTTAAGTAGTTACTTAATTTATAACTAAACTTTCAGGATAGGTAGGAAACAGTCCTTCTTCGGGCTGCCATAGGCAAATGCGAGAAAAGGCACAGTGTAGCATAGCAGCAGCGTGCAGTTCACTCACTGGTAATGAAGTTATGATAAGGCAACCTTAAGAGGAGAGGAAGAGGATAGGTGCTACTAGGGTGGAAACAGGCGTTATTCTGAGTCCTTTGGAACTGCAGGCAAAAGAAGTTGGATGCTCTCAAAGTGCTGTATCAAAGCACATCAATAAAAAGTTGAGTGGAAGGGCAAAGTGTGGAAGAAAAAGTTACACAAGCGGGGATGACCGCAGCCTGGAGAGGATTGTCAGGAAAAGGCCATTTGAAAATGTGGGAGAGCTTCACAAGGAGAGGACTGAGGCGGGAGTTTGTGCTTCAAGAGCCACCACACAGACGGATCATGGACATGGGCTTCAATTTTCGTAATCCTCTTGTCAAGCCGCTGCTGAACAAAACACGTCAGATGCATCTTACCTGGGCTAGAGTTGTGTATTGCTGGACATTTTCTTTATATTTGTGTACTTGTTAAAAAAAAAAAAAACATCTCAGTGGGTCAAAAAAATTAACTTTACAATAAATACTTTGATGCCCTTTTGCAAAAGTGACAGGTGAGGAGACAAGAAGTACAGATGAAAGAAGAGAGAAACAAGAGAAGTAGTAGGTAGAGGACAAACACAAGAAGACATGATAGAAAGGAAGTGGTTTGTGTGAAGCATAGGTTATGGTCTTCATTTTGGTGTCTTGTATGGCGGCTGAAAAGTAACAAACACATTTACATTTCAAAAATTAAATTAACAAATAAAAAACAAAATTACATTTAGGAAACACATTTACATTTTTAAATTTATAATTCATAAAACACACAATAAATTTATATTTTACAAAACAAATTTACATTTTAGGGGGGAAAAAAGTACTAATATTAAACGTGTACAAGTGCCGAGACAAATCTACAACAGGTCAAACATAAATACAAATTCTGAAACAAACAGACAAACGATTGCTCTTACAGGAAAGGGAAGGTCCTAAATGCCGGAAGTGAAGACCGATGACCTCATTTTGTAGTTTAAACAAATAGTTTGTAGTTCAGCTACACGTGGAATGTCAGCACAATTCTTGATAAGAGAACAATGTTTTGCGGAGTCAGGTTCGGCCAGTTCTTCATGCAAACGGTCTTGGGAACTTTGTCCTCTTAGAACTGCCGCTGACTTCTTTAGTCAATGTTTTTGTAATCTGGTGCATTACTACAGGAAATTAGGCTTGTAGTTTCTTTATTATTAAAATAAAAACTACAATTTTAGTCTTATTTAAAAAAAAAAAAAACTACCAGAGTGTAAGCAGTGAGCAGATGTTTCATTTATCCACTTGTGGGCTGAAAATTGGTTCCACTCTGGCCCTGTCACCAAGTATTTCTTGGCAACTGATTTGTCTTTTCTTAGTTTTGTCATGTTGTTGTGCTACTCTCATCATTTAAATAAAAAAACCAACAGAGGCACAAAGAGGGCGACAAGGATTCAGCTATGAAGACACACACATCATCAAGTTGCATTAGTTGGGCCATGTGCTACTCTAGCCATTCCACAAAAAAAACATACATTCAGAAGTACGTTTTTTACTATATATTTGGAATAGAATTGACTTATGTGTGTATTAGGAGTTGACACTTTTATTCATTCACATTTTTGGTTGTGACCTATCCTGGCTTACCTTTTAATCCAGAGATGATATAAGAATTACTTTTTCCAGGGCTTGATTGAGGCTATACTCTAGCAAGTTGCTAAGCAGGCCTGTTGTGAAATAATTCCAATAAGCTCCCACATGATCTAAAATCTCCATCTTATTGAATCAGTCATCCACCCACAGATACACAGCAATGATCCCTATATGATAACTTTGAACAAAAGGAGCAATCTAATTCACGAGCTTAGCTGACCATTTTTTTCGATTCTTCCTAAGTGATCTGCCAATGTGAGACAACAGCTCCATTCAGAATATAACATTATTTAGAAATGAAGCCAATAACCCGTTAAGATGTATGAAACACATTTGTGAAATGTTTGAGAAATTGCTGCCAGGGGGTTGTGGATTAATGCTGTCTCTGATGGCAGCGCTTAAGATTAAGAAAAAGGAGGTAAATATTTCAAATAAAAAAAACAATAACACCACAAAGCCATTTGCAAACTTTAAGGACACACACACTCACATACATCCCCATGCTGTCTCCCAGGGTGTCCTTCATGCTCTGCAGCTGATGTCTGATATTTCATGCTTGTTTTATTAAAGATTTAAACAAGTTTTCATCTTCTACAAATATAAATAAGACTTTTTCTCTGACATGTACTGTGATGTAATGGGGAAGATATTATAAAGAACAAAAAGAGAGAAGGCAAGAGGAAGTGAAATTGGGATTCTGTAGATGTGAATTGAATCTATAAAAACATTTCAAGTTATGATTGTTAAAGGGGCAGTGTTAAATTTGGTTAAATATGACTTCCTGCCTTCATTATTGAGCAGAAATGTAACCATAATTTATACCAATATAATCATGCCGTAAAGTATTATACTGATTTAATGTATATTTACAGATTTAGGTGATGGAACTTCTGTCTTTCCTCCTGTAAGTTTCTCCATAAATCATTTCCTGTTGTTTTATGTTACGCATTTTCTGCTTTTCATTTCTCTTTCTCATGCTGTTGCCTGCTCTCATGTCTTTGCTCTTCTTCATTCTCAAAGTCAATCGATTACTCCATGGTTGAGGTTCTTGCTCTTATTTGATGCGCTGGCTATTTATCCTTGGCTTTCTGACCTGGGCCACCCCCGCCTCATCCTCTGTCTCCTTCCGAACTTTGATGGCAGCGTATATCCATGTCACCAGTCTTACACTGTCCATCCTACATCAATAAGCATTTGGGGAGAGCTGATTTTTCTAGGCTGAATAATTTATAGTGCATGATTAGAAACTCTATCCTGAGTGGAGGATCTAGTTGCTTGTATGTTTGTCTTGGATCTTTACAATAAAACAACATGACCCAATCTGATTAGAATATCCAATGTTGCAGAGCTTGTTGTGTCTGTTTTTGAGAGAGAACAAAATATATTGGGTTTTGTTTTGTACCAGTGGAGCTGGGGAAGCTAATGAAGAAAAGAGAAACTATTAGTAAGACTAATTTTCACTATACTTTTTCTTTCTGTTCATGACATAGAGAAACAGAGAGAAAAGTGGTAATTTACCAATTTTACAGAGACATTTTGGCTTTATTTAGAGTTATAGAAAATCATTAGACTGTTTCTATTTAGACAGAGACAGGCATACTTATTATGTATTTAGACAAATAATTTTATGATATTACTGTGAGATAAATAAGTGACAGACTTTGTAATATGTCTTAATTGTACACCAGTTACTGCTAAATATATATCTTTCATATAGTGTCAAAGTTCAATTGACTGTGTTTAGTTTGTCAAGCAGTTATTTTTAACAGTGTGCTAATGTTTGTTGTAAGGTAGCACACTTACACACCAGGGTGCCACTGGTAAAAAACAAAACAAAACAAAAGACTCCACCGAGAGGGAAATTAAAACATGAAGCCATTATTATTTTTTTTTTCTTTCCTTTTATTTTTTTCTTTCTTATCTATTGCTTTATCTTTTCAGGCAGTTTCTGGTTATTTGTGTCAGGTACAGTTTGAATAGTAAATCTTTAATTAATAAAAAGGAAGAAAATTTTTATTTTAAAAGTGGATTTGTTGTAGGCATTGCACTGCTATGGGATTTACACATTACTAAGAAATTTTCTGCATGTTCAGAATCTGAAAAACTTTTACTTTCACCCAGTTAACAAAGGCAAGCATAAGGCAAGCATAAGGCATGCGTCAGGCAGGCAATCTTGCCCTTCACTGAGGCTTGCCTCTCTTTGTATTTCAGAGGGACAGCAGCAAGAGCGCATCATGGACTTCTCATCATACAGTAGATATGTGTGTGTTTGTGGCGGGTAGAGGGGGTGTTATATTCATTAGCACATTCAAAAATGCCTGGAGGCATAAGCAGAAGAGGAGTGAGTGAAGGCGAATGGGGAGGGGTGGCTTGTATGGAAATTGACCAGCGTGCTCTAACTGTTCATCTGGTGGAGGCCTTTGAAGTGAGCTGTTCAACACTGCAGCCGGCCTTGTTCTTGATAATTGCCTAAATGATCTCTATGGAGCGTAGGGTTGTGCTACAACTGATCTAATCCAGGGGCAACCCGCAGATTTGACAGAGAGCTCTTCGACACCCCCCACTCCCTCTTTACCCAAACAACAGCCTATCTTCCATTTTGTTTTGAATGTTTATTAGACAAACACGGCGGGTGGTATCAAGGCCAGTGTTGTGGGTTCTGGAGGCACTGGAAAGTGGAGGGGTGGTGGTGTTCTGTTTGTTGTAGGGTTGATGGCCTTTGCGCTCCTCAAGCTTAGCCACACGCTTAACCCGCACTCCTTGACATCGTAGCCTCCACTCACTCCATTGATATGTAAATGTGCAGCAGCCCCGTCTGCAAATGAGGGAGGAATAATTAGTCAGGTGCACTTAGTAACAACAACAATAATACACATGTCTGATCCAAGCTGAGCTGGTCTTTCTTTGTCATTTGAGCTGCTCCTGGCAATCTGAACCCCCCCCCCCCCACCCCCCCCACCCCCAAACCTCCCCAGTTGCAGCACTACAGATAGTGGTGGGTGGTGGGGCATCCACAACAACTACAGTGTTTGGCCTTTCGGAGCCTCAACAAGGTTTAAGGAGTCAGTGGAGCATGGAGGCCAAACAGAGCCCTAGGCCAAGAGCAGCGAGTACAGAACACAGCCTGGGTTTGAGACCTTTCCGGTATCCAGAAGGGTCAGAGCAGAGAGTGAAACAGAGAGGAAGTGATGCTATACCTTGAGACCTGAACTTTACAGGTCCTGGAGGAAGCTAGAACATGTCATATGCTCATGAAAAGGCTAATGCATAACTGGTAATTGAAAGTTAGTTAAAAGTGGAACAAGCACTGTGTTAGGTTTTTGTGTGTCTCAAAAAGCGGGAGCACAAAAGGAAGGGTATGTCTAAGTTACCAACAGGAGGTAGAGACAAACAAAATGGCTGATGGGACAAAATGAAGTGCATCTGTTTCGGGAATATGACTCAGTACACTGACTGGGAAAAATAGATTATTATGTCCCATTTACATACAGTGCCAGTGCTTCAAAGAGGTGGGTGTCATGTTAGTGCTCCAGTGCCAGGCGTAATGAAGAGCCCCCCTCCCACTGTCCCAGGACAGGCCCAGTGGCGCAGTATCAGGTAGACTGAGGTCCCTTATAAAAGCGGCCCCTATGAATTATAAATCATAGGCCACTGGAGCCACAGCCTGTGGGATACAGAGGGGGTAAGAGGGACCATATTCCCGGAACAAAGGACAACAAAGGGAGGGGCTAAGGCAGTGAGGTGGTGGGTTAGAGTCATCCAGTAAAAGTTAAAGAGGGAGAGATGGTTTGATAGTGTCTCTCTGTCTAATGTGAGCAATATTTCTGTGGTAATGGTACTCTGTTAATGTTACAAGCTACTGGCACTTAAGGGGCCCCATACTGAGTGCACATGTTTTACTTTGTGGTTGTGTTTCTGTAAAAAGATTTCTTAACCAGCAGGAGTTTTTTGGTCCTCCCCACTGGCCATTGGGTTGCAGGCTTGGTTCAGTCAGAGGTGATTAAATAGAAAAAAATTTTTTTGTTATTCTTTTATTTATTTTCTTTCTTTTTTTTGGGGGGGGGATGCTGATGAAAGGTTGATTGATATGGTGTCAGGCGCTCTGTGATGGATTAAATTGTGTGTGCAGACGTTGTGGCCCTGGCCAGTCATGGCTGTTGCTGCCTTTTCCGCCAGCCACAGCTTTAAGAAAATTTGATTTTCGCAGCTCAGAAACACACGGCAGCCCCTTTCTCTCCGCTGCCTGACTTCCATTTAGTTTGAGAGTGCACAAGTGATTCTTTATTGGATGAAATCTGCGCCGGATTGGATAAAGTGTTAGAGCGCTGAGCCATCTATCACTATCACCGCCCCAGCTCCAGTTTCATTTTAAAAGAAAAGAATGAGAGCAGAAAAAAAACAGAAAGAAGAAGAAAAACAGACAGCCATAGGATGTTGGAGATTTGAAAATTAACTGTGGCAAGGGAAAAAAGATCCATCCTCCAACCACTAAGCCTGTTTCCTCTGTTGGAGAATACCAAGCTTTTCTCTGTAGAGATGCCTCCATGACTCACTAGTCTCTCAAGATCTCATAATGTCTGCTGACCACCTCTAGTCTACACCTGTTCACACCCTGCTCTAAAGTCTAAAGGTTGCTTTTTTTTAACTAGTCGCTATTAGCTGATGGAGACTGCAGTTATTGAACAGTTAATGTGGAGGGCAGAATAACTGTACAACTATAAAGATTTTATGTTACAACTATAACATTTTGATATGCTGACCCGTTCTTGCTTTATAGTCTTTTCTCTGCACCAATATCCACGGCTAACATTCATTATAATTAATTTTCTGTACGTTTTTCTACTAACTACTTATATGCAAAGCTTTGAAAATTAAACATGTTTTAAAACAAAACCCACACTTAAAAGGAATTATAGATCCATTCATTGACTACTTTCTGCAAACATTGACATTGTTTTACTAATAACTGTCATACAACCTTATATGCCACATGGTTTATTGTCCAGAACCAGCTGTGAAGTTCTGTGTAGTGGCTGTTCGGAATGGGAATGGAAAAATAAATCAAGGCCTTCACCAGTGTTGGTAGTAATGTGCTACTGTAACACTATTACTTTTGTCAGTAATTAATACTCGAATGCCTTACTCTTAATAAATGATTAAATTAACTTAGATACCGTTACCCTATGGTGCATTACTCCATTACTTCCTAAATTAAAGTGTAACTAGACACCCTACTCTTTGCGTAACTCCACCCACTGCCGAATTTGAAAAATACTGGCAACTGCAAGGGTGGGGGTGGGAGGTGTGGGGTGATCAGGGAGCAGAGAGTGGGCGGATCGGGATATACAGGCAGAAATGATTGACAGACAGCAGCTCAGCTAACTGGCAGGATGCAAAGCGAGATTCACAAAGCACCTACGCCACAGAGCGGTATTTGAGGTGGAAGACTTTTCCCCTCCTAAATCTCCTCAGATGCACATGAACAAGGTGGTCCTGAACCGTATCAGTCTGAGCCGTTAGCGCTGTTACGCTGGCCTGTCAACAGCTCCAGCAGCTCTGGAAAGCTGTGGAGACTCGCGGCAGGTTGTGCTGCTGCTGTATGGTACCGTTGCCACAATGTGAGGATCAGCAGGTAAACAGTATATGTAGTTTTCATCACAATTAAGTAATACTGTGTTGTTTACGGCTCATAAACCACATTTTTGGGTGCACTACCCCTTTAAAACATTTTGGCAGCAGCTGTAAGCTTCTTCCTGTTTACAGTTGTGATGCAGCACAACATGGGCAGTGTTGCCAAGTCCGCTGGTTAGGGTTGTTTTTCTGTCAAGTCGCTTGTAAATATCATCAGTCGTGGGTTAAAGGTTTTTGGGCTCGTTTTCTTAAGTGTAGTCGCTTCCTTGGGTTTTCTCTACTCCCTTTGTGAAGCCCTCTTAATTCTCTTACACCTCTCCACTATAAAGAAATAATACCTGGATGCAGAACAGGAAACGTGAATGCAACAGTCCTTTTTCTTCAGGAATTAGTATCCACAGCCCCGTTTCCTTGGTTACCATAGGTGTCTGAACCGAAACGCCCCTACTCACATGCACTCACATAACTTTACTTGACAGAGAGACAGTGGCAATTTTTGAGCAGCTGTTATATTACTTTTAACTTTGATTTCTTTCTTTATTTGTTTATTTATTTATTTTCAAATAATCTCTGGCCTGACTAAAACAAATCAGTGTTGAAATCAGTGTTTGAGATTGTTTCATATTTTGTAAAACACTGTAATTAAGTTATAAGGATGTTAATAGGAGAATTCTTAAGAATGTACTTTTACAAATGTAACTAAAAAGTTACTTTTAACAGTAGCGCATTACTTTTTGGTGTAAGTAATCAACAAAGTAACTGAGTTACTTTTGAATGAAGTAACTAGTAATTAGTTGCTTTTTCAGTAACTAGCACAATACTGGGCTTCAATGACACCAAACATTTAAAAGGGAGCCTTCCATGTTGACAGGTCTGGCAACATTTTTACAAATTGTTGATAACCCTCCTATGATAGCTGAACTCATTCCAACTCTTCAGTCTTGCAGTCAACCCCAGGACAGCCATGACCAGTCTAGACCTGTGAATTAGTCAGACTTGTTTGTTTGTTCACATCTTGTCATCACAGTTCTATTCATTTTTAAACACAGTTCCTTATGTCCCTCTGTCTGCCCATTAGTGCTTTGCAATATAAAACGAATGGCCATGAATTTGCCTCTGGGCAATGCAGACGAGCTTTAGAAAGGAAGGAAGAGTAGAAAAAAGAGCTCTGGGGGGTAAAAATTGTGAAACTCTGATGTATTTCATTTCGTCTTACATAATTCATTATGAAATGCATCTTGGATGATGTAAATCTGTTCAGAAACACCCTCTATTCCAGGCCTTTACCCTTAAATGTCTCTGTGGTTGGAGTGTCCTGAGGCAGTTTGGGCCCACCAGTCTTCCCCACCCCCAGTCTTAATAAATCATTATGGAGTAGAGCTGCACTTATCAAACTGGTCCAAGACCTCTAATGAGCACAGGGACTACGACTATGCACAGCCCCAGAAATATTTTATTAAGAGTACATTTAAGCACACACTATGCAGGATGTATGGCCACATGGCCAATAGTGTATCCCCTGTACAACATCTGCATCACAAATAACAGGCCTGAGACTACAGGCTGTATGTAGAGATGCCCAGTGTAATGCAGTGGACACTAAGATTATTTCCTGAACTCAAATGGCACCATGGGGCCTTGTGACCTTTGTTCTGACAGTCTAGTTATGATGGCCCATCAACGAGGAGAAAATTCTCACAACTTAGGCTTAAATCATTTTCCTGATTTGCCTTCACTTTCTTTTGGTACATGTTTCCATTATGTGTTACTGAATAAGCAAGATATTAAATCTGAATATGCATGATTGTAAGAAAAACCTTGACTGAGATACAATTCATGTAAGTTTGAACATTTTTTTCTTTTTAATGAAATACTGGAACCAGTGATTCTATTATTCTTTTGAAGTCAATTTTATACCATTGAGATATCTCTGTCTTCTCCATATCTGTGGCTGAATTAATGAATGAAGTCAAATGCAGCGCTGCTAAACTGAAACCAACAAGTCCAAATAGCTTCTACAGCTGAGCAGATGAAACACTTTGTTTCGATCTCCTCTTAGAAATCTTTTTCTGTACAACGGCTTTGTCAAATGGATCAGAGGTGTGATTGACAGGTTTGTGGCTTTGATTGAATGAGGGAAGCATTTACTGTTGTACCTTTAGAGAATAGTGTATGTGCCACCCCACCCCCACCCCCCCTCTAATGAATTAATGCAATTTAAACTAACAGCTAAGGCATTTAGAAGTAAAATGAGAAATAGAAAGAGATCATATCACAGGTTAAGGCCAGTCTCTTTAATACAGGCAGACTATCATTAAAGAAATGCTCAGGCTCTTAGCAATGAATCCACCATTCAGAAACACCTGACCCAGGATAATGACAAGTACATTGGTAATGCATAATTTTTTTAATAAGTTTGAAAATTGCCTAGACCACTGAACAAAGGCAGAATGAGCACGGGCTCCATGACAGTAATAATAAAAGGTAAGAAATTCTTTCTTTTACATTCTTTTTAAGTTTTGAAAATCCAAGACTGAAAAAATAAAACTACTGAAAAAAATCATTACTTTGGTGTTTCATCTGATTCTTTTCTTCCCAGCACAGAAACACCAGGCTGATTAGAGATAACTAAAACCAACCAAGCTTCGTACCTCTTCTCGTCCCTCCTCTGTGCAACTTTTATTTTTAATGTATAATCATCCCTGAGCTCGTTTACTCAGGAACAGAGGGATATAAATGTTTTAAAATCTAACCAAAAAAAGAAAAAGAAAGGAAAGAAAATGGAATGGAAGGAGGAAAGGATAGGTAATATGAAAAAGATTTTAGCCTTAATAATTCATAGCACAGTCCTTCAATCCCTCTTTTCTCTTTGCTGAGTAGTGTTTGATGAAGATACAAGTTTCCTCCTCTGCTGGGCTCCAGCAAGGTAAATGATGTTTGGTTAAGACAGGCCTCTGATAAGGGCAATATTTGAGACCCTTGCAAGGAGGCATGAGAAAACGGCATTACTAGGACAGAACATAGAGGAGGGCTTGATCAAAAACAAGGTTAGAATGATAGGAAGTCTCTAAAGGAAAGCCAGTAACTCAGACTGTAGCACCACAGGCCACAGGGTCATTGAAAGGGTGGTACAGAGATACTTAAAGACAAAAGCCTGTTTGTTTACTTTCTTCATTATTTTCCATAATGCTTATTGCAATTCAGGGTTGCAATTCAGGGAGCTGGAGCCTGTCACAGCAATTAGCAGGTTGAGAGGCAGAGTACACCCTGGACAGGTGGCCAGTCTATTGCAGGGCAATAGTGTTTATTTTCTAGTTTATCTAAAATGCAATGAAAGCCAAAAAGTGCCCCATATGCACTTTTGGGGTGATGTTGCATTTCACCCAATGAATGGCATTGTCTTCAATACTATTTGCACATAATAGGTGGCAATGAGGCCCTGCGATGGACTGGTGACCTGTCCAGGGTGTACCCTGCCTTCACCTGAAACAATGCTGGGATAGGCTCCAGCTCACCCCGCGACCCCTACTGGGAACAAGCGGTACAGAAAATGGATGGATGGATAGGTGGCAATGATTTTATCACATATATTACTAATAAGATTGTATTATGATTTCTTTAAAGTTGTGGCCCAGCATGCTTAGCAGCATAGTCAGTCAAACCTACAGCTCCCCCAGGGTTCAAGCTCTGCTCAAGAAGTTCTCCTCTGTATTACCACCAGGACATGGCTCCTTTCCACCTCAGTGATCACACACACACACTCCCTGACCGACATTCACATGTTGACACTGTGTTTGAGGAAGCGTTCTGTGATAATGTCCCAGTATCGATCAGCTATCTGTGATTACGGCTGATGGGAAAGCGACCTGAATTTAATCTGCTGTGGCTGTTAAAACTGGACACTGGATTGGTGGCTGAGCCTGTGTTCTTTTAAATTGCGGTTGAAGGTGTTAGGGATAGGGTTCACCAAAGGTGAGAGGCCCTCCTTTCCATCTGTAGTCATGAGAGTCAAGTTCAGCCACAGGGTCTATGGGGGACAGAGGTCTGGACGCCATGTCCATCTGGATCAATCTGCATACAGCGGCCAGCTGACTCAAACACCCCCTCCTGGTTAGTGATAGGAGAAGATGGGTGTTGGGAATGGTTGATTTGGGAAATGTGATTTTTCTAAGCAGTAGAGCTAGCACTGCTAGTCTTTATACTTTGTTAATGCAATGCAAATTGATTTCAACATTGCCATCACTGCTTATATCTTACTGGATAATTTTTATTTGGCTTAGAGTATGCTTTTAATGGAAGGCTGTGGTCAGTCGTTATATCATTCAGAAAATGACATTGAAATAAATGAACATCAAACCTAGAACTTGAAAGGATAAATATTGACAAAAAAGGTCAAATATTTTTTTCTTTAAAAACATAGTTTGATTTAAATGATGGATCTGCTATATTTGGTCTATATGTGGTATGTGACCATTTTTGTTTTGGTTGTCATGCAGTTGTGAATGTGCATATGGGTATATAAGGCATTCATGAGATTAGCGTGAACCTTGTCCTCCCTGAAGGTGCAAAGGCCAGGCACGCTGCCTCTGCTCATATGCATCTCTTTTATAGTCTATTGTGTGTAATCACAGTCCTCTCGCTTCCCAGTGCTAGACTTTTGACCCCTTTTATTTTGCTGTCCATTTTCAGCTGCTCTGCAACATAACAGGCATTAGGCTGCTGAACAGATGTGCAGGGAGCAGCCAGTGAATGCTAATGAAAGCTTCTGAAACATCAAGTCTTTCAAATGGATGACAGAGTGAGGGAAAAGTTGTTTAAGGCATGCTGTTTCCAGTTTGTGTGAAAAAGCTTAAATTATAGCCTAATTTTAGAAGTAACCATGTGAGTCTTGGACCATGTGTGTGCACGTGCCTGCGTGCGTCACTCACATGCAAGTGTGTGTATGCGGCCATCCATGCATCTGTTTGTCCCCAGGCTAGACAAAGCGTGCTACTCCTTGGCAGTCCCCCCCTGTCACTGCAGAGGCCTCAGCGTGTGTGAGTGCGAGCGTGTGATCAATCTCACGTGGACCAGTCATGGTGTCAGGGCAGCAGTGGATCTGACTCTCCCTTCCTCTCTGCCTCTCATCTCTCCTCGTCTCCCATATCTATACCTCTTTCCCTCCTGCTCCTATCCATCCTTTCTTTTAACTGTGGGACAGCAGGGATGCCTGGTCAGATGCAAGCCTACAGAACACACATTTTTTTAGAGGATAATTAATGCATGCCAAGCTGGAAGACTGATCCTACCACCAGACTACTCCAAACAGGTACCCGAGCCATTCTGTTCTATGGAGCTGCTCTGCTCTGTTTCACTTTGCCAACCGAACTTTGCTGACTGACTGATTTGCTGACTACTACTCGCTCATGCTTTCACTTTTTCACACTCTCTCTCCCTCCCTCCCTCCCTCTTCCTCTTCCTCTCTAACTCACTCCTCTCTCTCTTTCACACACATATACACATACATTAACACACACTCATACTGTACACAAGGCAATACTCAAGCGTTGCCATCACTGAGTAACTTTTAATAGTGTTTGCTGGAATGAGAATACATAGCTTGGTTTCCCTCCACACTGTGTGGGTTTACAGGTTTACAGGTGTAGAGTGAGGGAAGCACATTTTATGCTCTGAGGTGGCAAATGTCATGTTTTTGAAGTTGGAGTGGGTTGTCTTTACTGCTCTGGGCTGTACCAGGTGCTTCTGCACCTCTGATCGCCTCTGATCGACTTTCACAAAGGTTACAGCTTCTCTCTTTTCTGTGATTTTGTGCATTTGATGTGTTATTCCTCGCTGAGATAAAAACCAAAGTATGTGGCAAACTGTGATGATTCTGACGCAGTGAAATCTGTTTGACTGCTTTGCAACATTGTTACTTTGTAGCCTCAAGTGGTTACTGAAATGTTGCACTTTCTTTAAACAAAAAAGAAGAATAAAAGAAGAGGATGTTCATTTATATTTTCTTAAAGGCGGTACAAGCTTTTTTTCTGTATTTTGTCACTTTATATTTTTTTAATGACAGCAGCAACATGAGATAAAAGTGTCAAAGTATGATTGTGTACTCATATTTACCCACCCACTTAACAGACACACTATTCATCAAATTTGCTTAATGAAGGAGCTGAAATTAACTTTATCAGATGGGTGCTTTAGTTTTAGTGAATGGGTTTACTACAAAGTTGCTCTCTTTTTAGTTATCTGTCCTCATTAGTTTTGATTGATAGACTGAATCAACTTTCAGTGTCCTATGGGCATGTAGGCAAGCAGCAACTTCAAGATCTGAGGGAAGAGGAAAAGGTGTTTCCTTTAAATGTCACTCCGAGTTTTAGATGAGGAGATATTTTTCCAAAAGGGTCAGCTCAAGAATTTATGTTAGCTGCTGCTGTGGGAGCTTCAAGAGGGGGCTAATGTAGAGAGGACATGGCATGTGTCTCAGAAATCTGCTCAAATACTGACATCCTGACATGGCGTTGTGCTGTAATATATCTTAAATGCATTAGCATTCCATTTATGAGATGAAACTAGGTAACCCATTTATAAGTTGTTTGAAACTGAATTTACACATACATCCACCAGTCCAAAAGGTTAATGGTTGACAAATTAACCCCTGCAGCATTATCTTACAAATGGCCTGCAGCATATGATAACCTATAATCAATATTACCAATTATGTGTCAGACCGAGGCTGTTGGCCATGACCTGTCTCTCATGAAGAGACTTTCTGAGGAAACAGGATCTCTTCCCCTATGCAGATGCAGGATATCTCCCATGTTGATGTCATTAGAGACACCTGGGACCTCCTATCATCCCCTGACTGCATTTATTCATCTGATTGTGGTGCTTTGTAACCCTCTTTTCATCTTTTTTTTTGTCATCTTCATATTTGTGTCACCTGCATCCTCTTCCTCATTTTCTTCTCATTCTCCCCTTGTTCTCCCCAATATGATTTTCAAAAGCTTTTTGTTCTGTCTTCAATTTCCTTTAGAATTAGAAGATAAAAAGATTTAATCATTTACATTTTCATATAGTAAGCTTAAATATTCTTAAAATTGAATTATTTTGTTTAAATTAAATTATGAACCTTGGTCCTTAACATGTTTCAGTTGTTGCATTAATATTTATCTATGTATAATAGAATATATAAAAGAGATGTATTTTTTTGTGCTATATTATGTCGTTTAAAATATTACTTGATTGAAAAAAGTCTTGAAATAAAGTGCTTGTATTTCAATTACCTCTAGACAAGTCATAAATTTGTCTTCTCCTTTGCAAATAATGTGCCAGTAAAATAACCCAATCTTCTCGTGGTGATTAAAGAAAAATAAAATACATTTCTTTAAAAATAAGTACAACTAAAAAAGCAGTGTAAAATTCTTTGGTGTCTCTTTTTTATTGCAGGCCATACTACAACTTTAAGCATTACTCAGGAAATATATGTAAAATAAAAATTACTATACAAGGAAAATATAACATGTAAATGTTGGAGTGTCTTTTATGATAAATTTTAAAAGATAATTTCTAAGTGCAGCCCCTTTAGAAAATTTATTTAATTACTTTTAAAACGTGTCGAGCTCAACGAAGATGTTGTCTCTCTAATAAGGTTGCATTTTGCTCATTTATTTATTTATTTATTTATTTACTATAGTTTACAGTAGGGTTTATTTCAAAGGGTAATGCGTGATTAAAGCTTTGTAATGCTTCAAGCTCCGTGTTAAAAAAAACAACCTGTCACGATATTACTGCAATTTTTTTAACACATGAAGCAGTTAAGGTGATTGGTTCTGGTTTCAGACACTGTATAAAGAAATTAAAAGCAACTTTTCACAATCAATGTATTTATTAAATGCGTGACAAGAATTTGTTTTCAAATAATATGAGATTAAAATTTAAATGCAACAGGATGTTTCTGAGTTAAACTCCGACATTCATTAAATTAAGAATTAACGCTAATATTAATAATAATGATAATTAATAATAATAATAATAATAATAATAATAATAATAATAATAATAATAATAATAATAATTCCCACAGACAGCGGGGCACCGACCACAGCGGACGCTGCCGTCTGTGTCCTCGCTGCTCTGTTATTGGTCACTGGCTGCAGAGACCTTGAACTTCACCAGCGCTTGCTGGGGTTCAAACGTGGGGGGCGAGAGCCACATGCCTCCAAGTGACTGCTGCTGCCCAGCGCAGGGTGAGTAATGCTCACCGGCTTCTTTATTGAGGACATCGGTTCTCTGGTCCCTGGAAATAATTTTTTGCACGTGTGTGCATTTGTTATCGTTCTCTCTGTCTTTCTTTTTCTTTTTAAAATACCTCAAAATATATTGGTTATAAAACTACCAGTCTGCCTTTAGACCACTTCATAATTTCATTTGCAAACTTTTAATACTGTTTTGTTGATTTAGAAAATTCACGAAACAGGCCTATTTGCATCTTCAACACGAAGAAACCTACAGATGTTGGAGTCTATAAAATAGTTTCGGAAAAAGTTTTAAGTTAAAATGTATCTAAGTGCAGATGAGCGTCAAGTCAGCGTCACTCACGCTGTTTTTATTCATCTTTTTGCCCCTCAAGAATACGGTTGCTTAGCGAGTGAAATGATGGTTTAGCTCAACATTATAGGCCATTAATTATTTCTTTTTGCTGTTTCTTAATGTCCTGATGCTGGCTTTGCTGCTTTCCTTTTTTCCCCAACACGGCCTATTTTGTTTCATATATGCTAATTGATTAATGATCAAACATTCTCGCGAGTAGATACATTTACATCCTGCATTGATGTTTCAGGCTGCTATTTTTTGCTCCACATCAATTTTGGCTATGTAAGACTACAGGCCCTATCCTCTGATACAGAGATGTCAGTTCTTGCTGCATGATGTCATGTTTGAAATCCCTTTGGTCTTTGAATGGCTGAAAGTAACTCTTAATAACAAGGACTAAATAAACATTATTTCTCCCCTCTGCGGAAACAGAGGGAGTTGAGACCTCGGTGAACAATAAATAAATTATGCTTAGAGTAGAAACATGAAAGTAAACTATGATACATAAAACGCTTGATTGTGGCAGGTTTGCCAAATTAAAAATGTCCTGCATAGAGTAGTACTCAATTAGGTTTATTATCAATATTTGTTGTAGTAGTTTTAACAAATATGAACAGATTCATAACTTAAAAAAAAAACAACACTTTTTTTTTTCTTTTTCTTTTTCTGGTGATGACAATAAAGTTTGACAAAGTATCAGGGCCCTAACGCTTTCTTAAATTACCATGTAAGTGCAAAGCTATGTAAAATGTTGTGTAAAAGTTTAAAAAAATAACATCAAAGTGCATCGTTTCCTTATCTCATGTATATAGAAAACAACATGTGGATCCGCTGTGTTGCTTTCATTGTTAGCCCAAATTGGTGTATTCATGCTAACAAGTGTCCTATTAGAATATAATGAATATTAAATAGACAGAATGAACATGTCAGCTTCAATTGGATCACGCGCCAAATTATTCAACAGTTGCCCCGCGAGGCAATTAATACAAGTGATTACCCCGCGATAAAGCCTAATTAGCCCCGATTAGTGGAGGGGGGTGCTAATTGAAAAATCCTTCAGAAAAGGAGATTGTGTTAGGCGAGGCTCCTTGTAACCAGCTCTCAGTGGTAAATACCATTCACATTCAAATGAGAACGACAAACTTTGGCACCGAGACAGGCACACGTCCGTTCGCAATACACCGGCCTCCCTGTCAGCCTTTTTTTCCCTCTTCTTTCTTTAAAGGGCGCTCCGCCTTTTGTCAACCTGACACGTGTTTAGAGGAGCGTGCTTAATTCTGTAGGAGGGTGGCAACGTGCCCACAGCCTCCTAAATAATAAGTAAACAAACAAAAAAATAAAAAGTCCAACACAAATGCACAAAAAGCATGTATTTAAATGGCATTATTTAACCTTTTTTTTTAAAAAATAGTTTTTATTTGTTTCTTATTTTTAAAAGACAGGCTCGTACAGGCCGGCGCACACGCGAGCCACAAAAGAATAATCTGAATAATGTCATTGAAATAAAGAGTGGGAGAGCGTGTTAAGAATGGACTTTAAATGCGTTTAAGCTACAGTGTAGAGAGCTGAGTCTTGCACCTGTCTCCCTCTCGCTGGAGGTTTGCACCCCGCCTTGCGTTGAACAGTCGTAAGTGTGTGCGCGCGCGTGCACGTGTATGTCTAGCCATGCATGTCATATTTCTGTCTGAGACACACACACACACGGAAACAACGCCTTTCCTGCGGCATTTGTCTCTTTCTTGTGCATTACAGTGAATATGTGACCTAAATAACCATTTTATCGTCTGTTCCCCCTTTTAGACTTCTCATAAGAATAATCTGTAGCATTGCACGTTTTGTTACGTCTCCCCCTCCTTCTCCACGGTATAGTCTTCTTTGATGAGTGTAATATTAACATGATAAGGAGATGTCAATGAAAAGCTCTCTACCTGACTGAGCAGAAGGCTATGTGATATACTGGCTCTAATGTAATATTAATGCATGCAGGGCTTGTTTCTTATCAGGAAAGATCTCTCCAAAATTGTCCTCCACAGGGACCCACTTATAGTGAAACACACATAACAGGAATGATCATTCTTTTTCAGCCTGCATCTGAAAGATATCCCTCCACTTTTTTGGAATAAATGGCAAGATTTAAAAAATCTTAAAAAGGCCTAGCGTATATATAT
>JBAMHW010000001.1:19483899-19519301 GCA_037177495.1 Rhadinocentrus ornatus | reverse complement strand
TAGTTATATCACTTTGTATTTTCAAAATTAAAACTTATGTTTCAGCTTCTAAGAAAAACTTGGTGATGATTTCAGGATGATTAAATTAGTTAAATTGATTCATTTTAATTTATAAAATATACAGGTGTTTCTTGAGCTCTAAAGGGTCAAAATTAATTGAAAGCTAAATTATTACATTAAATTGCTTTTTTTTTATAAGAATAAATTTAAATAACAGAAAATCTATGTTTATTTCTTTTACCACCATTAATTTAAAATGAATTATTGGGAAATTTATTTTATATGTTTTTACAGACTGTTGCATTTGTTTTTACAATTATTGTAACAATAACAAAACCTAGAAACAGATTCTGTTTAAAGCTTGCATTGAATTTTCTTCGTATCATGTTAGCTGAAATGAATTTAAATGAATAATGTTGTCAGTTGTAGGTATTGATTGAGGGATTGTAAAGGTATAAATAAAATGGAGTGATGATGCTTGAACTCTGTAAACAGAGAGGATCCAAGTATAATGAGCCATAATGTTGCCTGAGACAGGCCTCCTGCTGAATAAATCCCAAATTATTTCCCAAACCACATGAACATTCTCCTGGGGGCTGCAAGGTCAAGTCCAGGACCTTTGAGCTCAGAGAGTCTGGGTCTGGAGAGGAGGTGAAGCAGGAGCCTGAGCATGGCTGCTGCTACTGATGATGATGATGGTGAAGGAAATGCCTTAAACCTGGTGGTTGTCTCTCTGTAGTCTGCTGTCCTTAGCCCACTACGCCCCTCCCTGCTTGAATTTAGCAAACACTCCATCTTTTATTTAGCAGACTTATTAAAAGTTATTTCAGAGGCATCAGGTCCTGCCAGATGACCTGAGAAAAGAGGCCTCTTAAGTGGCCAGACAGACTGGAAAATCCAAATGGACACAGTGGAACTGCTAAAACATACACAGTCTTTAAACAAACAACAAAAAATCCTGCTTGCATTATTAAGGGTGCATTCACTAAAGGAAGAATAAAAGCTATTTAATATTTCACAAGCACAATCTCAAATACAGAGGAATGTTTAAATAAAGCCAACGTCTGCAGTATATAAAAGAGAAAACAAAAAAGTATAATATCGGAAAATTTTAGAGATGCTCTGAAATAAATACCACATTTTACTTAAAAAGTAAACATCTTTAAACGTGTTTTGTCAACATAATATGGAAACTGTTTAAATTTTAGTTTTAATGTTTGTAAAGATTTGATCGTAATTAATCTGAAATTTAAGCATCAGAAATGTGAGTAATATACAAGAAATTTAGTATTGTGATATTCTCAAATTAAAGTTCAAATATATTTATTTTTTAAGATAA
Source organism: Rhadinocentrus ornatus (assembly GCA_037177495.1). Classification (NCBI taxonomy): domain Eukaryota; kingdom Metazoa; phylum Chordata; class Actinopteri; order Atheriniformes; family Melanotaeniidae; genus Rhadinocentrus; species Rhadinocentrus ornatus. The sequence goes on along the minus strand of JBAMHW010000001.1, from coordinate 19,517,962 downwards.
AATAAAATTTCATCTTAATTTGGAGAAACATCATGAGGGTTTGTAAATATTTGAACAGTGTGGAGGATTTGGGGTAATTTTTAATCCCTTTTGAATAATACTTGGACTTCACCACTAATAACAGCTGGACTCATCCACTAGCTTACCCTTAGGAGCCTGGCTTAACCTATGTCTTAACACAGCTTTTGTGTTGGCCTCTGCAATGTTTTGAATATTCAAATCTTTGTTGAAGAAGCGTGACATAACCTTTTCCCCTTTAATGAGATGTGTGCACATGCACTTCCCATATGTGTCCAGAGAGGGCAGGGCTATCTTGGGGGTGGGCGGTGGGTACAAGGCACATAGAGAAGGAGCTGGCCGAGGCGGAAAGGTCAGCGGAGGCAGGAGACAGGCGTGCTGGCCGACTGCTAAAGCTTTGAACCTAACAGATGGTGAAGGTTAGGTGACGTCCCCTCGCCTGGCCTTTCCCCAGTAATTGAGGATAATTTGAGTACCAAAGAGAGCAGGCCTGTCCACTGTTAGGCCCAGAGAGGAGAGACGAGGTTAATATGAAAATGATTTTGCATTACAGCTGGCTTTGTGAGGCTGGCCGCAATCCTAATCCTGGCCTGAGGCAGCAGGAATGAAGAAGTGTCACCCTGGGTCCAGGCGCCACGCCACGCACATGAATACATCTTCAACCCATGGCCCTGTGCCCCCCATTAACCAGCACTCTGCCAGGACTGATTACACACTCCCACTCAGGAGCCAGTAAGGCTCTGGGGGCATTTTAGGGAGGCTAGGGAGTAAACTGACATCACCCCTTATCCCATAAGAACAAAAGAGGTACAGAGAGATATCAGTGGAGCTTTTCCATCTCCAACCGCAACTAATTTTGCTCTGCAATCTTTCTTTGCAAATAAATTTAGATCAGAATCAAATTTTTGGAAAATATTGTTTTCAATATATATATATATATATATATGGATATTTGCTTATTTATTTTTCAAAATATGTGATATTTTTTGCTAAACATCATCCACTTTACAAAGGTTTTGCAGCTGTACCTCAATACAGAGCAAACTGGTCAAGTTGCAACTATGGGACCAATTCTGTCCACAAAGTTGCCTCTTTGGTGTGATGAAGTCATTTACAGCTATTGATCTAAAAGTCTAATTTGGCATGTTAACCTGAAGAGCCTTAGAGGGAGATTCTGGGAAAATGAAGGTGCCCCAGGGATTAGTTTATAAACTGAAGCAAGTCACAATTGACAAAGATGTGATTTAAAACGTAAGATGTGTCCTGAGCCCTTTACTAGCAGTCAGTTTAGTGTTGCAGTCTCAACAGAACTTCCTGGATCTACTCAGAGTAGACGTTTTCATATAAGCCACGGCAGGTTTTATTGACATGGAATATACAACTAATTACAACTAGCTTCCAGCAAAAGGAATGATTAAATTCACAAAAATTTTAAAGGAATACTTTCAAAAGTGAAAATTAGAGAAGGAATAATTTGGTGAACTGGGAGAAACATCTAAGAGAGCTTTCATAGTTTTTTACAGTAAAGAGCGCTCAAGATAAAAAATACATTGTAAGAGGGAATTAAATTAATGTATATATAATTTTTTAAATCTTAACACAAAACAATTCTAAGAAAAATTAACATTTTATCAACACATATGTTTAAAATCTGCACACTTTATTTGAATGATGCACAACATTTTTTTTATGTTCTGAAGATGTTTTGCTGCTAACTTAAGTTGTTTCGGTTAAGATACACTTAAATTATGTTGCATTAAAAGGCTTCAATATTCTGTTCTCATATTACATTGTATGCATGATTTGTGTGTGTGTAGTGAAATAGCTGGTGTTCTGTTGAGCTGGGTGGCCTATGGGCTCCCTCAGGTGTAGTCCAGATGAATGGGTCTTTACTGGGGCGTCCCTGTTGCTCTGCCCTCACCAGGAGCAGTAAACTTTAATCTGACTCGGCCTGTGACACCCCCCCCCCTCAACCCAGGAGGACCCGGCTACAACTATGGTCCATATCTATCTACACCTCCTTCTAGGCCCTACTTGCACATGGGAGTACTTGCTGAAGTTATAGAGAATTGGAACAAGTTCAGATTCATGTACAGAATATAGCTAAATAATGATTTATTGGCTCCACTTACAAAATTGATTTTGTTAAAACAGAATAACTGTCGGAAAGATGGAGTTTGTCTCACTTGGTCCGATAGAGGGGAGTTCATCCTTTGCTCTCTGCTTCCATTTTCCTCTGCTGTTACCCCACCCCCTTTGCTTCACATGGATTGGTCAGTTGTGAGGCCAGTCATTTTCTCTGAGGAAGAAGGTTGAATAAAAATTGTGTACTGCTTCCTTAAACTATGAAAGAAGCAGCTGTTTTATGGAGCTCATAGGCCATTTTTTATTTTTTCACTGCAGCAGATTCACACATGCACGCTTGCACACACTCATGGTATGATTGAAATTTTTTTTCTACTTTATTCTGTAATGCGACTCATATTTCAGTAAATTACATGAAGGAAAATTTCTCTGGCAGTTAGAATTTTATTTATTTGCTCTCTCACCGGGGGTGAATTTCTCTTCCTTGCTGTAGTTAAAGATGTTATTTTGCATGTGTTTTCTATTTTAAGTTCAGCAAGTCGGAGATCTGGTAAGAAGCAGGGGTATGACAGGGCTTTCTGCACTATTATCTTCTGATTATTTGACTCTTTGTGCTCCGGTTTAAATAAAAAAAAAAAAGAAAAAGAAAAATCATCATTCCTTTGACCTACACGATCCTGACAGAAAGTATGTCTTTGAAAAGTAAAACAAAAAATCCACTTTTAAATAAGATCAATTGTAAACAAACCCAGGGCAGCCCTTTGAAAAGCCCTGCCAAGAGATTTACCTTGCCCTGTGGCAAATAATATTTCTTGAACTGGGTTTAAATTTCAAGTGTCTTGGGTTTATAGAAACCTGGAACAAAAGAAAGCCGGTCTCTGAACAACAAATATTATCTGCTGGTTGGGCATAATGTCAAGATTGCCTTTTTGTTGTCTCAAATACAGAGCCAGATCTAGTGTCTGGCAAATCCCAGAATAAACCCCAGAATATATCCCTATTTACTTGAATTTAATCATATCTCTATAAAACCATCTGCATGTATAGTTTAAGTTAGACCCTTTCTGAAAATTGAATTATAGCTCTTGTAAGATTCCGTGTATTATTTTGCAATATAAAGCCCCTTGTCAATCCAATATAAATTTAATCAGCATTAGGTATTTTTTCTGCTATCAAAGAACTGTAAAAACTTTTTTATTTTCTGAATTTTTTAGGTTAGTTTTAGAATAACATTATTTTCAGCAGTTTCCACTTGAGAAGAACTGTGATCTATTTCATGATTGAATATATTAAAAACGGAGATGTGTTTGCATGCTTTGCAATAGCTATTTTTTAGGATGATAAACAGTGCAATAACTATTTACTCTTCCTTGGTAATAACTGTACTAGGGAACCAAGTAATGTCCTGTTCCCTTGATCAGTTTCCCTGAGACATGATGAAAGCATATGGGAATTTGTTATAGGGGCCTGGTGTGACATCCATTACTCCTTAATATCCAGCAATCTTTCCACTCTTCTCTCTCCTCTACCCTAAAATCCCCATCGCTGTGAATACAACACCCACCCACCCAGGATGCACATTCCCACCTCTCCTTTCTTAATGCTGCACATTTTGTCTTTTGTTTGTTTACGTGAAAACATCAGAAAGGGATTGGAAAGTAATCATGAAAGAAAGCTGCTGCGGCACTGCTGAGTCGCTTTTCTTTTAATTGAAAGTACATTTTCAGTGTGCTTCATTGGCTGGATGCATTGAGAAACGGGACTCTCTGTAATTTGGTTTTCCTTTGTAGTGAGCCCATGTCAGAGTCAAATGAACTCAGTGTAGCTCACCGATAGGGCAACCCTTCCCTACAAACCACAGCACCTCAGCAAGGGATCTTTCTCTACCATCTGATGTTCTACTCTACTTAAAACAGAGATGAGGGGGGTTGAAGTGAAGGGTGCAGAAAAAAAGAGTGAAAAGCCACAGCCCTGCTATCATCATTTTAGTTTGATTTTTTTCCCCCCATCCCATTCTTTAATCCCTCTGATGAAGTCTGGACAGGCAGAGGCATGCTCTCGCAGACAGCAATTTCACTTCACCATATGAGCCTCACACATCGAATGGCAGGGAGGAGAGGGGTCTGTCGGGAGCATAGCCAGGAGAAAGGAGAGAGGAAGAAAATACACAACATGAAATTCAGAATGGGCAGCAGTCGGGTGCACTGACACCTTGTGATGTTCTGTCAGCTGCATCCCTTTTTGCAACATGCCTTTCATGCATTCAGCATTACAAAAACACCTCAGATGAAGCATGTCACAAATGACACTTGTCCATTTGAAAAATGCTCACACTTAATGTAAATATATGACTCAGGTACTCACGCTAAAGGAGCCAGGTACCCACACAAAATGGTGGTGAGCGTGGTGCTGCTTAGCCGCTCCCTGCACTGTGAATGTGGTGCCGACACCCTGATCACATGACTGGAGAGGATGGAAAATAGCTGTGTGTCTACTGTGGCTGCAGTTAGACTTCAATGGTTTATTCTTCCACGCTGTGGCAACGTCTTTAAGATGCAGTAGATAAGCACAAATAGATAGATGACTCATATTTATGCATATATTTAATTCTTTAATTTTCAAAACTACTATAGATAATGTATGCATTACTCTTTTAAAACTTTAAAATAAAAACCTAAATATGTTTTAAGTGTATTTGGGGATAAGATGCCTTTCAGCACTCTTAAAAGAGATATGCATGCTAATAAATCTTTGAGATTACGGAAACTACTCTTGGTGATAAGAATAGCATCATCTAGAAGACGATATTCATGTCACTCTAAAGGGAACAGTAAGCGGAAAAGCAGTGGGAAGAGGCTAAAATAATTAAATTTGGGTCAATAGACCTTACATGCAAGAGGAGATCCATAATCCTGCTTGTTCTTTGATCTGCTTGCATTTCCAGCACACTGTGCTGAGCAAGCAGGTTGCTCCTTAGATCACACACTTGCTTCCTATATACATAATATATCCATCTCATATCCTCCAGACCTGTTTACTTCCCCACTAAATTATGTTTGGACGTCAGAGCGAAGCATTTCTTTCACTCCTGAGAGGATGGATGTGGGGGAGCAAGCACTAGGTCACACTCTGATTAGGTGGTATATAATTAAAGTTGCATTTGGCAGCTTTCAATTTTAGGTGAGAATTGAAGGGGAACTAGAGTGACTGTGTCTATTACTAGGCTCACCTGAGAGTCTTCAAGCATGTTTCAGTTCTCTGAAGCTCAGTCCATTCTTTGAGATTACTTCAGCTGGTCAGAGCTGCTGACATTGAGAGGGTGCTGAGATTAGCTTGTGTCTTTGAAGTAAATTCAATGTTTCTGAAAGGATAAAACAAACTACAGATATATTTGATGATGACTGATTGATTGATGATGAGGCTTGATTGACTAAAATACTTCCACTCTTAGGGTTCCTGTCTGTCTCCCCTGTGTGTTGTTCCCGGTTGCCCTAGTGTGTGCGTTTGTCTCCCTCTATCCCTCTATATTTTTGTGTGTCATGCCTGTATCTAGCCAGAAGGTCTACAGGGTTACTCCAGGGCAGCCATTACTACACCTGGGCTAATCAGCACAGCAGAGTCTCTTTCTGCAATCAAGCCACCCTCTATCCCAGCAGTATTTAACCACCAGATTATTCTACCATCCTCTGCCAGATCGTCCCGTTATCTTGCCTGGTACTTTGTGGCCTTAAATCTTCTGTTTAGAGATTGTTACTTGTACTAACAATACCTGTTGTGTTCAGACTACTGGTGAAGCTGATCTCCCCGGCCTGTTGTGCCTCACCAACCTCCTGACTCTGTTCCCTCCTCGCTGAACCTGTCCGCTCCACCTCAGCTCTCGGATCCCTCCTGCCCTGGCGGCTGCTTGGGCCCCTGATCAGTCCACTGAGGACCCCAGCGGCCGTAGGACTCTGGACTTAGTCTACAGGACTCCTCAGCATCCAGATGCTGCTCCTGCTCTGGTTCAAATTATTCAGTTTCACCTCTTCCTCCGGGGTCGTCTTGTGTCTGCGTTCAGGGATCCCTACCACTTCTGCCTGAAAGAACCTTAACACCCATCTGTTCTTAACCAAGCCACCACTGTTAGACATTCTCTAAAGAAATGCATCACCATCACCTCATCCATGCCATGTTGGACACTAGCTCCAGCGAATCGTTTTAAATGTATTTTAAATGGCAGTAATAAGGCATGCTGTGTGATTGATGCTGTCAGCAAATAGCGTATACCTAAGCAACCCTGGGCCCAGCAGCTGTAGATCAGCAGCACATTAGACAGATAGCGGAAATGTGGCACACATGTGGCGATGTCTGGGAGAAGAGTCATACATCAGTCGTCCCTCAGTAACGACGTTACAGTACGCATTGGAAGGGTTGTAGGAGCTCTGCCCAGGCGGATCTGTGTAATGTTCTTCATTTTCTGCAGGGAAAACTGAGACTTCCCAGGATATTGATCCGGGTATTGAAATCATATGATGTCTTTCAAGCATATTGTTAAGCTGTCTAGTGTCTAGGGGTGATCACCTTGTCATCAGGGTGACGGGTGTATTGTAGTACTTAAGTACTCAAAGGTTACTTCTATTTAGAGAAAAAGAGACTATCTGGCTCACTGCAGCCTGGCCTCAATCTTTTAATGTCATCTCTATAAACCAGAAAAAAATGTATAATGGTAATTAATTATGACTACAATAAGTAAACTGAAGGACAACTATCTAAATGAATGTAAAAATTTCACCTAGCATTTTGGTAGTATCCCCACCATCGTGAAAAAACGTTGCTCAATGTTCTCAGCTCACTGTTCCGTCTACATTCGAGCTGTGGAGGCTGCCCTTGACTTTGAGTCATTTCCCCGCTCCTGAGAACTGCAAGGGGCTCCAAGGGGACAGCTTTGTGTGACACAGAGAGAGCAGATGTTCCCCTGCATTTGTTTTGGCCACTTTGGGATGCTGTCTCTGTCCAGACCTGACCCCCTGACCCTTTAGGTTGATTAACATGCTGCTGTGCAGGGGACAAAGACAAATCTCTCATACTCAGAGCAGCTCTGTGTTCAGGATGGAGAAAAACTTGATTTCTTTGGACAGATTATTTTCCTTTAATGTTTAAACTGGACATGTGTTATATGTCAGTTTGCCCTTAAACAAACAAACAAACAAACAAACAAACAAAAAAACAATGTCTGCAATTTTACTGAATTCATTTAAAGATTATGGAGATTTTTTTTGTAGTCTGCAACTCCCAGAAATACTATTTTAATTTCCTGTTTAATTCTATTTTATTTTTTATCACATTTGGAAATTTTTGACACTTCAAAAGTTTAAAATAGATACCAGAAAAATTTGACTATTCTGTAAATATGTTTTTTTCTGCTTTCTTTTTTTTTTGGGAGGTGGTTTTTAGATATAGTAAGCTTCATTTAATTAAACATCATTTGTTAGATATTTTAAATGTGACTACAAAAGTTTTAGTAAGATTCTTTTAAAATGACAGATAACTGGTACACACCATGATGGATTATATCTAGTGGATCATGTCTGAGCTGAGGATATATTACACTTGTCATAAATAGTCAGGTGATGAATTTCCAGTGGCACCTCAATCTCTAAAATGGGGATCGTTTCTCCTGCTTCGCTTTCTATTCTCCATGCATTGTGCCGTAGTGAGAGGTTGTGAGGCTGCTCCCCGCTGACCACCTTCAGGCCCCGGGGCTTTCTGTTGGGAATGAGCTACTTGCTGACCGCTTCAATAAAATTCCATCGCAGGTATCATTCGCAATTCTTGTAACCATGTTCAGACTTTATAATGTGACAGGCTCTGTCAAAATCTAGATTATTGGAATCGAAGCTAAACCAGAAATTTTCCTCCAACGGATGATTTGTTAGAGGTCTGTTATTGAGACCTTTTCTGAAAGAATGGAAAGATTTTTCAATATTGACTTTTCTTAAATCAGGAAAGTTTACTTTCCTTGAAATTTTCTAACTAAATGAATTGTGAAAAAAGTGTGAGGTGACTTCACCAGTGTGACTGACAGGATGAACCTGGAATTACTCTAATTTTACGACTTTGTCTTTCACTATATTTTTCTACATTTCTACTAGGTCTCCCATTAAAAATAATTCAGTGAAAAATAGAATAGCAATTCTAAATAAATAAGAAGAATATTGAAATTTCAAAATGTCAAATTCATTGTGAAAAGATCAAGCATTTAGTTATTTAATTGCCAAGACTAGAATTTAAATGAGATACCAGCTTAAAAAGTAAATCACTGTTGGCTAGTGATTCTGATCCATTACATTTCATAATCTCTCTTTTACCTTAAATAAAGCCTAATGCAAGTTCATTCTGTTTGCTTAAATGATGATTCATACTTTAATCAAAGTTTAATCATTAGAAGCATGTGGCTGGGCTGTGGTAGTTCTGTAACGGCCCTCCCTTCAACGACACGCTGTACAGGCTCAGGTTGAGTTGACCTCAGCGGCATTGTTGACTTTTTCAAGGTAATGGGAAGCATCTTATTGTGTTGTCTGAAGCAGTGATTACTGCTTTCCCTATGAAAGTTTCTCCAGGATCAAAGACTCTCTCATGCATTAATAAAGGGTGTTTTGTGTGAGTCTTATTAGCTGTAATGTGCTTGTCAGATAATTCATGTCTGGTGGCAGCAAGCGTCAGTTGTAGGCGGAAGAATGAAAGAGCACAGACAGTGTTGTATTTCAATATTGCTGCCTTTTATGGATGCTGGGGCTAAATTTATATTGATCCGAATTTGATAATGATTCTATTAGCTGTATTAAATCTGTATATATTCAAGGGCTCAGTTACACACTGAAACAGAAAGAAGGCCAAACAAAACAAATTAGTGCGTAAGGGTGGATTGTGTTGCATGTAATATAAGAGGGGACCCAGAAGTGTAAGTGTGTGTGTGTTTGTGTGTGTGTAGAGGTGTTGGGGACACACACACACAAGAGGCCATGTTTGTGTCTGTGCAAATATCCAAATAGCCTCTGGCTGATAACAATAAATGCAGATTTAATTAGATATTGACAGTAAACGTGTGGATGGAGTTGTTAACATGTTGAACAACATTTTTCAAGTTGATCATTTAAAATTTTGCACACTGAGTAACACTGTCCTTCCTCTTGCTCACAAGCTGGTCAGGTCACACAGGCCACAAGGTCACCTGTTATTAACACACTGACCAATTATTGGCACCTCTCTGACACTGGTCAGTAAACCTGCCAATACCTGTCTCCTACTATCATGGCCAGACAGAGGTCATTATCAGAGATCTGGGCCACGGTGGGGACCTCAGGGACTCCACTATTCATCAGCTCAACAGGCCTACAACCCAGACAGGTCAGGTCAAAGCTAAACCGCCAACCTCCAGCCTTGACCTCTTCCTGCTATACCTCCCCTTCTTTCTATTCTGTCTTATCATGTTGTTTATCTCTTAAAACATGCTGCAGCTTGTACAAAAGAGTTTAGAGGCACACCTTGATGTTTTCTTAGTTTCTAGGAATGTTTTCTATCTCTAGATTTACAGTAATGTAGGTTATCAGCACTGAGCGCCTCCAAGCCTTGCCTGTGGCTTCTGCAGTTAACAGCTGACGCAGAGGAATCACAACTCATCCTCAGTGTTTTCCTTTCAGCTAGCTGCATGGGGCTGATAAATCTTTCGATAAACACTCATTTAGAACATATGCACATAGATGCATGCCTTACAAGTAATGGACATTGTATACTTTAGGGACTTAACATAAGACATTTTACGCAGTCAAAGAAAAATATAATTCATGCATAATTGATTGGTGGCATGATTGCCTGAGTTTACTGTCATTTATCTGCAGTGAGACAAAGTATTTCCTGAGGCTGTTTAGCCTAATGGACTTTGGGGATATTTAATTTAGAGCTGTCCAGGAACAGAAATGGAGCTCCAAACTCCTACTCTTTTATGTAGCATGCGAGGCCCCAGTCACTCAAATGACTTCCATTTAACATGCAAACCCATGGTCAGAGCCAGGCTAATTGTCTGTCATTTTGATAAACTCTGTCAACTTATTTAAATGTTGCGCCTCACATCCCAGTTTTAGCTGCAGGTGAAAAGAGTGTAAGGCTTGACAACCATTGAGTGAGTGTTGTTGATGTTTTGGTTTTTGAATTCTGTGTCATATATGTGTTTCATCGCATGTTCTTTGTTTATAATGTCGGATCTAAACACCTCTCAGTGGCTTAGGGTAACCCTAAACCTATCCCACTCGCCCACATGTAAAAAAAATTAAATAATAATAATGATATTAGTACATTGTTACGTAATTGTTAGGTACGTTGTTAGGTAAGTGAAAAGTTCAAAATAATGGGTGATTACAGTCATGATAAATTTAAACAGCACATGGAATTTAGTCTTACAGTGCAAAGCTCTTAATGCCCCATGATCATAAACATCTCTTTCCTGTATAGTCCAGATGGTTAAACATGTTTATGTACTACAGGTTAGTGTATGTTTCATGCACTTAAAAAAGGGTAGTCATTTTTGAGAGTGAAACAAAAATACATCTTATACTGAGGATGACAACACTTTCATCAGTGGTTGTTTGAACCTACTGAGCCATAAGATATGCTCATACTCGGACTGAAAGAGGTCATGATGCCCATCTTTGGTCTAAATGCTGAGGTGTGCTTTGAGCAAAATTGTTTGTGTGCTCCAAATGTGGTGGCAAGGTTGTTAGAGTAATTTATACCTGTTGTGCACCAGATAAGCTTAGATTGGCAAGATGTCTGTCAGAAAGATGGGTGGGATTAAAGACAGATAATGCATAGTTAGGTTGGTCTTGAAAGGTTTATCTTCTGAGTGCATTGTAAGCAGTTGAAACAATTCAATGTGGTGCCACGGTACACAAAATCTGAAGACTTGAGCATTCTTATGTAGTCAAGGCATACAGCAGGCCTACAATGTTAGGGAGAAGAAGACCAAACAACAACATTCAGCGCCCTTTCACAGCTGGCGGACATGGTGAACAGAACACGGCAATGCCGGTTGGTCGTGGCTTCATTATCCCTCTGTAACCATCCACATCTACAGACACCTCCGCCCCAGCCTGCTGGGCCTGTCGCTGCACCAACCACTCGCCTGAGACGAAAGGCAATGAACTCCAAAACATGCCGTTCATCTTCCAGATGGAGTGATTTACTGATTTAGCCAGGTTCTCTCCCTCAAGAGCCCCTGCACCCATACACCAACATTCCCCACTCTGCTGAATAAACATTTATATTCTTTAACTTGATGTTCTGATAATATGAAAATAGAAATCAAGCAGTCAAAATGCATTTGGAGCATTCTGTGCATAACCAACCGACGGAAAAAAATAGAGAAAAATGACACTGGGGGAGTAAGTGTGAAAAAATGAATATATCTGACTGGACTAGGGTGCTCAGAGGAGATTTGAAATTGTGCTAGGGAGGGATGGGAGTGGGAGCTGCTGCTTTTCCTGCTGAGTCGTACCAAAAGACGAGAGGGGGCACAGTTATTTTTATTTAATTTTTTTCATTATCTTCAATGAGGAGTTCTTTTCTATAAGCTGGATTTCACTTTTGTAATTTTCTCATCACTCTGATGCAGCCACCTGTCTCTTCCCAACATCTCCTTCCTTTGTCTCTTTAATAATAAGCCTACATCCGCATACGGAATGGGGTATGGAGAGTGACCAGAGAGGAGGAATACAAGGTGTTACTGAGGAAGGCACAAGATGAAAAAGTGTGTGTGTGTGTTAGTGGTGAAGAGATGAGTGGTGGTGGGGGGGGTCGTAATATCGGAAAAAACAGCACTGCAATAGAGATGTGTGGGGGTAGGGAGGTGTGTATACTAAAAGATGAGAGAGGTGACCTTTTTCTCCCTGCCTGGCTTGCGTCTGGCCATCAGTAAGCAGCCATGTTTGATAGGGACGCCATTTTCTAATCCCACTCATTACTGTGTTTTATATTCAGCTGTGTTGGGATTCCCTGGTCACTGTTCAGCCCTGCAGTCATGTCAGGCATCAGTGGAAGGGTGTGCATTATGCCTGTCTGTGCATGTGTGTGTCAGGTTTGAGGGAGGGGATGTGAGGGGGAGCCAGGGGTACTCAGATTAGACAGACAGACCCCAGGGTTGGAGGCCAGAGCTCAAGTTCATCATTGCAGACAATAAAAGCTCTTCAGAAACCGATTGGCTCTCACTGATTTTTAGCACCGATGATGTGGACCGCGGCAAAAAAAAAAAAAAAATACTCCTCTTATCCAGCACTACAGTTGTGTTTGCGGCGTTACTCCTATCCACCATGTCCCTATCCCTGGGAAACTTCTGTATCATCTTGTTCCTTTTATCTTAGCTCGTAAGCATAACCAAACACCACGCTGACCACATGTATGTTTCCTGCTGTTTTCTTTTCTTTATTTTTTTTTGTCTATGAAAGACAGAGGTGTTGTTTTACTGGGCATGCGCAAGAGGTCAGATTGTGCTCTGTGTACAATACATGACGATGGAACAACACACACACATGCTACGAGCACAATCATTCCTCCTCCCTCCTGCCCTTCTCCCAACGCAACCTCCTCCCTCTTTGCACCCCTTCACGAGGACATCTGCTCCCCCAGTGTAGCTGCCATTGTGGCACTCCACACTAACAGGGGTTTTAGCCACTGGTGGTGTGAAATTAAACAGCCACCTCGTCCCTTGATGATAAGTGCCGTCCTGTCTTCATGCTGCGGCTATCTCCTGTCACACAGCACAAGGTCACGCTTTCAAGGGTGATCATGGGAATTAGAGTTCACTATTATTAAAAAAATAATCATGAAGAGTGAACATGAAGGAGGAGTAGTTGCAACTATCACGTTAGGACTGCTACTGATTTTTGATTTTTTGCTATTTTTGACTGATTCTCTATTGGACATGAATTTTACATTGAGTCACCTACACCATGTCCATTTTATGCCTCAATTTCATGAAAATGAACTAACTTTAGGGTTTTCTCACAGCTGAAAAGTAATATTTATAAAGTATTTAGTTTGAATCATGGGTGACTATCCGATACAAGATAATTACATATAATTCAAAGACCCGTAATCAGAGAAGTGCACTTTAATACGGAAGAATGTCAAAGAAGTTATGAAAAGGCTTTTTTCCTGGGATAATTTTTTTTTTTTTAATTAATAGTTAATATTTCAGTAAAGTTATATATTTTTAATTCATCCTTGGCATTTTTGCAAATACAATATATCCTTCTACACTCATTTCACTGCTCAGCCTTGATGAGTACTCCAAATGTGAATTAAAGCAGTCCATTTTAAGCAGAAACTGAGTAATAATTCAAAGATATTAATAAAACATAATCAGGCTTTTCAAGAAAATTGAAAGTTGAAAAACAATGGAGAGGAGAATGAAACATTAACTCTTAGTGTTTAGTGATGTTTATGGTTACATGTCTGGGTGATGATGTACACAGAGAGGCTAACATAGCACTAGAGGGCAATCTTTTGTCTCATTGGTCCAACAGAGAGATGAGATCAAGGAGTCTACATGACAGCTGGGTGAAAGTGGCTACTTAGTTTAACCAGCGCACACATTAATATGCATTTTCTTGTTTATATAATCCCCTTTTCATGTGACTTGTAACATGGTGAGCCTGGTGGGTTGCAGAAATAGTGCAGACAGATGGAGGTGTGTAGTAGAATGGTCACAGCAATGGGAGGATCAGAGGTCTCTTTCTTTCTTTGACTCATAAGTTATGACCCTCTTCCTTATTCACAGTCATTGTCAATTTAAGATAGTTACGCTAAGGAAATGAAATTTCTTTTTTTCTTACTGAGGCTTTTAAAAATATTAGATATTCTCATGATTATGATAGTATTAAAATGATTGAGATGGAGTGTTAATGCCAATAGAGTAATTTTCCAGTTCTACTTAAGGCCTAATGGCAGCAATAGAATGGTTCGAATAGGCCTTGGGTCACTCATTTCCTTTAGCAGGTGCAGCAGCTAGGCATCCTGTGGCAGAAAATCAAGCACTCAGCTTGCTCTACTGGGGAAAGACAGCTGGAGACAGAAAAAGACCTCTGTAAAATAAAATGCAGCATTGTGAGTGCTATGAAATGTGTGAGCAGTTAACAACGAATATCTTAAAAGTGAGCTTTTTTGTGGGCATTTATTATTAAGTCTGTCTTTGTTTATATAATTTTGAATAGGCGTTTAAAGCTGTTCATGGCCGTGGTGTCATGACAATCATGTTCCCTTATAAATGATCTTCTTGATAGTTGTGTTTCTGTTATGTTAATTTTTTTTTTGTCCTCTTGTGGGAGAGAGGTGAGGTTGATAGTGCTGAGGGCCCAGTCAGCCGTCATGACTCCTGCCTGGCCATTTGCCCCCATGGGTACAGGAGCCTGTTGACCAATGGGGCAACTCCAGCTTACACAGCCATATCTAGCCTTCCTCCCCTCTCTGCATGAGTCCAGGTTACAAATTAATAAACATTTTTCCATATCTTTTTGTATACTAGTTTTCCATACTAGTGCAAAAGACATATATTTCCCTCAATTATATGAGAACCAAGCGTTTACCAGACTGCAGAAAACTTGAGAAATTATTTGAAGTTTTATTTGTTTAAATGGCATCTAAAAGTGCTATCCTAACCTTTTTTTTTCCCCCCTCAGAGAAATATTCAAAAGCTTTCCAAAAGGTCAGAAGCTACATCAGGGCTTTGCTTTAATCTTCATGAATATTAATGAATGGTTTCTAAAATAGAAATAAAAGATTGTGTAGTTTTGATATATTTACAAAAAGGAAAAAAGAATACATATATATATATATATATATATATATATATTCTTTTTCCCTTGTACTTGTTTACTAACAACTGACTAAGTAAACATGCACATTATAATCTATCTGAAAGCTTTAGTAATATTTTCTCTGGATAACAGTTTATTTGTCAGTAATAAATGTGATCACATTACATGCAAGAGATTCAGAGTAAACCGGTAATGAAAATTATTTAAATATCAAGAATTTTTTTCAAGTGTTAGTCAAATAAAATAGGATAGATTTTAGCATTTAAATTATAAGTTTATAAACAACCATTTTATCCACCTTTTCCAACTTTGTAAATAAATAACTATTTTGAAATAGTAACCTAATTTTCCATATCATGTTGCTTAAATTAATTATTGTTTTTTACACTTCAAACATGAACTATCCTGTTTTGTTGTTTAATTTTAAAATATCACTGTGATATGGTTTTCACATGTAAGTTGTGCTTTGTAGTATCTAAAGAAAAACAAATATTCCTAATTTTCTTTAGGATTGTCCACTTCAGTCGTCCACTTTGTCTTTGTTTTCTTATGTCAGTCTCTCAGTGGTGTGCCCACACACACTTACACACACAGTACTATAAGCCTTTTAGATGAAAAATGAGTGGCTGTGTGATTTGGGACGGCTTGGAGCCTGCAGTGATGTCATTAGGCAGCACCTTGGATGATAAAGCAATCCCAGACAGAATAAAAAATAAATAAAAAAATGTAAATAATATCTTATGCATTCTTTTCACCCCCCTTCCAACCTCTGCTATTCCAAATCCTGACCCCTCATCCCTGCCCCCCACTGCACGCCACCCCAAGCCTCCCATAAACATACGTATTGCACCCCTTCGTT
Source organism: Rhadinocentrus ornatus (assembly GCA_037177495.1). Lineage (NCBI taxonomy): Eukaryota > Metazoa > Chordata > Actinopteri > Atheriniformes > Melanotaeniidae > Rhadinocentrus > Rhadinocentrus ornatus. Next base: position 19,502,155 of record JBAMHW010000001.1, on the reverse strand, counting down.
GCTGATGCAGTCGCCACCACGGCTCCCTTCCCCCGCGTGTCCACCGCCGTTCAGGGAAACAAACAAACAAACAAACAAACAAACAAACAACAAAAAAAAAAATGCAGCTTGGTAATTAATAATGCATTTTACTAATATGCATTCAGGTGGAGTCAGTCTTTGGCCCCGTTTCATGCACATCCACAAAGAAGAAAAACATAGAATCCAGAAAGGGAAGGCTTTCCTCCTGAACTGAAATCAGTGACGGCTCAGTAATAGGCTAAAACAACAAGCGTGAGAGTGAAAGAGTGAGAGAGCGATGAGAGAGGGAACAGAGGAAGAAGAGGGGGGGTAAGCAAGAGGGAGAGAGTGGCAAGCATATTATAACTCATCCATGTGGATCACCCTAGTAGATTGGGAGCAATCCCTTGTTGAAATTGTCTTCTAAACACTTAGAGAGAAGGAGACAGAACGGAGCTGGCCAGCCCATCTCAGTGTGCCTGTGTGTGTGCTCTCACACTGCCTGCTATCCCATCCAAGGTAGAGAGACCTCTGACTGACTGCTTGCATGTGTGTGTATTCCACTTTACTCCTGTGTGTGTGTGTTTGCTATCTTGTCAGCCAGCCAGCTAGCGAGTGTGTGCATGTGTGTTTGAGTAAGAGGGGAGTGAGGTGTGTGTGTATTATGCACCCTGGATGTTGCCGTGTGCTTTAAACAGCTGCCTACAAGCCCAGGTAGTGTGCGCCGGCTTCTAAATAAGCAGCACATTCACCGTCCCCTTCAGGACGGGAGGCAAGGCTGCAGAGTGTGAAATCAGACTAATACAGTGGCGTAGGGCAGAGCAGGAGCAGGAGGGAGCTCCTGCATGACTTACTTAGACTAGCGGTTTAAAGGACAAGAACCAGCAGAAGATAAACAGGGCACTGGACGTCAAAGAGAAAAGGGAGAAAAAAGACAGTAAGGTCAGTAAATTTTTTAATTCCTGCTCTGTGGATTCTTATTTTCAGTCTTCAGGAGTTTAAGTACAGTTGCTGAGCTGGGACGGAGCCTGTGACTGTTCTGATTTGCTGGAGAAAGTATTGATTCTTTGTAAGTTTGTGGGAAATGTGCTCTTTTTAATCCTGCCAGGTGAGAGCAGATGGAAACACTAGATGTGTGTGTGTGTATGTGTGTGTGTGTGTTTAAAGGTGAACACAACTATTTTGCTTACATAACTTTATTTTTCTTGGTGTCTAGATTTAATCTAAGAGTACAATTTATATATTCTAGAGTATGTCTAAAAGGTTTGTGTTTTTTTTGTAATTCTGGCATTTGTGCTATCAGAAAAGTTAAGTTTAGGCTTTTGTGTGTGTGTGTGTGTGTGTGTGTGCGTGTGTGTGTGCGTGTGTGTGTATGTACTGACAGTGGAAGTAGTTCTGCTCAGTGAATCCAGAGGTAACCAAATAACACAACAGGGAGTGAAATGGGTTGTGATGGGAGAAAAAGGATGTAAATGACTTTTGATCTACAGTTTGCACGGATGGTGTCATAAGATGATGCCATTGAGAAATCGACAGTGTAAGCTCCAAACAGTTGTCACTGGGTCATGTGGTTATGTATCATCCAATCAGAGAGTCAGCGAGTACAGGTGCAAGAGGACCATGTGATCATGTTGCACACACAAGATGGTGTCCACAGCTTCACGGAAAGTTCTGCTTTCAATGCTGTGATAGACTGTAGTTTTGGAAATTTTGGAAGTTTATACATGTTTAAAAGAGTTAGTTTCACTAATGAGAAAAAGAGCAGCGATTTTAAGAAAATCTTAAGATTTTCTCACATGGATTCATGGGTACTGAACATCAACTTATGAAATGATAAATCTTTAAAAACAGTGTTTCAGATTTTTGAGCAGGTGTGAAATACTGATGTTGAGAAATGTGTCAGCATGTAGATGTGTTTAGCCACACGGAAGCAAAGGAAAAGTTAAAAAAAATAGCCTGGACTACCAAATTGTCAGCAATACTAAAGACATCAACACAAAAATTTCTGCCATCCATCACAGCTGTCGGCCTGTTTCTGTGGCGACAGTGATTTATTCCAGGGCTGAAATCATTTGGATTCTCTCTCTCTCTCTCTAACTCACTGGCTCACTCACTCACATGGACTGACACACATATATACTATACAATGCAACTTTCTCTGTGCTAATAAGTGTAGATTTTTCCCAGTTGCGATTATTTGTAGTTGACAAGTGTTGATTGGAGAATTATCTGTCCATTTACAAAGTAGACATGACTTTGGGGCAGATGTTTGAAATATCAACCATGATTTACTCTGATGAGTGTTGGCACTATGTTCTGATAGTTTTGGCACAGTATGAGTACAAATAAGCAGAGGAATAACAGAGCTTACAGACAGGCCTTTAAAGCATCTTTTGGGTTTTTTATGGAGGCATATTAATAACAAATACATGTCTAGTCCACTCTCAGAAACTGTAAATGATTAAATAAATTAAATCATCATAACATAGCACAACAGTTTAACTTTCTGTAAGGGAGGATTTATTTAAATTTATATCAAACTGAATTAGATCTGGCTAGATGCACTTCAATAAGTTTATCAAAAACAACAAAATAATTCTTTTTCTAATTCTTCTTATTATTTTTCTTTCTATTTTTTTAAATCTCAATTGAAATCTTAAATTATCAGCACTTGTAAAAACTGTTCCAAGAATTTGCCAATTTAAAAAAAAAGAATAAATTATGCTAAAGTGCACATTTTCTTTGCCATAACAAAAATAACAGCTTGAAGAAAAACATGCTGCTTTTAATCATTATCAATATATGTCTTTATTACAATCTTGTACTAACAGTATATCGGTGATAGCTGTCACACTGTGGTAACCAAAATGCCAAGTTCCTACATAAATCCTTCACAGCATTGCAGATGTTATTCAAGTATACAACACTATTTCTGACATGTGTATTGGCCTTGCAGTTAACTAATGTGCTCACCACACAAACAGTATAAATGTACAAGCATGAATTAAATCTGATGTTTTGTGTAAGTTTCTACATACACAGGAAGCTAAACAGACGCCTGTAACAATGCTAATTTGACCCCCTTTCTTCTTTTATATCACTCTCTTTTAATTTCCTTCCTTTCTCCACATGTTCTCTGGTATTTTTTCATATGTCAGATGATAACTCAGGTCCTCCTATGTGCAGAAAGATTTATAAGTCAACACACTACCCCTAATATCCTTTCCCTGCCAACAAGCACACGCACTTCCCTAAGCCCGTGCTCTACCCATAATCCTTGGTCCAAGCCCTATGACTCCAACCTAAGATTGGCATGTGCATGTCTTTATGCAAGTGTGTGCATGCATATGCAGTCACATGACCATGTGAATACTGATGGATATTTGTTTGTTTGCTAAACACAATGATGCTACTTTTACAGAAACATGGTCAGGAACTGTCAACCCTTAACATACTTGTCTGTCTGCACAGCTATCATTAGTGTTGATCTGAGCCGGCCTGTGTGCATCTGGATTTGAGCACAACGAAAAGTGCTGGGTTGTGTACTCTGCTCTGGTCTGGCTTGGCCTGTGTACATCTGGTGGGTTGATGTTAGCGCTGAGACACAGGCTGGCCAGAGAGGTCACTCAGGCTCTGTGAGAGCCAGTCCTCTGAGTTTGCCTTAATAGAATGCAACACATTATAGATGAAGCATCTTGCTGTCTTGTTGAGTAAAATGCATATTCTGAATACTGACAAAAAGCCAGTAGAAAAAAAATGTGCCTCTATTATTTTAGTAAATTAACTTAAGATGCTTAAAATGCCAAATGGAAATCATACATAGTTGAATTAGTAATAATTGAAGGATTCTTAATTTTATTTTATTTTATTTCTTTTGTCATTAGTGCATGTGATTAGTAGATGTTATTCTAATAGTCTATTTACAGTAGCAGTCATGTGAGGCCTGTGTGACTCAATGCTTCTGCATAGTGATTGAACTCAGTCTGAGGTCTGGGCCTTGCCATGATAACATGCCAAACTTAGCTTTGCTCCTAAAATCCTGGATTAATGCCTGCTTTAAAAGCTTAACATGGTCAGCCATTCAAACATGCATTGGATGGACTGGGCTACCCTGCTTGCCTGTTATCTCCTCCGGAGTTTTACAAGCATAGTAGTCTGTGAGGGAGAATTACAGCACCATCACTGCCTGTGTATCTCCACCCTGCACGCCACTGGTGATTCCTTTTAGAAACTTTTTATCCTAAATAAATCTTTTTTTTTTTTTTTTTTTTTTAAATGAAGTTAAAATTTACTTGTGTGAATAGTAATCAAACAAAATATGTTCTGATATTTTCTGTAAAATAATTTTAACTCCAAACTTAATTTCAGTCTAATCAAATTTTAATTTTCATAGAATAATATTAAAATGAGTGTATTAATTTAGTAATACAAGTGCCAAAAGATAAGAAATATTTTCTTATAATTTTGTATTATAATTTGTTTTATTTATTATTCCAAAGACTTTAAGACTTGTGAAGTATTTCTAAGGGGAACTAAAACATATCCAAGCCAACAAAACATTAAATGGTACAGTGGTATAAAGTATATTTATAGATCTATGAACATTCAACAAAAGCAGTGCATAGGGGCATGCTTTTTCTGTCTTTCTGAGTTTTCTTTTTGACAGGCTTCTAACAATATTTACTAAAATAATATATCATCTTATTTGTGCTTTTCTGTGATTCATTGTGTGCAGAATAGTATATCACAATAGACCAATGCAAAATACTGTATTAGAGATGAGCTATTTAAATTCGCAGATTTTTGTCGTGAGGCTTTTGTTAACATATGAATGATGGTTTGGCAGCTACTGTCTTTGCGTTAGTCCTTCGTTTATACAAACCATTCTATTGGCTTTTCACAGTGAGTGGCATCTGTTCACCTCCTATAAGATATCCAATTCTCTGTCGTCTGTGTTGTGAAGCAGCTGGGATTGGATGCTGCCCCCAAGTATTAAGTATTTACTGACACTGGAAACAGATTTATCTAAAAAAGGAAAGGAAAATGTCACTGCTGTTTTAGACACCTTTTTTCTGTCTACTGAAACGTGCACATCTATAAGTCTGATTTGCTTTTACAGTCAGAATTCCTGAGATAAAGTGTAAATATGCAGCTCTGAATTTACATCAAGCGAATTAAGAAGCTGACACCTAAAAGAAAGTAGTTTAATTTAGTTTAATAGTTTTGATGTCCCTGATTTATTATATTCTGTTTGACATCATTGTTGCCTCATCTGTTTTGTTAAATATTTACTGGTTCTTTTGCTTTAATTCTGTAACATCAACATACTAAAAATTACAGTGTATACACCCTAGCCTTATTTGCACAATGTCAGGAGTGTATGGTCATTCTACATTATGTTTTTATATTTTATTTCTGCAGTCATTTGCATAATCCCCTTTTGCTTTTCTTACGTATAAGTAACTTTTGCACCCTCATCTGTGAGCCTGCCCAAAGATTTTGTTTCTTCAACCGCAATGATTACTCTACTGTGTCACCAAGAGAAAGTTGCATTTTCATTCCTATTTCTTAATAATTTATCTTTGTTATTATTTGTGCCTTTTCATTAATGAAAATAAGGGCACCTGAAGGTGCTAAAATTACCTGATAATGCTTTGGCCTTCACAAGCCTAATTTCTGTATGCTGCCTATAATTCTACCTTCCTTATTTGATGCATATTATGTAATTTATTTTGGTTGCACAAAAAAAGAATGAAAAGAAAATAGTTGGCTGCATGGTTAAATAAATGTTAAAATAATATCCTCAGAGTGGAAGGGATGCGTTTTGTTGCATTGTTCGGTTTCAGAAACTGAGCAGAATTGCTCATGATAATGCACAGGCACAGTGCAGTGTGTTTCATGGTGAGCTATGTATAAGGGTATGGTGGAGTATAGTACTATGTTGATTCCATCTTGGCTGTTCTGCTATAATTCAGGAGGGGCATAGGGGCGGGGTGTTGGGGGGGGGGACACCGTTTTGCTCCTCCATTCCTCCTTCCCCACCACTGGAATATAATCCGCTGTCTCCTGACCTTCAAATCATGCAGTGCTGCAGTCGTTTCAATTGGCCCGGCCGCCATTAGCGTGAAATGTCCTCTAGCCACTCTGTTTCTGCACATGGAAGATTTCCTTTCTCCCAGCATGGCTTCCCTTCTTTACTTTGCTCCTTCTCTCCATCTCGTATTCTCTCCACCATGCCCCCTGAAGCCTGCTTGCCGTGGAGGGTGGGAACCTCTTGCACTAAGGAAATGAGCCACCACAGGAGATGCTTCTGGTCAAAGACAGGATGAAAAACACTCACTCCATTAGTCTCTGAAATGTTTGCATTGCACAGTGTTCCTACAGAAAAAGAGAATGCTTTAGTTCATATCTTATACAACAGATATTTGTTTTATGACGTCCTTCAAATGGTTTGTATAGATGAAGATAGATGTTAAAAAATAATCTGTCCTTATCAAGCACGATACATGCATGTAGCGCAATGCCTTTAGAATTGGAAAAAAGAAGAAATTTTAGCTAAGACTGCTTAGTTATTTAAGTGATTTTTACCGTCAGATGCATTTATTATGATAGATATAAATATAAACACAAATATGTCACTTTTTTTTTTGATTCCATAGACAGCAAATGCAACTTTGCTTGTGTTGTTCTTATTCTCAGATGTAAGTCGCTTTGGATAAAAGCGTCTGCCAAATGACTGTAGAATAGAAAAGAATAGAATAGAACTTTACGATGTTTTAAACCAATTGTTTATGGCTTTTTGGTACAAACTAAGGGTAAATCTTTTGGCCAAGTGTAGCACTTCCAGGGAGTGCACACCCCCTTATCATATAAAATAGCAGAAAGAAGAGATGCTGAATGAAGCATAGAAATCACATGCCAAAGCTCAGCATGCGCTATGTTGCTAGTAGATAGATAGATAAATTATTGAAAGGGGACATATTTGATATGATCTGAATATTAAAAATATATCAGAGGGCAAACAACATTCATGGCTTACTTCAGATCTGTGCTGAGATATGTGTGTCAAATCTCCAGAGAGATGCTTTATTCAGAAGGGTCAGGGGGTTCTCTAAGTGCTTGATAAGATGCAAGAACTTTTATTATTTTTGTTGCTCATTTATAAAAAATACTATAAAAGTGTCAACAGTACCTTTCAAAATTATGTTTATTATCACCATCCCTTATGAATAATTTTCCTCCATATTCATAAGCACAGATAAATATCCTATGACCCAGAAATCTAAACAAACTTACATATTTCAAGATCTGCATGTTTTTCCTGTTTCCAAAATATGTTTTTCTGGTTTTGCCTTGAGGTGATTTTAATCCATCCTGCCACTGCTTATTATGTTTCTGGGACAATGACAATTGGAAATGTGTACTTCTGTGTACATGTGCCTGACTGTGGCAGCTTTGTGAAAACACTGATCCTAGTACAGTGCAAGATTTTATATAAATTGGCATTGTGTCTCCAGGTCTTCTATAAGTCCTCAACTTAAACCTGCTCTAAGTTGATTTCACTGCACTGGTTGTTATTACATACACTGTATGTATTTGTGATTAATGACCCCACTGGGGTATATCCATAATGCTATGACCTCAAGGTAAAATTGAAATGCATGCACTAGATGTAGAGCATGCGTATATTATTGCCCAATATACTTAGCAGCCATTACATTTGTTGGATCTGGTGAAAATAAAACAGAAGGCTATGAGGTTTCAAATCAACAAGGCCACTCTAAGAAATAGACTTATTGGAATTGCATTAAGTTGATTAGACTGAGAAATGAATACTATTTACAGTGGAGCAGTGTTAAACACGCTTGTTTCTCCCAGCTATAGGAGTGCTTCGACAGTAGGTCAGCATCAATTAAATCTCCTGATCTGTATATCCTATGAGATTGGACTTGTTGTCTTCTAATAAAGCCAGTCTGTGGCAGCAGAATGTTTCATTTCCTCTTGGAGATTGCCCTCAGTAATGCTTAGTGCTTATCATAGTCCTGGAAAAGAACTGCAACATTCAGATGCTTGATACCTGGATCAACCTGGGGTCGCTGCTGACAGCAATTCTAAACACCACTTGAACTATTTAAGTTGCAAAGACACAGGACCATTTAGATGTCTTGCTTTTGTAAACATCACTATTTTGTCTTAAGTTTGAATATTATAGTCTGCCATGCACTTTTGAATTAAAAGTGTGGTTCTTCAGAGAATCTTTGATTTTATTAATTTATTGCATAGCAGGTTTGGGGGATACATGGGATTTTAAAAACATTATGAGTGGTTGTTTGTGTCTGTTTGTGCAGATGAAAATAAAAAATGGGGTCTGGGAAGGACAGGGTTGTGAGGGGTTCAAGCTGTCACTGGCCATTCATTCTCTCTGGCCCCCCTGTCTAATTAATGGGCCACGTTCATACACGTTATTGCACCGGAGGGTCTTTCACTCATTAATCATGTGACCCTCTGTGGCACAGTTAATGACCTTGGAGGAGTAGATCAGCTGTAGATGGCTGAAGCTGTGGAATTAAATTGTTTTTGGAAGCGGTCATGGTCACATCAGGTGCTTTAACAGCCTCTTTGCTCAGGCCCTCTTCTGTCACACCTCAGCCTGTGTAGCTTCCACATAGGTCTTTGCAGGCTCTGCCACTGGGAAGGGCAGGAGTAATTCAGACACTGGGACTCAGAATTAAAGCAACTGAACTGGAATCGCTTAGTTCTAACTTTATTGGCTGATTTCTTGCTTGACCACTGGCTTTCACTCTGCAAATCAGAGTGAACGTGTGCCAACTTATTCAAAAACCTCTCGTCAAAGAAGTTACTGTTCAAACGTGTATTTTTCAGACTTTAATAAGTTGACCAATTTCTTCAAGTAATGAAATTTTAATGTGCGGCTTAGAAATTTCCAACCTGAAAATGTTGCATATTCCTCTCATTAAGTGTTTAAATTAAGTAAATTATAGATGAAATAGTTTTATACAACCAACAGATGAACATAAACATTGTGACTGTCAGCAGCTTGATATTTTACCCCATATGAACAGTATTATGTATTACATCACTTGACTTAATATCACATGCAGCTGGGATTATTATTCAATTAAATGTGGAGCAGATTGAGAGAAACAGTTTACAATAAAAAGACATTTAAATCCTTGCTTAATGAAACATGCATGTCAAACAAACAAAAGACCGATGTAAAATGTTCTTTCAACATAGGCTGTAAAAACTGACGCACTTCAAATTGACTAAAGTATGATACAAACTTTTTATTAAAACATAGAAGATATAGCTAGGGTAGCTTATTTAATTTCCTTTTGTAGGAAAAGGACCCTGTATGACGAAAGCACAGTCATCCTTATCATCTGGATGTTGGAGCAGCAACAGCAGGAACAATACATTTTTGGCTTTTTGATGCTGTCTACTGCTTTCTTGTGTTAACTGTGGTCCAGTGGTGTATCCAGGAACTGTTTAATGAGGTGGCCAAGATAAGATAGAAGTTAGTGTGGTGTGGCCAATCCACAGATTTCATGAACTGCAATGTCAGCAGGATCATTGTTAACTTTGGTTAGAAATTTGTGTGTGAAACAGGAATTTAAATAGCTTTAAAAAAAAAAAAGGTTAGCAAATTTTAAAGAATATTATCAAAAATATGAACTTAAAAGAAGAGATAATTGGTAATCTGGCCTTGTGTGAAAGAACAGATGCATATACCAAATGTTTCTTTAACTATTCCTGATAATTGGATTTTCTTCCTTGCACTCTTTTGTTTTGAGTTTCAGAATTAAAGTCATGATGAATATCATCCTCGGCAATATGCTAAGAAGAACCTGGTCCTTATCCTCCGTCCACTTCTTATAGCTCCATTTGTCAAAACATGTAGCTAGGTTTGTAGGGGTGAAGTAATCATGTTTGCAGCCACAAACTGGTGTATGCATAGAAGTGTGGAACGCTGCCGTTATGTTCCACCGATCAGATTTCTTTAACACAGCCCTGCCCCTTAAGAATTACAAGGAACCTGAAAAGTCCTTCCCCTTTACTAGATGCTTTGCTCAGAGTAAGCTTGGGGATTAGAGAAAGGATTTTTACCCATGTAATTTTGGTGGAAATGCACCTAGGTCTTTTAAAATCCTGAGTTTCTTTGGTGGAAAAGGGGTTATTGTTGATTTTTGCTCATTATTGCTCATCATTTTTTGCTCATCTCACAAATCAAACTGACTATAGACAGTTTCAGAGTAGAGGCAACGGACTGCATTGACCATCTCCTGACTGGTCAAGTCACACCCACAGAGAAGTTTATCTTGACTTTGATTGACAGCTGTAATTAGAAGAGATAGACTTAAACAGTGTTTTCCGTTTGCAGGGTAAGACTTGTTCTACATTTTCTTTCTGACTAATACCAAGTAAAATACAAGCCAGTAACAGTGATACCAATCCAATACCAATACTTTGTACAGAAACTTAATTTGTTTGGAAAATCACTTTAAAAGCAGCATACACTGAGGGGAAAGAAATTCGAAGTTACATTGTAATAGAATACTTTGTGACTCAAACTGAAATTATCAGTTAAATGCATGAATAAATAATTAAATGCCACAATAATTGCATGTTTGTCAACATTTACATATTAAAACACTAAGTTAACCATCAGTCTTAACAAATGAGATGGATTGATGTCATTTTTCTTTATATCTTATTAAAGATTCTTTATCTTTATTTTTATTTTTAAAAACCCTACTGCGGCTCTTTTACTGATATTTAATGACACCCAGCCTCTCCAGCATCCTTACCAACTATATCTAGGCCTGTTGAATTGAATTGAGCTGATCTCAGGGACACAAGCTGAACTCATTTATTGCAGAATTTTCTTATTTCATTGTAGTTAAAAAAATTAGTTTGTGCCAACTGGGTAAAATTTAGAGAAGATCCTGATAATATAATTACTTTCCACTGTATTCAAGTTTGTGATAGATTGTATTTTTAACCCAAAATCAGTAAAATATTGATATTCTAACATGAAAATTGATTCAGGAGCAAGCTGGTATTGGTAGTATCGATATTTTGGCACATCACTACTCAGATAACGTAATTCGCCTGCAACAACTTTATCTCTGACTATACTGCATGCCTCAAACACTACATTTACTTGGTAGCTGTATATTTGCCAGGAAAAGCTAGCTAGCCATACTTGTATAGCTAATATGACATTTCTATTAATCTCAGATAAAAATGTTACCTAATTTCACATCAGGTCATTAGAAGTCGGGTTCACTGTGAGATCTGTTATAAACACATTTCTCATAGAAAATTTAAAGGCAAACAGTAATTTTTCTAAATCATAACATGTTTTATATCTGAGCTCACCCAGAATTTCAAGGTAGTTATAAACATCTAACAATGAAACATGTTGAACTCTGATCCAAAACTAAAATATTTACATGGTAATTGAAACACAAATAGAAAGTTTTAAATTGCAGATGCATTATGTTCCTGTCCTACCTTAAAACTAATTTGATGACACAGTGACATCTATTATTTCCTTTAAGGTTTTTTGGTTATTTTGTCCTATTTTTTTTTATTCATTATGACTATGGACCTGCAATAATCAGTTGTAAATCTATTATCATTGTTCTTATTTAAGACATTCTCTGTCACCATATGGATCCACAATTGGGTGGTCGCTCTTAGAGGAAGCTGATGACATGTTGCAGAGGATGAAGCTCACATTGCTGTTTTTAATGACCATACCACATTCCCACAAAGTCCAAACCCTATTTATCTCACAAAATATGACTCTTTGCTGCAGAATGTACTAACTGTAGTAAGTGGTTGAATTCGCTAACTTTAATTACAGACACTTTAATTCAGCAGTGATGTTTATGCCAAAAATTCATATGTAGCTGAAAAAAACTGACAGACAGTTTTACTGTACAATGATGATAGTTTGCTAAATAAATTTTAAAGAGTAAATTTAGCTGTTTATACTGTACTTGCATGGATTTTATTAACCAAAACATTTCGACTGCATGCCATGAATACTTACCGGAACAACATCCTCACCAAAACTTTAACTGCCTGTGGTGTTTAGATGCGATGCGGTTGTTGTTAGTGTGTACAAAACTATATGCATAATTATTTGACTCTTAAGGTGAGCCCTGTGATGTGTACCTTGCATTTCACCTACTAATTGCTGGGATAGGTTCCAGCTTCCCTGAAACCCTGAACTGGAATAAGTGGTATAGAAAATTAATGCCTGTAGAAGGGTGAATAGGTGTATGTGAAGACTGCTGATGCGGGGAAGTAAATGTAAAAAAAAATAAAAAATAAAATGTTTTGTATAAGACAGTTTATTACCTTGTTTTTAAACAGAAGAATTTTCATTAAGATGAGTATTTTATAAGATTTTTCCGCAAAGACAGACAAATGCACAATGAACAGGAATGCACATATACATAAAACAGTTTATATGAGAAAAAATAAAAAATTAATTAATTAATTTCAGAATCATAAGTTTATCAAATATGTATTACAGGTCATTGGTACCATTAAATGGGACCAGTTTGAATCTGTAAAGACATCTACAATTGACTAAATTCATTGAGACCAGCTATATACATTCAGCTCAATTTCCATCTATTCTAAGCAAAGGAATAGCATAACTGAATGGCACTTTCCCTATTTTAGACATTAGGAGAAATAGAACTGTACCCTAGACAAAGGACATGGAGACTGAGGTGAGATGTAAGCAGGACCAAAGTTAGATTCATCCTTCGATCACAGGTGGAAAATGCAGAGCACCAAACCGGAAACAAAATTTTCAAATTGTGACAAATGACAATTCTCCATAGTAAACTTTATCCAGCATGTATAAACTTTTCTTAACCTTGTGCTGTAATCCAATGCAAACAATCTTAAATTGAGCATATCCTCTTGCTAAGAATGAGGATGTGTTGATGAATATTATTTTTTTCATGATGTAAATGTATTCAGCATTGTATAAGCAATATCCTTTCCATCAAAACTGTAACAGTGGTCAATACATATTATAGACTACGATTTACCAAAAACTGCTGCAGAGATCGTGGTGATGACGGAGCTGGCGGAGCTGTTTAGAACTTTTGACTGCTACATGAACCAACTGACCGCCACCATCTATGGGACCAAGAAAATCAAAAACTCTCTTTTTAGACAACAACGCTATACCCACAGCACATGCCAATCAAAACGGGCTCCCTTGTGGGTGTGGTTGTGCATCAAATAGGCGAATCAGAAAATGGTCAATGTAGTCCTTTGTCTCCACCCGCAAACTGTCAAAAGTCAGGTTGATTAGAGCTTGCAGAATTCTATTTTGAGAACAGAGCTAGCTCAAGCAGAGGCCTGGCAGAAACTACTCAAAGTAATGCATGCTGAGATCGTGAACAGGTGTAGCAGGGTTGGTTGTGCACGGTGAACTGCTCTTTCATGCAAGCCTAGATCTCTCTTTTGCGTGTGAATGTTTAGTTTGAGAAGGCTGCTTATATCTGCAAATTTTGATATATTAATGCACAAAAATAGTATAACCTGTGTGATAGTATCTTGTATTTCCTTCTTGAGAACTAAGCTAAATCATTGAATAAGGAAAAAAAACAAAAACAAAACAAAACAGGGGGCTGAAGATATTTTCCTCAGTTCATTATGGATATACTTACTATAACTACCAGAGAAAAAGTAGTAGTCAGTTAATATCCATGTTGCATTTATGTTCAATGTCTTTAAAAAAGTATACCCATTTAATAATTTTTATTTTTTATTTTTTGCTTGTTTTTTTAGTTTTCATCTAGTAAGTTACAAATACTCAACTGATAGGGCAAGTTAAAACAAAATATTATCTCTGTAGCTATCAGAAAATAAGGGAAACATTATCATACTGCTTCATGACTGACACAAGCACAATTATTTTAGGTTGATAGCGACCATAATTCAATTAATCCTTCTACAAAACATAATAATTTCAGCATGTGCCCAAAGATTAAATGATGATTTCATCATGGCTGCCACCTCCTGCTCACAACTGCAGCATAAAAATGTTGGCTTTCTTCTCAGTGACATTGAAATGGAGGGATTTTGTTTATCCCCATCTTTGTTTATTTAACATTTTGCTCAGCGGGGGGAGTTTCAGATAGATTGTTTTCAAGACAGTCCCTGCAGACAGCGAGCAAACACACTACAGCTTCATCAAACAGAACAATCTTCAACTTTCCCCTTCTGCAGTGTGCAGGGAGATGTGACTGAGAGGAACATCATAATGGAATATGATTGAAAATGATCGGCATAATTTTTTCTGTGTCTGTAACAGTATGCTAGCAATGGTTTTAAGAAGATTTATTTAGAACCATGTGTAAGTGTACCCTTATCCAGGGAAAAAAAAAAACACTGATGGATAAAAACATTTCATTTTCATGTGGCAAACATTTGCAAGTTGGGTTATTAATGGATTCATGTGTGTGTGATGGATTGTAGATGTGTTGGAATTGTTTTATTTCCTCTGTAAGAAAGCATTGACAGACACGGTGGCACATGAAATTCAAGCTGAAATAGAGAGAGGGAGCGAAAATAAAGCTTTGTGGGCTGAAAAGCAAGGTAACCCCTGTATGAAATGGTTTAAAATTGAGTTCATTTCATGTGTGCCTCATCTTTGTGTAAATGTGAGCCAGGTGAGTTTTGATAGGAAAACCGTATCAAACTAAAATGTTATTATTTCTGTTTTATTTATTTATTTGGACTAAAAAATTATTGATGAAAATATTATCTTCGTTATCAGCAATCAGATATTTAGAGCTTGCTAGGGACAGTCATGAACCTTTGCAACTCTCCTCATTAAAACATACAAAACCAAACATATATAGAGACTGTGCCATTATCCCCTCTCCCTCCGTTATCACCCTCTGTCTTCCTCACTGCTGTCTTCCTTCTCCTTCCACCATCCCATTTCTCCTTGTTGCAAGTGTAGGCCTGATTAATATTTTCCACTGTTCCGTAACCATGGCAATAAGGTCACTGCATATGATACTTAATTGAATCTTCCCAGTGCTTTTGTGTGTGCCTCCACTGTCCGGACAATAAAAATCTTCCACTGATGACTCCAAGCCCCTTCTTCTGCTCCGCTCCCCTCCATCTTTCTTTTCATGTTGTGGCCCATGAATTTATTCATTTGTTTCCTCTGCTACCTCTTTCTTGTACTCCCTTTCTTCCCTGGCCTTTCTCTGACCTAGTCTTCTTTTAGCTGTCATAGTATTTTGTGCCCCCCCCCCAAACATTATTCTTGTGCAGACTATCAACTTCTTACAGTGTAGAATCAAATTCAGCTTTATTTCTTTTGTTTTTGGCCACATGCTGGAACAGCACTTGATGACTTATTACTTTTAATGCCAGAGTATTGCACGGGAGGCTCTCTTTCCTTGCCGCTTTTCACACCACTTCTATCTTCTTTCTTTGTATGTTGCTTACTCCTTTTCACTTCATGAATACTTTGAGTACTCAAATCAGTCTCAGGCAAAATCGTTAAATTGATTTCAAATTATACTTATGATTGTGATTCAGAAATACAAACAAATGAACCACAACACAAAGTTTATGAACGATAAGACAGGAAGAAGCAAAAAAAGAGAGATTTTTTTAAGTATTTATGTTGTTGAAAGGTCCTTGTTTTTTACGTTGTTATAGAGTGAACGAGTTTGCTCTAATAAAATTATAAAAGTGATCTTGAGGCGATCATTAGATTCAGGTAAAACAAAATGATGCAGTAGGGACAAAAAAGATCACACATCAGATTTGACATATGCACCATAAAATAAGCATTAGCTATTACCCACAATGTGAAGTGACAGTCTATCAATAATGTCGCTGAAAATGGGACAGGTTTGTTGCAGTCTTTAAATCACCAGATACCTCCATATAGCAGAGGAGCATTCAGGTAGAGGAAATGCATTAAGGCTTGATGTTAATGGGTGTGGTGGGAGCAGAGGGACACCGGGGATACAGGAGGACATTGCTCACTTCTCAGTGGGTCAGGGGTGTCAGACGTCTGCCTTGTCTGAAGCTTAGCCCACATGATTAAATTCAGCAGTTTATATTATCTAGACTGTTACTTCCGGGCTGCTCTGAAAAAGACTTTAAAACCTTTGAAATGCATCATAAAATGACATTTTATTAAGGTTTTGTTTTTTCTGGTACAAATTAGTTCTATTCATGTTGTATTTTATCATCACAGAACACACACTTGCTTCCCTCTCAGCTTATAGGTTGCTTATTTTTATAAAGCAATCTGTAGAAAATTGTACAATTAGAATGTCGTCTACCATTCAATATAAGGTACAGTGCCTTTAAGTGCACACAAAGCAAACTGCACATGCACACTTTGTCTGCCAGCTTTGAAGCTGAGAGCAGAGCATGCGTCCTTTCTACTGCCATGTTCAATATGGAAGCACGTGGAGCCTATAGTGTGCCCAGCTGCTCCCCACATACGGCCCTTATTTCCACCATGTGCTGGCGTAACAGGCAGCATTAAAGCAACAAGTGTCTCCACATTACCATGCTTGCCAGCTCCCCCTCACTTGGCAGCAAGCCTGCAAAGCTGCCCTGCCCCTTTATAAAAAAAAGAGACTTGATTGTGCCAGGGGAGAGAGCTAAGGGGGCTGACTGGGAGGAGGGACGAGGAGGAGGGGGTTTGATTTACATACTCCAGCTTATGTGACACTCATCAGATTTTAAACAGCTCCAAAGCAATTAAGGGTCATTAGTCCTTTGTTTTTTTTTTTGTTGTTTTTTTTGTAGTAGCACATGTAGCAGCATCTGAGGCATGTTGCTCCCTGTGGGGCCTGCATGTGCAATGTCAGCACAATACAGGGTCTGTCTCCCACCCTTCCTCCCCATTCATGCCTGCTCCTCTGCCACTGACAGAGCTTTGCTCTGAGTGTAAACAAACACTCAGCACCAACCTGGCATTGGAAGTGAAGTTAGTTTGGCAAAGACCCAGCTTTAGAGTGTGCAGCTGGTGATGGTGAAAGTGCACAGTGGGCACATGGCTTCTTGTACTAATTGTTCTAATCATGACAAGAATATCTTTCATGTGATATAATCTGCAAATTCGCTGCATTCAACTGAGTTTGTTTCAGGGGGAAAAGACTCATTATAACACACAAGTAATTTTATCTGTTTGGTTGTTTATGTACAATAAAGCTGTTGGAAGTGTTAAAGATAGTGTTTCATAACTACACAATTTAACACAAATTATGATTTTGATTACAGATGCAGCAGTAATTTCAATTTTAATTGCTTTCCTAATGCAGACTGAACACTGCTGACAAGTAGAAATAAGCTATTTGAAATCATTCTAAATATATTCTTGGGTATAATAGCATCCCAAAGAGTGTGTGTGCTGAAGCAAGTGTTTTAAATAAGACATAATGCAGAAAACAACATTGCCTGAAGGTCAATTGTGCAGCTGTAATGAAGGCTGGGATGTATTCTTCAATATTTTTATCTCTGTATCATCCATTACTCACCTAGCAGGCAGTTGTACTAAGAGACATTGCTACCTTGAAAAGGCATTAAAGGCAGCAAAAAGACAGGTGTGGCATAGAATGTAAATGTTGACATGTCCATTTGTGTGGCTGTAAGACCCTCCTTAGTTGGTATGGAAAAACACTTACTGTTAATGTAAATAGCAAGGCAGCATAAATCAGGAGACACATGCAGCCCGGGAGAATATCATGTAATAGTTATTGCGAAATGAAGTGGCATTGGGATCAATATCCCACTATATCTCACTCTGGCGTAATGGCACAGAGGGAAGCTGGAGGCCAAGGGAGTCTGGTCGCTCTACCCCACCATGGGCCTATAAATCTGCCTGACCCACAGTCCGCTTATTAAAATACACACACAATCAGCAGAAGCCATCCAAAATACAAGCTTACTTACTGACCTGGAGTCAGGGGGATGGATGCCTTTCCTTTGGCTAGGAGCAGGGGTCAAAGGCTGATTGGCATCATCCCCTATGTATTATACACTGAGATGTGGAAGTTTTGGAATTGCATCAAAAATACTGATATGATTTTAAATTAACTTTTGATGTCATCATGGCAGGGGACATTTTTGAATATTGTGAAACCATTTTGTTGCTCATTAATTGGTCAATAAGTAACTATTTAAGTATTGTCCATTTACCATATTACCATAT
>JBAMHW010000001.1:19450764-19483799 GCA_037177495.1 Rhadinocentrus ornatus | reverse complement strand
TATAAAGAGAGAGAGGGAGTTTTTCTTCTACCTAATTTAAATATGATTATTAATCAGTAAATAATCTGCAGTGCTGTCAGTAACTGTTCTGTAATATGAGACAAATGCACAAATGCAAATTACTTTAGCTAATGATTTTAATTTCCAAAGGGCATTATCAAAGATTCTCAATCAGAAAGCTTCTCCATACAATTAGAGATAACCACAAACAACCAGAACAAAACATATGATGTACAATGTAAACATATTGCAGCATAATTAAAAAAAAAGATGTTCTTCATACCTGGCAGCCATCTTGGTTGTTTACCAGAGTGCCTTCATACAGTCAGATAAAGGGCTGTGATTGGCTGGCTGGACGTCTTTTTGAAGAGGAGGAAGACCAGATGCAGCAAACGGAACATGGGCTCTCACATTTGTCGGCTGCCCAGGCTGGAAAATTGTCCTTTCAACTTCAAATTAGGATTTTATGGTTTCACAGCAACTACTGGTGGGATGTGCTTTGGATACAGTGTGGTGATTAGTTTGCTATAGTGTGTGTGGTCTGTTTGTGATAAGGGGACATGTGTCATTTTTTTTGTTGCAATAATACACAGCACAGAGAAAGCACGTCACTGCATATTACATATTTAAAGTCTGTATTGCCAGTCAGGGGGAGGTGTTATTAAAACTGTTTGAATTTCAGTCAGGAATGTTTTGCTGCATCTGACAGTGTGCAGTACACCATATAGTAGCCTGGTGAAATGAGCCTGAGATCCTCTTCTGTGTTTTCATAATATGGTTGATGTTTGAGCAACATAACGACGTGCAAAGAAGAGCTGAAATTTGGAATAAGTAAGGGACAATGTTGCTGGGGTCTGTTTTCTCTCTGTTCTGCTGTACCAAGTGTGCTTAATGAAGAGAATGCCATCAATCTCTAAATGAGGAGTAGTTTTTGATTTACATTTATACATTTAAACATATATATATATAATATATTTTATACTTAATGTGTTTGTGGAGTGGCCTTTCCTCACCCTCAGGTTGTAATAACGTCATAACAACCGGTAAAGAGCCTGTAGACAAAGATGAGTGCAAAATAACAATATAATGGCTGCCTGTGATTTTCCAGATTATTCAGGTTTTATCCATTTATTTATAAGATCTTGTTATAGGCTTAGTACTGCCTTGGGGCAGATGCATGTTGGCAAAAGGTTGTAAATAGTAATTGTAATAAACTAATGGGAAAAGTGAGACCTCTGGTTCAGTTAGTATCTTCTGAAAGAGGTTTTGATTCATATACAATTGCAGAAAGTGATATACTGATGTTTTGTTTCGCAGGACTGTGAGAGAAGCGTTATCCTGCTTCATACTTGGTAAGTGTTTATTTCAAACTTCTCTTTCTCTCATTGAAAATATTTTCTGGAAGGAAAGTCTGCATTTAAAGACTAAATATATACAGAAGGTCTGGGTGGTTTGACTGACAAGAGGGAAGATTTTGAACTGTAAGAGAGTAGTTTGGTGAATGTGTTTACTGATACATCCAGTACATCTACATATCGAGTGCTTTCTAAATAAAAAAGATAGTTTAAAAAAAGTCAGTCCTTGTTCTCCATAATTCACAGCCTTATATATATTATTTGTACTTAGTAAATTTAAATCTCAAACTACATCTGCATTCTAAGTTGATGATAAAGGAGAATAAACAGATATGTTAAGTGTTCTCTTTTCTCCTCTTGATTATGTAATTAAAAAGTGAGTGTTGGTAGCAACACATAAACTGTAACAAGCAAACTAATGAAAGAATATGGATCTAGAGCAATACACAAAATTACTTTAAATTGATTGCATTTAACAAGCTTTACTTAAAGTAAAGTTGCATTTTAAAAATGGATAAATTGTTCTTTTGGTTTCTAAATTCAAAATAAGTTTCAAATAAAAGATTAAAAGATTATTTTTAAATCTGTTTTTTTGGGGGTGTTTTTTTTTTTACTGTTAATGCACTCATTTTTATATCTTCGTAATTTAAAACAAAATTTAATATAGCACGTGGTGATTCAAGTTAGAGCCTGCTACGACTTTTAAAGAAAGTTTGAAGATTTGTTATTTGGTAAGCTCTGAGTTTGACATTTTCTTTCTCTTCAAACCTTCTAGTAACCACAGGTTTCTCTGAACAATTGATTAAGGATTTTTAAATTAATCTATCTAAAGCTTACAAACCAGAGGGATGCCGTAAAAAGAAGATATCAATGCACCTCCACCCCACAATTTTCACTGTCTGAACTGTCATTAAAAATTGCAGCAAAGTCAAGAGAATATTTATAAGAAAACTTTCATATAAACCAACATGCCTGCTTGGAAGCAAAATCTGCTGACACTTGCGTTGCAGTGCACATTTCAGCAATGCAGCAATGATGCATCAACTGAGTCTTCATGAAGGTGCAAGCAAAAATTATCTAAGGCTTTGTCACAGAATCCAGAATCTGAAATGTGTAAAACAACATCTGGATAAATAAATCCATTTTGAAATTATGGACATGTAGTGGATGATGAACAACTCATGTTTTGGACCACAGACTCCAAGGTTGTAATTAAAAGGAGTGGCATCTGTGAAAAAGTATTCTTTACTAACTGTTGGGAGCTCAGATTCAATATTGGAGTTGTATAGCATCTACTGGCAGAGACAGAATGAGGAACTCAGCTGGCAGTTAGTTAAATAAGTGGAAGTAAGAAGAAGCTGATTTCACATTAATACAATGACCCAAAACATGTAAGAAAATCTATTTTCATGCTCCTTATGGTTCTTTTGGCCGTCCCTTAACAATCATTAAAAATCTGTGGACAGATCTGGAATATATTGTGTGTTTTAGAGAATTTAAATATATGTCATGCTTAGACATAAACTAAGAGAAACTGAGAGTTGATATATGGCCCTAAAGTGCACAATAGAACAGCACTGGACAAAACAGAAAAAACACACCAAATAATTCAACTTTTTCAGTATCTTTTCTGTGATGGTTAGTTCGGTATGCAAATCCAAAACCATAAATCAAAGAAAGTTGCTGTTCACAATACAATATTTGTAATGCAGGAAAACAAACAAACAAACAAACAAACAAAGTCAGAGTTGAGCTAATGTTTTCTAGGCCAGCTGATAATTATACAATTACAAACTGCTTTTATGACATCATTTTCTGGTGGTTTAATGAAATTGACACTTGAAGCAATTTAGTCTAATTGTCAGACTGTGCTGAGCAGATGGTCCAATCAACAGCACTGAAATGGTGATTTATTTGTTTAACTTAATAATTTACTCAAGCATAATTTGACATCAGCCAAGAAGAAATAATTGAATGTATATTATCTTTTGTTGGATTGCACATATATGTAGGCTTAATTTTTCTTCTTTAGCAGTGATTTCAGCATAAACACTTTGAGGTGGACTAGCATTAGAATTTTCCGTCACTTCTCTTGTTTACTTGACCTACCACGAGTCTTTTCACACAGAAATGCACACACAGTGGACTTACTCTCTTGGCCTTGAACCTGTTTGAAGTGTTGAAAGTACAGTTCACTAGACAAAGGTGAGAGTGGTCTGGTTGTGTAGTCTGCAGAGGCTGATTTTAAAGTGCGATCTAAAGAAGAAAGATGAGATAATGGGCTATGACCAGACTGCACAAGAATGCTATTTGTACCACAAGTGATACTCTTCACAAGATGTCTGAAAATCACATGTAAATGTGCAACACAGACTGACCTTTACCCTCTGTGTGTGAGGATCTGTGACCAGTGGCTGACCTATAATCCTCTCCTAAATGATTTGACAATAGACAGACATATTGATCTAGGCAGTCCTCTGGCAAAAGGGTCAAGAGACTGACGCACTGCCCGAGTCTCCTTAGTGTCTATAGGTAGAGTGGCGTCACTGATGCTGAAGTGTCTTTGTCTTTCCAAAACCTGTAATCATGTGTTGCTTTTTATGTGGATCAGCATCTGTTTTGATACTTGAGTCAAACAGTCATGAGTCTGATCCCACATCACTTTCCTTGCTACAATAATTAGGATTACAAAGAAGCTGTATATAAAAATTACAAAAAACACAACACATTAGGGGTTGTGTGACAAGGTCAGGAATTTCTTTTTTTTCTCATTAGAATATTGTTTTTGCCTGGGAGTTTTGGTCACCTACACCATCAAACATCCAGCTTTTATCAAAATAACATATCTGCAAACTCCCTCTCAAGAGTCCCATAGCTTTCCCCACTGTGCCTGGAAGGCAGCTCTCCTCTGTATCCACCCAGAGATGATTGGCCAGCTCCCACATCTGGCCAGATGGAGGAGCAAAGAAAGCACAAGGAAATTCTCCTGCTGACCACTAGTTCCCCATCTTGCATAATGAAACCATCCCTCTCTCTCTCTCTCTCTCACTCTCAGATTCCTTCAGAGTGGCTGGTGATAGAGTAACATCTGGAACAAGCAGCCGTTTTCTTTCCCCGTGTTTTTTTGGGGAGATTTAGGCCCCCGATAATCCGTCTCCCTCCTCATTAAAGGAGCTGAATAAACACAGGCCTCTTCCAGTTGTTCCTATGAATTTCCTCACCAGGCGTCAGGAGACCAAAGCGGGGGCTACTGGATCAAAGCTGCCGGCAGCCCAGTGTGTCCAGAGAGTGAGACTGTGTTCCGGGGTTGGGCCCATTACCTTTCTCCCTGGGAACCTCAGAGGCTCCTAGGTCATTGGCTGTCAGCTCTTTGGCCCAAGCTCAGCAGAGGAGGAGAAAGAAGGAGGGGGAGGGAAAAAAGAGAAGTTAAATAGAGGAGATCTGCACATACTGCTCAGTATAAGAAAGGGAGAACAAATCAAGAGACAGGAGACATGCAGATGAAAACAGGGTGCAGGTACATCAAAGATAAGGTCTTGGGAATTATTTTAATATATATGTGACTATTTATCTAATAATCTTATATAATAAAAAAAAAGGAAATTTTTCCATATTAATCTCTGGCCTAATAAAGTGTGGCACCTCCTCATAGCCTTGACTTATCTGGAAATAGACAAAGGCTGGCTGAGTGTGTCCACTGGTGTCTGGTGTTGGCAGTGGATCCCTTCAGTCCTGTAGGATCTATGTAGCCAACTGTTTGTGAATCTGGCCCCAGTGCTAGTAGTAGTAGTAGTAGTAGTAGTAGTAGTAGTATTAGCATCATCATCATAAAAATAGGTTGGACATGTCAAGGTTAGATTCCTATGAATTCACATCTTTTTTTGTTGCAATTTTGTTAATAATATTTTTATTTCAGAATTATTTAGATTTTTATGTGGAACATTGCATTTTAAAATGAAAAATCACTTTTTTCTATTTACAGACTTCTGCCCTTCTTAGTGAATGCAGTTGGAGTCCTGTTAATGTTGCCTGTGTAGATAAAAGCCTGTTTAGATTTGCCTATCATAGAATTTTTTTGGCAGAGAAATGTGGGTTAATGAGAAAAATTTGTCTAGGTTAAATGTGTAACATATTCTCATGTTTTTCTTTGCTTAGATGTATCTGTGTTGTCACATATTGATATAGTGTGCTGCTGAGACACAGTCGGGCCTTGAGCAAAATTTATTTTCTCCAGATTTGTCAGACTGAAAAATGCCAATTCATGTTTCCAAAAGCAGCCAATCTGTCTGCAAACACAAGAAAACATGTGAGAGAGATGTGAATAATGACTTGCATGGGCAATTTCAATTCTGAGAATTATCAATTTGTTTAGTTAATGATTCTAAAAACATGAAAAGAAAAATGTAATTACAAAGCTGTATGAAACACTAGCCCCTTTTTCTGTAACACTTGGAAACAGATTGGACTAATGCATTGACCTTAGTGTGACATTAATTTTCTAATTCTTTGCACTTCCTGGCAATCAACTTAGAGGGGCAGTGGTTCGCTGGAAAAGTTTGCAGTGGAGCAATTAAAGAAAATCAGAAAGCTAAAGTAGCAGCAGCAGCAGCAACAAAATCAACATAGGAAAAGTAAAAGACCTGCACAGTAATTGTTACTCACTCAGAAAGATGATAAAATTTATCAAATTGCATCCCCTGTGCACTAAAGAAAAAAAAATCACCAGTATTAGATGGTCAATGTAATTAACTTTCTTGGCTACTAGCTGCTTGATGGGTGCAACTGCGATTGGAAATAGCCATAGTGTTTGTGTTTGTATACGTGCACACTTTGTGTGCGTCTGTGTGTGTGTACAAATGGCCCTGTGGTCGTCATCAGGCCCCCATCAGCCCCTCCATTAGTTACTGAGCTGTGGGTCTGTGCTGGAGTCTACCTGCACTGAATACAGATTAGAACAGGAGCATGGGCTGCAAGCACAATGAAGACAAGCACGCACGCAAGCTCTCACAAAAGATAACATTAACATATCATCTACTTTGACATACAGTGACATATTTTGACACACACTCATAATCAAAGTAATGGCATTTTATACATCTAAGTGACTAAAATGTTGCATCATATGCATGAAATAATCATAAAATCATACAAATGTTTCAGTATTTCCTTTGGCTGATAAAAGCCTACATGTGTGAT
Organism: Rhadinocentrus ornatus; assembly: GCA_037177495.1. Taxonomy (NCBI): domain Eukaryota; kingdom Metazoa; phylum Chordata; class Actinopteri; order Atheriniformes; family Melanotaeniidae; genus Rhadinocentrus; species Rhadinocentrus ornatus. Next base: position 19,477,248 of record JBAMHW010000001.1, on the reverse strand, counting down.
TAGTGTCTGTCACTGGACACACCAACATTTGTGGAGAGCACTTCATCTCATGGAGGCAGATCATAGCTTACACATTCTGAAATAACGTCACACACAGCAGAGTACACACACTTGCAGCCCTGAACAAAGGCAAATATGGTTGCATTCCTCTGTTTTCCTTCTGGAGTGGCAGACTCACATGCTCGTGACAGGAAATCTGCTGGCATTCATCACACAGAGCCAAGCAAACATGCAGCCACCACACTTATTGATAATGTTTTCACATGTGCCGCTCCTTTTGGAAGCATGCATGATAGCAAACACTGCATGTAAGTTTCAAAACAATTAATTTTGTTTTTTTACATAATATTCAAAACTGCAACGTAAATATCTTTTAAACAGACCCAAGCTTTTTTTTTTTTTTTTTAAAAAAGAAAAGAAAAATACAACAATTTCCTTTCCAAATCTTACTTATTGGGTTAATACAGAGGAATAATGTGAGGCTGCAGAAAGATCAGTAATGATGCCTATGTCTAATGAGAAAAAATAAGTAGATGTTCAGGTTGAGTTCAAGGCCAAAGACCATGGTACTATCTCAGAGTTCAAGTAGGAGCTAGATGCCGTGAGGGATGAGGGGGAGGGGAGAGGCTGCGATGGCTTCTGTGTGTCTCTGTGGCAGTGCAATGGGACTCTAGGGAGACCTGGGTCAGAAGGCCTCCCTTCAGAACCCCACCACCCCACCCCCCTACATTACTGTGCCATTTAAAGCCACCCAGCATCTATTTCCTCCAATAAAAACTAATAACCTTTTCTGTCGGAAATCACGGCAGCTCTTGAGTGCCGGAGCATAGGCCTGGCTGGATGGCCTGTAATTGCGGTCCAGTAGTCTCCCTTTAGTTTATTTTTTGCAGTGTTTTGGATTTGATTTTTTTTCTAGTCCGCTTGGTGCTCTGCGCTTTGCGGCTGATTGCCTGCGCAGCTCACCCCACACTCAGTAATCAGACAGGAGCTGGAGAGGGGGCAAAACAGCAACTCAAGGACCTTTTATAATTGGGAGAGATTTGGAGGGCAGTTGGACTTTACATTTGGTGACAGAATAGGTTGTGATGGTGACTGTGGCAACCAAATAACAGGGGTACCGAAGCCTCCTCTGCAGTCAAGTAGTCCTTTGTGAGACAGCTATGAATAGTCTACATGTGCTGTGTATCAGCTCTGTTACTGTCCATTAGCTACTAGGACTCCTGAGGTATACTTTTGCCAGTAAGCTAAAACGGTCCATCCTCAACACTTTTTTTGATAGATTTTTATACAAATTTTCACTGGAGCTTGAACGTCACCCTACATGTATCATACATATTGTGTTTTTCGTTCCTTAGAAGAATATCACTACCTTTGACAAGGGATCTGAAGCAGCTTTTTTTGCATCTTAAAGAAACATTTCTTACTTATGTGGCTTGTTTTCTGAATTTCTTGAAGCCATTTAAAAGATATAAAATATGAAAAAAAAAACTATTTGCAACTTTATTTGAATTAAAAGTATTCTAGTACACAGAAAAGGTCTGAGTGCATGGGTTTTGATATACACAGGAAATCTAAATGTGGGAATGGTTGTAATAAACTGTTCAGATTATTAATTTCATGAGAAGTATCGTGGGTTTTTTTTTTTTTTTTTTTTTTTGTATTATAATACTAAATGCAGGTCTTTAGCAATATGTACATTTTTTTCATGAAATAATTGCATTGAATTTCCTCAACATAATGTCACTTAAAATACCAATAATAAATAAATATAAACATATATATTTGTTTTTCTTTATTCTAAAGCCTAAAAACAGAAATAGAAATGTGGTTCTTCACAAATGACAACTAATTTTCTATAGTAGACATTTATTAAAAAAAAAGATATGTTAAGTTTTTTTACAAGGTCTCCTTACATTTGCATCTCTAAACAAATTTTATTTAGCTGGCTGAGGGAAAAATGGCTCTTTGGATTGTAAAGATTACAGAACCTTGCAATAAACAAATAAACAGATGTAACTGCAGTTTTCTCTTTAAACAGCAACAGTTAAAACATTTCTTAATATATATTAGATAAAATATTTATGACGAAGATGGATGAAATTTTCAGGATTTACTAACTAAAAGGTAAAACTTCAGCAGGATGAATTTAAAGCTGTTAAGCTGCTTCCTTCTAAACACAGTAGGAACAATGTCTGATAAATATCAGCAATCAGGTGAACAGGTGGAGAGAAACATATTTACAATAAGCACAATAACTTCCATCCATGCACCTTTAGTGGGGCATTATTCGGATTTTTTGCCTATAAAATTCTCTATTTTTGCATTCTTAGCTTGACTGTTGGGCTGAACCTCTAGTGCCTTCACCCTCCGCTACCAGGAGTTAGGGGTTAACATCTGGTTTTGCGGGTGTAACATATGTAAATGTAACTGCAAACATGTGTGGTATCCAAAGAAACTCTAGAATCTCAGCTAGCAGCTCAGTAAAACCATTTCTATGACCACCAAATACAGTTAAGACAACAAACAACTAAACAACTGGGTACACAAAGTCCGAAAAAATATGTAAACACAAACTATGGCTTCCCTTGTCCATCCAACGGCATGAAAAAACGCATCTCTACTCACATCTCTCAGATCCCAAACTGCAATTTGTCTTAACTTAATCTCGCTATGACCAAGATATACCGAACCAGAGGCAAAAGAAGGCCCAATTTAACATAGTAATAAAACACATCTTAGTTTTGCTGTCTAGCCTTAAAACTTAAATCCACCAGGATAAAACCGCATTTATTTAAGAAAAAAAAAGAAAGTAAAAACTACATTTCTTATTGTCTTTGAGAGCAGTTTCCTGTCCATAAATCACAATTTTCTGCCCATTTGTCTGAATACATCACATGCACCGCTGCAGCAGGACAAGGCATGGAGGAAGAGACATGGATTGCATGTGGTTTCTCTGTGTTCAGAGCTAGTGAGCAAGAACTTTGAAAAAAAAAAAAAAGTTGCATTAACACGCAATAAAAAAATTTACGCCGTTAAGTTGGAATCGTTTACTGACCTTAAAGACCCACTCCTTACCTTTTCCACCTCAAAACTCCGGACTCATTTGATGGCACAGTGACACCTTTTATGTGCATTACTGAAGCCGTCGCTGCCCAGCCGCATCCCGCGGCTGAGAAACCACCCTATGCAACTTTTTTACCTGGGAAAGAAGAGAGGAAACAATGGACAGTCAGACAGCCAGAGATAGCTTAACAGATAAGACAAGAGTTAACATAAGACTGTTTTTTACTATCTGGAGACAGCTCACGGTCAATAGGTGGCGTGTCACTGAGAAAATGGTAAAGTTTAATTGTGCATCTGTAGGTAGTTTTATTGCCTGAAATCAAATGAAAAACTGTGTTGTCTGACAAAATACAGAAAGTGGAAAATACAGAAAGTGGAAAAAAATGACTGAATGATTTTGATTTGATGAAACAATTAAGCAAATAAACAGTTGCTCTATTCTAGTTTTGTCTTTGACTCCCAATAAGTGCTATGTGTATCTGTTCCACGACCTCTTCTCACTCCTATGTAAGGAATCTGTACCTTACAGAAAAAAAAGCACCATAATACTTATAATCCCTCATTTTCTAATGGTATCGACATGTTAATATAACACATTTGAAATGGGCATATGAACCATTTATCAGGGTATGTACAAGCAACACAATTATCACCTTTGAGAATTGCTGGTTGTGTCATGAAAGGTTTTTTTCAGTTAGAAATTAACATGCATGTGAACTACAAAACATTTTGTTTTAGTAACAAATGACAAAATACCACAGAAAAGATCAAAGTATACACAATCAGTCAAAAAATGTAAACAACTAGGCAGGACAGGGCAGTACAGTGAATGAATGTTAGAGTTCAAGTGTGAATGCTTGCTTTGCCATTTCTGTACTGTAAGCTGTGGTCAGATGAGATAGATTTGTAGCTAGATATCTTGTCACATGTAAAGCACTGAAGTTGACTAGAAACTTAGAAAAATTCAATTTGTGAGTTAAACACCATAACGACAGATCAATAGTAATCATGTAGCCTTCATGTCTGACAATAGATAGCTCTGTGTGCTTACATTGCTGCTTGTGACCTATGCAAGCACAATTATGAATGTGCATATTCATTCCAGTGTTTTTTACTTTGAACAAACAAAAGAGTAACGGTGTAGTCTATGTGTCAGGAATGTGAAGTCTAACACGTTGGTGTTGTCATTTTGATCATTTTGGTTTCTCTGTATTTCTATTTTTCATTCTCTATAGCATTTAGTCCATTTACTCTGATAAGACTTTGGATTCTGGATTCGCTGTAGCTGACTTTGTGACAAAATATTGCTGACGACACTCAGGAGATGAGGCTGCCGCACAAATGGCAAAATTGAGAGAAGCAAGTGGTGATATTCCCCAGATGTCCCCTAGCTTGTCTAAATAGGCCCTCTAATATGTCATTTTCACTTCTTCTAAATAAGTGGGGGTTGGGTAAGAATTGTCCATAAATAACAAGGCACCAGTACAGTAAAATTATCCTACAACTTGAAGCTATTCATGTCTCAAATTGGTTTAAGTTTACATTGTTATAATAAACCCTTGCCTGATTTTTATCTGATCATCTACAACTTGTAATCACACACTGTGTGTCAGAGGCCAGGATTTAAGTGTTGGAGCATGACTGTTACAGTGAAAATATCAAGTGTGTCTAACCAGGGGTCTGTCATTTCACTCCGTAAGTTCAAGGGCACTATGTGCCTGTTTACATGGATGCTTTAAGGTGTGTTGGTGATCATATTAAACATATTCATACCACCTGCAAAAGAAGCATTATTTAAAAAATGTGGTTCAGCTTTTAACTATAGAACATGTCTGTGTTTTTCTTTTATTCTCCCTGCTGTGCTCCGTGTTGTATTCAAAGACTTGGCAGTAATTTTTTCAACCCAAACAAAAAGACATACCCACCAGTTTGCCTGTTAGCTTTTCTATATTTTGACATAGAAAGCAGCTCTTACTTGTATTTACCCATTTTTTTTAACAATATGTTTCATCAAGGCGATTAGCATATTGGGATTTTTTATTTTTATTTATATATTTATTTTTATTAAATATGCATATTGTTATGTGACAGAACAATGATTATGAAAGCCATGTATGATGCAACCATGTCAAGGGGTTACCTCGGCTGAAAAATTAGCCTTCTCCGTTTGCTTTATTTGTGCTGTGTTCTCTCAATGTGTTCCTGTTTTTGTGTTTCAGACTATTACTGCATGTTTGTGTGCACACTTCCTTAATTGCATTAAGAGGATGACGCACTTTCTTACTCTGTTTAAGCTCACTTTAATTGCCTCTGAATGGTGCACTGGGGAAGCAGGGACTGACGGTACAATGTGGACATGCAATTAGCTAGCTTTCATAAGATGCTCCAGGGAGAAAGAGAGGGCTCCAATTCATAAAGGAATTTCACACACAAGACAACAAATGCTATTTTGTGTCACTACTGTGGTGGCATCTTGATGGAATGGCATTTCATTCATTAAAAAATCTGATTTTCAGAGGAAGCAAGACAGAGATATCCATTCAGATAGGAAAAAGAGGGATAAAAACTGCCAGAAAGAGAAAAAATGCAGAGCAGTAGCAGAAGACACCAAGATATACAATAGATGAGGTGCAGAAATAAATGAGAGGAGAAAGACAGAGAGGAGATGGAAAGTGAACCCCTCTGAATTTTTTCTTTGCACAAATAGTAGAGTGACAAAGAAGGCTCCAGAAACTACTGGGCCTGCAGTGTGGTTTTAAATTGTACACACATTTTAGACATATCTAGCATTGTTTGATATACCTAGTAGAAAAGAAGGCCTGGTCAAATGTTTTTTTTAATCCCGAGAAAGGTAACAGTTATGATGATGACAAAGAAATTATATTTATCTTTTGCTGTTAAATAAGCAGACAGAAAACACAATGCACTTCCTTTCTCCTTTTGTTCTACAGGAAATTCAAATGAGTAACCCCTTTGTCTTATTTTAAATTCAACTTTGCACGTGTCTTCACCAGTCATTACATCCATAAAACTGTTAGACATTATAAATATTACTTCATATTTTTAAACATGTCTCACGTGGAGTGACAGTAATATGGTAAGTAGCTCTTAAAACATGATATTAATTTACGATCCTTTATCTAGACTGAATAAGCTGCATGAGCATTTTTCAGTAACAGACATTAAGTAAATTACGTCATGCATTAGGTTAATGGCATTGTTGCGACACATATCAGAAGCTTTTAATACCACACCATGCAATAGGTAGCTTAAGTAGCACAGCTGTCTCCTTTTGCCCCCTCCCTTTTCCTTTTCCCTTATTTTCTAGCCCCTCCACGCCCCCTTACCCTACAGATACCCCTTCCCCCATCTTTGACAATCTCCCTGTCTCTTGCTGTCTTTCCTGTTCTTCCTCCTTTTCTCTCTGTGTGTCTCATCCCAACTCCATTCTCCCTATCCCTCCCTCCACTTTTCTTCATTTAATAGTGGACCTCGGAGTGGTTGCCATGTCAACGAGCCAGCATATTACTATGGCAACCACTCTGAGCGAGACGAGGCTGCTGATTAGGGAGAGATGTCTAGTGTAGCCTGGCCAGTGGAGGGTGGGGAAGAAAAAAGAGGGGTGGGGGGTACTGTTGGGGTGCCGGGTGTGTTTGTGTGTGTTTTTTTTTGGGGGGGGGGGGGCATTATAGGTCTGAGCATTATGAGAATTTCTGTGTTTATGCATGTATATTTTACATATGTGATTTAACAATAAATAAATAAATAACACAACCAAACCAGGTTTTCCAGATGATGGTCAGTTTTCTGCAACCATGTATACTGATGATCTTTTGCTTTCTTTAGTCAATGAGAAGTGTCTCTCTGTTATCTTCTCACTGTGTTAACCATCATTACATATGCTTATAAAATAAAGTTTGTTTGTTTTTTTGTTTTTGTTTTTTCCAGAAGTGGAGTGACTATAAAACTTTGTTTAAATCACTAATAATGACAAAACTTCCTTAAGATTTCTCTTAAGGCCAACAGTACTGATCTCCCTTTTTCTGGTGGCATATAGGTAGAAATTAGACAAGCTGAAAAACGATGTTCTGGTTGTTTTTGGGCTGAATTACATCTACTGTTATGACATGTGAGGGATCGAGCAGGGAGAGCTTTAAAAAGCTGCAGCCTCCTCCAAGAACACTAATGAACGCTGTAGAGGATGCCTCAGACCTCCCAGATCCATCAGAGAAACTAATTACAGGATCCAATTAAAGAGAGAGAGGGAGAAGAAGTGGAAGAGGGTAAAAGAGTAGAGTTGGAGATGTAGTGGTGGTGTCTCTCTTTACCACTGACCTAGCCAAGCCGTCATCTCATTTAAGACAGTAATTATAGCTTATTTATTATTCATTCTTGAGCTAAATAAGAGCATGACATTTTAATAATAAGAACAGAAAAAAGGTTGCACAAACTACAGACTTACTAATTGCAGTGCTCAGAGATTAAACGACTGGAAAAATGTTGTTATTTACTTATTCATAACGCTGAGACCAGTCATAAGAGCGTAGCAAAGCACTTTGTTGAAAATTAGTCTAAGATGTTCTTTCGTAAGATCTTTGTGGACATGATCCTTGACAAAAAAAGGGATGCCATGCTTCCCTTAACAAGTGTTTTTCGAGGTTGGTATCATAGGGCAAGGACTTAATGGTTTCCTCTTATTGTTTTTATTATGTCTCTGCCTCATAAGAATGAGCAGGAAAATCTAACAAAGGGAGAATAAACTTTTACCTGATTTGTGTCATCACTCACATGATAAGTATATATATCATATATATATGTATATATATCACATATATATATATATATATTGAATATTATTTTTCCAGCTTTCATAGGAGCTCAGTACCCTCTCTCAGCACCCATCTTTTCACCCCTCCTCTTCTATAAGTTGAACTTAGAGGCACCTCATTTAGACTGCCAGCTCTTGGCCTCATTGGCTATGGCAGAGGTGAAGAATATCACATAATCATAAAGTGGTGATGGCATTATACTCATCACAAATTATAGATTAGTTTTACTGTGTGGCAGCCTGGCAGAGTAGTGCTTAACTTAAGTGAGTGTTACAGGGAGGGTCTGCAGACCTAGTCTCACCTCCCTTCGGAAACGCTCCCTATTCCTTCCCTCTGAAACTAACATTTAATAAGACTATTAGTAGTAACATCTCGAATTTGTGTATTATTTCACAGGTTGCTCAATAGTTTCTTTTTTCTCCTTTCACCTCACCTTGCACAGACTTTGCAAGATAACACAACAGAAGTTGGAGACTGCAAAGAAAAAGTGTAATTTTATCCAAATCTGATCACGAGTGAGGCCATCTTCTGCTTGTTTGAACATGGACATGTTTTAATTAAAAAAATAAAAGAAAAAAGAAATAGGAAAAGAAAAATGCAACATTGTCTAAACTTATGCTAGTTTAAGTCCAAAACAAAACCAATGACAGTTGTTACTTACTGGTTGATGCACATCTATCTATCTTTGATCTCACTGAATACACTTTGTTGTCGTCTGTCATTTTCCTGCCAGGCGTGAAGAATGCATGTTTTTGATCATACTATTCTTATGTTAGGCCATATAACTCTTTGATTATGGCAGTGAGCAGAAATATTTTAGAAAAAAGAAGAAAATGAAAATAAGCCACAAGCTATGACTTTGATTGTACCTACTTACATTTATGATTGCATTTATATTTCCCAAGCCACTTAAATACCTTCTGCATAAACCTGCAGTCCTTTCTTCAGTCCCTTGCTTCCTGTCTTTTTAATGTCTTTGTCCTTGAATCTCAAGGGAGCCTTTTTAATGTTGTTAGGTGAATCAAGAAGCCACAGACTTCAGACAGTGTAAATGAATAGCCAATAGTCAGAGATATGGTGAAGACATGTTTAAAAACAACAACGATAAAGCAACCAAAAGATACATTTAAATGCAGCATAGTGTTTTTAACTTAGAACACTTAATCTCATAAAATGGAAGAGCATGCACTTACAGTTTATTCATTATATTTTACATGAGTTAAATTGTAGACATGTACAAACTGTACAAGGGTGGCATAATTCAGAGAGCTGGAGAGCTTCTTCTCTCTTTCTTCCTGATTTTCCTTTGTCCCCTCTTCCAGTTTTAGTTGAGGGACTTTTTGCATCTCCCTTGTGCAAGGAGGGGGATGTTTGTATCACTTATCAGCTGATACAGGACATGTCCTCAGACAGAGCCATTGATTTTATTGATAGATTCATTTGTGGTTTTCCCACACAGTTGCCTGCACATTTTTTGTGTGTCTGAGCATGTAGTTAAGTTCATGTTGGACTAGAGAAAGGCTTTGTCATTGCTGTGGTGCAGAAATAGAAAACTTTTGAAACTGCAGTTATATTGGATGCTATTATTTTCCTATTTTGTCTATTAAGCCCATTTTAAAACAAGAAGGTAGTTTTGTAAAAGTACCATAGTATTTTTTTACATGTTCAATAACTTCTGTTTTACCTGCCTTTCACATATATAGGACATAAAGGATCACAACAAAAACATCGCCCTAGTGCTCTCTCAAAACACTCACCAAAAAACATACACACTGACCAGATAGCAGCCCCCCCAGGGCTATTGGGCAGTGCTTGAGCGATGTCTCCCCAGGGGGCTGATATTTTATAGTTTGTGTCCATCAGTGCTGTAGCCCAGGGCACCAGGGTTGACAGTAAGTGCTCTCAGCACCAATGACACTGATTCATCTGAGCCATGACACAGATGAGCGAGAGGAGGGTCAACAAGAAAAGAAATATAAAACACAGAGAGACCAGGTTATGTTAGTATGTCTTGGACTTAAATGAATATAATTGTTAAACCTGTGCATATTCAAGTAGCTTATAGTTTCAATTAATATCAAATTGGTTTATTTTTTGTGGTAGTTGGCTTAAGGTTGTTCACTGTAACACAAAGGGCTGTACTATGACTTGGTGGACTAATATGGGCCACACTAGAAAGAATGGTTTGAGGTAAGGACTCATGGCATTTCAATTTCTCATTCCCCCGTATGGCTGTGCTGTGCTCTGCTGGGCCTCTTCTACATATATATAAGGATGACGCCTCTGAACCCCAGCCTTCTAGATGCGCATACTAAGCAATCAATGTGTCACCTCTTCCTGACAATCCTATTTTTTTCATATGGGGGCCAAGCTCATTTTTTCTTGTCAGCAGAAGGTAATTTGCTGTATTGTGATTCAGTCCTAAAACTTGGTGACGAGGTGTCTGATAAGTCGCTACCTCCCCTCTGTCCCACCCCCCACCCCTCAGCCTCGCATTACCCACAATATGGAAAAACCGAAGGAACCACCCCAACCCCCATTCTATCAACACCCAACTGCACCCCCACATCCCTGTCCCTTCTTTCCACACAAACCTAACACAGTTGTATCGAGGCAGACTGTTAAATTAGATAAGCGGGGCTGTGGAGCAGCGCCCCTGATTAATAAAAGATGCAGTGCACCCTGGGGATGGCCCCTCTGAGGGCCAAGCAGAATCTACACGCAGACAATAGAGTTTGCTTGCCCACAATGAACAGGAAACAGAGAGAATGAACCAATCATGGAAATATAACATTTAAAACAGGACAATCCTGTGACCCTCTCTAACATTATTCATGCATCATAATAGAAAACTAATGTTGGAAGTGTGAAAAGAACAAAAATATTAATGTATTCATTTATTTGGGAAATATATCCCTCTATTGACATATGTCGGACGATACTGCCGTTTTCCTGCTGGTTTATGACATTCTGTAAAGCATTTGAAAGTCTTTCAACCGAACTACTGCAGGTTTATGGTCAGTTTTATTCTTACCCCTCACAATGCACATTTTACAATTAGACATGTTTTTTTTTTAAAATTAAGTTGAGTCCCTTTTATTTATATTGCACATTTAAAAGCAAGAGTTGAACCAAAGCTTGACAGCTCTGCAGTTTAATGACTGATTGCTAAAACAAATGTGCATTTTTAAAAGAAAAACACAAAACACTTTACCGTGTCATGACCTGGCTAAACATAAATTATTTTTTTTATCTACAAATTTTAAGAGAACATTAAAGTTGCTATACTGAAGCTGCCCTTTAAACCCATAATATTGCTTAAGCACAGAGGAAGCAACAACTCATGATCTTAGAGGTAAACTTTAAACAAATTCAACTCTAAAAAAAACGAGTAGTTGCATATGATGGTTTTATTTAACTACTAGTTTTTTTTAGCAGTGTAAAAAAAGTTAGTTATTACTTATTCACACTTATTTATAAAATTAAAACATTTCAGTGTAACATTTCAAAAGGTAATTCAAATTTAATGACTAGGCCTTCAGCCATTGTTCTCAAATCAAATAAAGTTTTTGTCTCTTTATATTGCACTGCTAATGGACATTCAAAAGCAGATAAAGAAATAGTATTCAGTAATAGATTTCAAGCTGTCCACAACAGAACATATTAAAAGCTTCATCAGCCTTCAATAAGTAGTTGGGTTTGAGTTTAGCAGGAATTTGTCCAATGAAAAAAAATCATCTTTTAGATAAGTAATTGTATTCCATTTAAACCCATCTATAAGTGGTGTACATGGATTTATTTATTTATTTTTTGTTCTCTGGACATGTTCATTTCCGTCATTTATCACCATAATTCTGCTATGTAGTGGTTAAACCATATTGGAATTTAAATATTTTTCCTTATGTTGGTTGCTAAGCTCTTTTGTGGTCACAATACTGTTGTTTCTTGCTGCTTAAATATCTCGGGAATGTGTGTGGCTTAAGGTCTGTGATACAGCTCTGAATTCTGAATAGTGTCAAGGAATACTTGAAGGTAACGTGAGGTCATTTTTCCAAAAGTTGAAGTGAAGCTCGAAGGTGAAAACATTGAAAACGAACAGGGTAATAACCAGGACACACCAGGGATGGCTCCAGGGACCAGGGACCAGGGAGTTACAACACTTAAAGCCAAGGTTTGGATTTGAAATGGGAGTTTTGGAATATTAATAAGAAAAACACAAAGGAAGAACCTTTAAACATACAGTACAGCATCCAAGGTGTTTTTGCACAGAGAATGGGTCAAACTTTGAATTTTGAATATTAAGAACGTAACTGCTGCGATGGACTGGCGGCCTGTCCAGGGTGTAGTACTGAAATTTTAAGGATGTTTAAGAGTGTAGATTTTCCCTGAGCTCTCAAGATTTCTCTTAAATCAGCTACAAATAGGGAACAACATCTATCATCTATCCTGATGATTTAGGTGAAGTTAGTGGTTTTCTTTTAGTATGCTGTTTTAAAGCGTGTATATTTAATCTCCAGTTATAAATCTTTCTCTGTAACAAAGATTCCGATTTAATACAATATACAGTGAAATGAAAAAGGTTACAGAAAAACTCACTGTAAATGTTCTCATTCTGACTCAATATGTGAGGATACATACTCTTTTTCCATACATGAAGGAGAAAGGAAGGAGTTTCCTCTTTTGAAGGAATAGACCTCAAACTATTTCTTGACTGTTACATGAAAGAGACAAATAAGTGCAAATAAGACAAATAAGTGCAAATAAGCTAATGCTTGCTCAGCTATATTCACATCCTCAGCATCATGTTGTCATGTCATTTGAGTCCTACATCAGTTCTTTTCACATTTGTCACCTGATGGATTTCTTACTAGGAGAATATTATCCCTTTTCACTACTCGTGTTTATTAGATAGCCAACAGTGAACCAGTTAACACTGAAATGCACTCTGTAAAACCTATGTTTCCTTCAAAATGTGCTCCCAAATTGTGCATTTTAGCTTTTCTTTTAAGTACCCGTAGCAATTCAAAAGCATCCGTTGAATCCTGCCTACCTAACACTGACAGGCAGGTTTACCAGGCATATAGTGCTACATCAAGACTAAACAATCCATATGAATACATCAACACTCAGACTCGTATGTGCACGAGTGCAGTCATTCAGCCACCAGTCTGTAGCAGACATGTTTTTACTCAGCTCTAGTGTGTGTGATTGCCGCATGGATCATGAACACTGAAGCATTTATCTTTAAATAACCTCCACCCCCGTCGCTGCTGAACAATAGTGAGACGCTTCTAATTTTCTGCAAGATAATGGTAGTCATATTGAGATGATAAAGGTCAGGGGTTGACTTGTGAGGTTCTGATTGGTTCGGAGTATCACGTTGCCCCTGGAGATGAAATGAAAAGTGATATTTCATTTATAGCACCCTTCCAGACTGCATAGCAATTTTAGATGATGAGGAGGCCCAGCTCTGCAATGATTAGGGTGCATATAGCAGCATGTGCTAAACAAAAAAATGGTGCCTGTGATGTCTTGCATCAGCAGATTTTTTATTTTTATTTTTTTTTTAGTCAAAGACATACACTAAACTTCTTTTATTGTGATGTTTTTAATATTTAGATATTCAAATTTATATCCTACCCCTCCAATCAGAAAAGATTGATGGGTTTTGTATATACATATGTATAAGATGCTGATATCCAGTTGAACCTGCCTCTGACCTTCATCTACTGACACGTATTCACTGAGCCACTGCTGTAACCCTCCGCATTGTAGTGCTTTTAAAAGGGAAAGTCTTTCATGTTTAAGTAGATAATATGCCCTTATTTTCCCCAGTTCAGAAACTATAAGCTGTAGACTCAGAATAGAGCTCCTCCTAATACAAATGGCTAATTTATAGCATAACCTACACATCCAGTGTATAACATGCTACATACATTTCCAAAAGCATTACGGATTAACAACAGTGGAATAAAATGCATTTTTATTGCATTTTATGTTCTATTTTACTTTTCTTGTATGCTTTTGCATAATCTGTTTGGCCTGGTTTCTACATCATGCTGAGTTTTTTTTTTTTTTTTTTTTTTTAGCCTTTAATTCAACCCTGAGGGCCAGATGCATCGCACATTATGCAGTGACCCAAGCTACATTTTTCAAACAACAGTTCAGTCAGTGGTAGTGGCCTGAGCTTGTTGAGGAAGCTGCCCTTTAAGGTCATAACAATGGTCATGTGATAGGCTAGTGGAGCCCCCTGGGCCATATGACAAACCGAGCTGCCAGACCGAGGTGTGTGTCAGGGGTGTTTTTCCACAAAGCATTCTATAAAAGTGTAACTGGGCTGTATTTGCCCTTTCCGCCTGCTATGCATTCAGCCAACAGGCCCCTGAAGATCTCTTAAAACGTGCTGATCCACAGAGCTGGGTTGGTGCTCTTGTAATCCTTCCAGCAGAACTCCACCTCCCCTTAGGTTTTCACCCACTGTACCTCCTGCTTCTTTCCCCACATTTCCTCACTGTCTCCAGCTGATGCATTGCGCTGGTATAAAGGACAAGGTGACGGGATGAAGAGGCTTGTTTGGGCCCCAAGCTAATTACCACACATTAGAGCATGACTAAATAAGTCTTAAGTGCTGCTAATTGCTTGGCAGTGAAAACAATAACTGTGGTACTTGCCCAGAGGCTCCAGGGTAGTGAAGGGCTAGGGCTTTGGGGACCATGGGCCCTGGCACCAGGCCAGCAGAAGACACCAGCACCATCAGTCAACAGCCTTACATGCTCTGTCTTCATGTTTAAGTCACACATCGCTTGGCACAGCCTCTACATGAACCATCTGCCTCACACCCACCACCCAGTCTAGCATTAACAGACTCCCTGCAACCTTCATCACCAAAGAATAAGCCATACATGACAGGCACAGACAAACTGTCTGTAGAGCCATAATACATCACAGCATTAATAAACATGAATTAGTAATGGTACAATTAGATGGGATTGATCTGACATTTACTGGTACAATAATGGTGATCTCTCTACAAACCCCTTTGGTCTTTAGTAAAGCTTTGTCAAACCTCAAACATTTGGATATGAGGGTTGAAGGGCTAGAGATGTTTCAGTCAGGATGTCTCTTAATCACTTTATCTAAAGATTGAAATCAAAACTGTGTAAGTTTATATCTTACACACATGGTTAAATAATCATTAAGTACAATAACGTACAATGGCCATGTTCTGTGTATATAAGTATGTGCATTGTGTGTTTTTGTTTCCCCCTTAGATTTCAGAGTTTTGTGTGTGTGGAGAAAACATCTGAACAGCCTGTGCAGCTTTCCAGATCTCCTGTGGCCCAAAGGTATGTTCAACACAAATACGCTGGCACACCATGCTGACTGAGGCATGACTAAGCCTTTAGCTCTGCCATGGTGCTCACCAAAGATGAGTGCCATGAGTGAAAGGGGGAAAACATCATACATTCTGTTTTATGAACATTATTTGGCTAATATCTATGTTTCCAACCAGTCATGATGATGTTAAATGTGAAATTCTCAACCAGTGTTCAGGTAATAATATTCTGTTTGATCTGCACCATAAAACTGGAGAAGAGAGAGGAATGTGTTGTTTGGATTAGCACATTTATCTAAAACTAGTGTGAAAAGTCAATCTGAAAGCATGTTATTAAGGTAAAACCTTAAAAAAGATAGTTAGTAAAGGTTATAAAATCATTATGGTTAGGTGTTAAAACACAACACAATATATTTTTTTATATTTTTCTGGAAAAACTCTGCTGACCTCACCTTGGTGACACCTCTCAAAACCATTATGTTACTGAACTGCAAAACTCTGCCAATCCAATACATATTTTTGAAGTACATTCTGCATTTTAAACTGAAATTTATGTGCCCTCTGTTTATACTGTTAGTCAGATACGCTAGATATACTTACACAAACTAAGGTATAATTACATAAACAAACTAGCTGAAATTCAAAGAAAAGTCATAACCACAACCATATTTGTGGAAACATTTACTAGAAAACATTATGCCCTTGTGCTTTTCTGTCAGTGTCCTTTTTATGTATTCTTTCTTTAGTTTTATATAATTACATTCCCCCAAAATGGCCATGGAGAATGGTAATTCTACTACTTTCTCTTTCTCTCTTTTCTGTCTCAACCAGTAGCTTCTCATTTGCACTGTCATTCTTCAGCAGGGTTTTACTGCTTTCCCAGGGGACTCATGTGCTTTTGTTAGCTTTTCTGTGTACACACATGGCCTAATTGGTTGATTAGTTCAGCTTGACTGGCTTGTTAATTGAATAGTAATTTAGATTTGATGTGTCTAATGAATACCCTAATTTATTGTTTGGCATTCATCCAAAGATTTGTTTTTGACACAAAGAATCAAGCAGAAGGGATAAAAGGAAACACGAACATGATTTAGTGTGCGAGTGTTGCGTTGAAAGCACATGAATGAAATCTTTGAGGAAGGTGATGACACTAAAGAGTTCATCTTTCTGAAATTAAACATATTGAGACAATAAGAAGGCACCACTATGACTAAAAAGCACTGGAGGATCAGTAGTATTCAGCATTTTGGGGATTCATTCCACCAACACATGGAAGAGCAAATCGATACATTAGGATTTTTATTTAACAAACAGAAATAAGGTTGTATGTTGATTGTGTCTAAACTGACCTATAACAACTTGATTAGAGCACAACTATATTAAATACAGACCTGCAAGAAAGGAAGACATACTGATGCCTTTAGTGAAGTGTTATCCTTAAAACTTAGACATTAAGATGTACTTTGTTTTGACTATTTTGGAAAGCTGTTCTAAGCTTTAGATTAGTAATTCTTAATTAACCAGGAAATTATAAGCTAAGAATATCTCAGCTTAAAGTAGCACATTAATGTCTAAAACCATGTCTCAGAGGACTGGCAACCATGTGACTTTCAGGGTTGAATTTTACCAACTTTCAGCTTAGGTCATTTATGGTGAAGAATAATATGACTGGTGATTGTTTTGCCAGTTGTGCACATTCAGCTTTCTGCCTTGATCCCAGATTGCAGTGGCATAGAGGAATAAATAAAAAGGAAAATTTTGTCATGCATGACACTTTTCTTTTAGATAGTTACTGATAAAGTGAATCAAGTTCATAATTTCATTGGTAAGCTGAAACAAACTTAATTTGTGTCATTTGTGTCAAAGGCAAAACACTGTCTAGTACAAAAAAAAAACAAAAACAATGAGTCTTGCAAATACTGGCAAACTTAGCTTGAGCTCTGTTGAGACACAGGACTGTTTCAACAGCTGCTGATGATAAAAATAAACAGTTAAATGTTTATTCTAGACTCCTCATTAATGAGACTACATTGATAAATACCATTTGGAACACTTTTTAGAAATCTATGAATTTACATGCGTATTTATACTTTTTTCTTATGGTTATCCTCATGTTTCTCTCATCTTTAAAACTCTACAACTTCTTTAACCACGTAGACTTAAAAAAGGAGTTTAATTCATCAAATAAGGTCAATTAAATTTACCAGGCAATTACAAGAAATAATATAGTTTGTTGTTCCCATACTATACACAGAACCTGCACATTGTAAATACTGAACCATGCCTTGCCATATCATATCATATCATATCATATCATATTGTTTCTTTTCATTTTATTTATTGTTTTCAAACTGCCAATGCCACTGTTAATACAGTGCATTTTTGTTATATTAAAATTAAATGTTAAGTTGAGACAAAGCCAAGGCTAAGTACTGAAACACTTTCTTTTTATTCCCTTTGGTGGTGGTGGTGTTTGCAGTTTATTAAGAACCTTGTATAAATGCAGCTTTAGTCCTTGATTAAGCACATTAATTATTTTAGTTCAACAATTCTGTTACCACAGAATTGAAACCGTAGGACTTTTTGTCTGAGTGCTCCCACATCTTGTCTCCAGTGCAAAGTGAGTTCATGGGTATCAAGGTCTCCCTCCACACTTTGTATGATGGATTTATCCTCCTTCAGATCCCCAATTATGCAAAACAAAGTCACATTTAAAATCAATCAATGAAAACTTGATTTCCCTTTAGCATTGGGGGATGATCCAGAAAGCCTTGTGGCTCCTCCAGCACAGAGCAGGTTGTGGCCTAGAAGTAGTGTTGTTGACTGGTCCAGTGAGTTATCTGTTCAGTAAAATTCCTGGAAAATGTAACAAGAATTAAATCCAATCCTGGGAATTTCCAGAGTGTCAACAAGTATCCCCAAAGCCACTTATATCCACATCGGTTTACGAGAGTAAAAATTAGACCCCGTTTAGATCGTATTCATACTGCCATTTTTATTTTTTGACTTCCCCGTTCGATTATGCTTTTAACTTTTCTTTTGTCAGAAATGGCTCTTTTCCCTTCTCTGAGGATGCATGTATCCAGGATCCAGATATTCTTTTCTTGGGGGAATCTTCAGGACCTCTCAGTTCTGATGTTTTGGTAACAGTCAAATTCATGATGGATATGCGTCTCTGTCCCATGTCGTCTCCAAGGCAAGCTGCAGATTACTCAAACTTCCTCTTTTAGAGTTTTTTTTCCTAGACAAAGCACAAAAATACGAATTGCAATTAGATGTAAATAAAGCAGAAAAACAGCATACTGGAACCCCCATGAAACTTCATGCAGTCGAACACACCTTGCCACATCCAGCAACATACCTGTAAGTGCTACATGCTAAAGCAGACCAAACTCGTGCAGGCAATAGCTCAGGAGTTGTGGTTCTCCCTGTTTGTTTGCATATACACAGTTCTCCTCACAGTTTCTGTCGTCTGTCACTTACCCGCAGTAATCATTAGTCGCCTTGACCCCCCCCCCCCCCCCCCTCTGTTAATGAGAAAACAATTACCATAGGTTTTTTTTTCCCTAGTCCCAGTGGCCTGAAAGCATTTTCCGAAATCCGCCTCCTTACCTGCCTTTAGCTGTGAGTCTGCCTTTCTCTCAGATTCCTTTCTCTTTTCCTTGTACCTCTTCTCCCTTTCACTGTGGCTGTAGACTCTCTCTCTTTCTCCATCCTCTCTGCAGCCTCTCTGTTTCGCTCCTCCCATCTCTGAGCTCTAGGCTGCTCTGGGTTTTAGACGGATCACTCTCACAATGCTTGATCAATACAGGTATTGATCTGCTGGCAAAATGTTTATAAAATCGTTCTGGGCAACTGCGGTGCAGTCTGGAGGGTAGGCGTGGCGATGAAAGGGCCAGCATGCCATGCCATTCGCCTGCAATAGAGCCCACACAGATCTGATTGGCTCTCTGTCTAGCGCCTTGCCAGGAAGAGGGTTGGCATAGTCTGCATTTCTTTATCATCATTTCTTGGTATATTACCGTCCTCCTTAGCTTATGCAGCTAAACTTTTCCAGACCACCAAAGTAGCATGCAGTAACATTATAACTGCTTATGAAGCAGTGGCCCCCCTCTACCTTTCTATTTACATCAGACGAGAAATTAATGTGCATAAATTAGCAGGTAGCAAGGGACTGCAGTCTAATGATCCAGTGTAATTTCACCTCCCCCCATCCTCCTAAGAAAAGACTCTGTAATGACACCCTGGCGCTTGCCCACATGTCCACGTTGTTATGTGCCACCTCAGAAACTTTTAACATACCAGCAGCTTTAATTTAAACATGACCAAATATGAATAAGTTCAGAAGCATCTATGTAGAGGAACACCAGTTCACAGCACGTTCCTATTGTACTGTCATAAGCACATCACAGAGCAGTCTGAGGACAGGACTTCCCCTTGGTTTACATCGTTGCCTCCCCACCGACTCAAATGCTTTGCAGCTTACTGTAAATAAAATGACTCCATTGCAGCCTTATCTATTATTCCATTGTGCGAATCATTTGCATCATTAGCAGCAGCACACCAACCACAGCTGGCTGCTGTGCTCTGTCATACTGCAACATCATGCTGTGGCTTCACTTGGGAACTCTACTGACAGGCCAGCCAGCCCAAACACCAGAACACTTCAGTGCAGTACAAATACATAGCAGATTCATGGCTTATCAAAGGCTTAGCAATCCAGGGAGGGACTTTTGCTTCTGTCTTGTTGAGTGATGATGTATGAGATGTTTCATTACACAGAGAAGATAATTGCAATGTGGAGCACAGTGTGGTGTAACTTTTTCCAGAAAGCTCTTGTTGAACAAGGCTAACATCTGTCAGCCATAAGGCGAGACAGCCAATCTGACCTAGAGTCAACCTCGCCCCTCTGAGTTGTGTCGCTGTATCTCCCCTCCCTCGCTCTCTGGCACCAACTCGAGACCCAGATGCCCAGACACTGGCTCAGACCGCAATGTCTGGACCTGCCCATCTTCTGTTAAAGAGCAGTATTAAACAAATTGTTGCAGATGTTAAATAATAAAATAAATTTTGCACATTTTCATTTGCTTGCATCTGCTTGGTCAGTGTGGAGGGGACCTTCTAAATGCTCACTGATCTTAACCAGCTTGCCAACCTTGGATTTCCAAAAATATTATTGGTACACTTGGTTAGACAGACACGTGGCTTTCCAGACACTTCTGAATAGTGTCACTCACACATGTACTGTAATACATTCAGAACTAGCCACAGCCCATTCATTACCATAACATGTTGCAATGAAGTTTAATCCCTCATCATGTTGTCTGTGGTTGGAGAGTGGTGTGTGTGGCTCCTCTACTACTGCAAATGTCTTCCAGGCTGTGTCTCAGCGCTGCACTAGACTGAAGACATGCTATTCAGTGTCACACGTTTAGACATTTCCTTCTATTTTTTTTTCTTATGCTTTTTTCCCCTTATAAATTCATTTTGACCTCATCCATCTTTGTTTCTTGCCTTCCTCCCTGATCCCATTTTCCACCTTCTGTTCCTTTTTCCACATACCCTCCTATCTCTACAAGAGTGTGTTATTTATTTCATCTGAATGCAGAGGCTCTTTGGTGCATGCTTCTCACAGAAATCAATTTCAGCTCAGACAGCATAACCAAACAAAGCACTGCACTCATTTTAGCACGGGCAGAGATGTAACCCATCTCTCTCATTTTCTCCCTCCTGCTCCTTTATTGCAAGATATTTTGTTCTCACTCCGATGCCATTATGTCAATCACTGCAGACATGTGGTGATGTGTGAATGTAGCTGCTAAATGGGACATGGCAAGCAATGATCGTTAGACTACAGAGTTTGTATATGTGTTAATGTCATTTTTTTTTTTTTTTTTTTCATGCAATTTTCACCTTTTGCTCTGTGTGAATAATTTAAAGTTTTTCCCCCCAGTTTCTACCCTCTTTTATGGCTGTAAAGATAGACACGTGTGTGCAGCCTGCTGTTTGTGTGTGAGAAAATTCTTTCCATTGAGCATTTTCAGGAATCTCCACAGTCTTACAAGATGAAAACATATAGTGTAAACAATATGCTGAATTCTACCATCATTGCATGAGTGTCAGATACTCAAGCTGCCCGTTCTCCTCCGCCAGCCATCCTCTGTATAGCTGTTAAGACCACCAGTTAATGCAGTTGCTGGATCGGCTTCTTTCCTTGCTTTGCTTTTATTGATTTCAGCCAGACACAGAGACAGACAGAAAGAAAAGGCCTTTTCAGGAAGAAGTTAAATGGTCAAGTAGCGGGTGGAGGGTGGCTTTCACCACTTTATTGACGAGGTGGAAAAATGTCACTATTATGGAGGCCCTTGCAGCAGATAGCGAGCTGATTGGATGAGTGCCCCCAGGTCAGAGTGGAGCACGTTCCCCCTGCAGCCAAACGAGAACAAATAAAAAGGCAGAGGAATCCGCCTGAACTGAAGGTGAGGCTTCTCTCTACCAGGCCACTCTTTAGGCAACATGTCTCTGGATGCACAAGGCAAAGTGCTTGGAATGTGGACAGAGGGCTGATCTCTGGTTGACCTCTTGCCTCTGAACTCTCTTCTTAAAGCATTCTGGGTTTGCAACATATCATCGGTCTAGGGATTCCCATGTTTTATTTGTTGCACACACCCATGGTGCACAAAGATGTTGAACCTGCACTACAGTTTTATAGCTGGGTTTCATGAAAGAGGAAGAAAGAGGAATAAACTGATGAGAAAGGAGTTACACTAACATCGAAGGTGCTTTTGATGATGCTAACTTATACTTCATTATATTCTTACTCCTTCTGTGACCCAGAAGTTGTTTCTCCTCTACCTCCATTGAGGATTTCTTTAGTCCTTCAATCCAAATCAAAGAGGACAGAAGAGGCTTCAGGATGAGCTCAGAGCAAGAAAACAGGTATATTCTATGAACTCTCCTGTCAAGTGGCAAGACGTATAAATCCTGCACCTTTACCTACAGGACAAATTTTAATTGTGTTAAAACTGGCATAAGCAACCAAGGACTTGATATTTGGCAGTTTCATCTCCATCTGCTTGTCTTATTTCACAATGTGTAGCTATGCTGGCACACATCTCAAAAGCATGTTTAGAGTAATGTCTGAAATATAATATTGAGCTGGTTAGCTCAATTGGTAGTCTCCCATGTGGTAGACCAGGGTTCGAATCTCCAATTGGACGAACATCAACACCTTCCAGTTGGGGCCTTAGGCAAGCCCCTTAACGCTACTGCGTAACCATTGTAAGTCGCTTTGGATAAAAGCGTCAGCTAAATGACTGTAATGTAATATTAAAGTTTCTACATTTTCTGGGATCTAAAATTGTTCCATGCTCACATCTGCCTTTTAAAGTCCAAATATGCCTATAATTATCATTACTCAAAACTCTCATGATGAAAAATTGCCAAAATATCACATTTTCAAGGTTTCAGAAATGTTGCCTACTTCTTACTTTGCATAGTTTTTGCAAAACAACTTTTTAAAACTATCAGAAAAGTAATATTTCACAAGTATAAAATCTTCAAAAAAGGTTGCAAAGAGGCAGGACTGGAAGAGGGCATTATGTTGCAGATGACCTGCCAGGCAACCAAATTTGAGCCCAGTGCAAACTAAAACTATCCAAATTGCTATTATGCAATTATTGAGAGACATGATTTCATAAAAGAGATCACTAAAAGTCACTCCTAAAACAACAATGTTGGATCAAAATCTGACAAAGTGGCTCCAAATATCATTTATATTAAGGATGTAACACTACACACAGAACCAAAAATTTAAGTTTGGAAGAAAACCCGCTTTGTACAAAACAGTAATACAACCAAGGCTCACTGTTTAATAACCTCCAAGACAGGTGTCTTGTATATTTTTCTTTACTCTATTTTTTCCTTTTCTCTTAAACCAAAGAAAAGATTATTAGTATAACAAAATAAAAGAGAAATGCACAATGGGATATATGCAATGAAAATGGTCATACAGAATATAAAAATGAAATTAGGTTGACTTGTGAGTCTGAGAGTCCCTAACAGAGATGCAGTTGTGGGTCGTGACAAATGGTTCAAATACAAGCCACCCTGCCTGCTGACGTCAATCAGTCTAATTAGCCCAACATATCCTCTGGTTGGCCCCTCCTTGCAGCACAAGACAGACCTCTGCAAAGGTCAGCATGCCACAGCAGAGACAGAGCAGTGCTCAATCAGAGGTGAAATGGTTTCTTTTTCCAAATTGATTCCAGTGCCGATCAGACAAGACTGTATTGTGTTGAGCCACTTAAAGACTTAAAGGATAGGCGGCAGTCGCTTTTAAGGGGGCTTTTAGAACAAGACATTAACAAACAAAAACTGCTCTGGTGACATCTGGATTAGGGCCCAAAGAGAAGCAGACCATATAAAAAGATTTGCGTGTCTGTTTCTATCTTCATCTCTTTCTGGCCTCTTTCCTCAGTTTCCTATGTTGTATCTCTTTATCTCCTGCTCTGCATGAGGCACAGTATGTGCGTTCACATGTGGACGCACATACTCAGTTGAACTGAGAAAATTCATTCAAACTCTGCAGGAAACTTTTTCCCTCTGCTCTGTAAAACTTGCAAAATCACTTTTCTTGTGTTGACACAAAACTGTATGAAATAAATATTTTGTCTTAGTTCTTACAAAGTAAACCAAGTAACATTACCACTGGATCCCTGAGGCATTATATCTTTTTTACACCCTCTTTAAAACTCTTTTTTACAACAAGAACGTCACAGCACATGTATACATAGAAGGAAACATCTGCGCCTGCCCACACACATGCATCTGCACATTGCACATTTACCAACTCCCTTATGCTGAATGCATAATATATGTAATGAAATAATGTTTCCAGTGGGGACGGTTGTGGCTGGGGGATGGAGATGTGTTGTGAATATCAATGTGCTCCCCCCAGACTCACTGGTTCAATTGGTGTGATGGTGGGGGGTAAATGAATATGTGGGAGTGAGAGAAGCTTTATCCTTTAGCCCAAAGCTACAGTGAAGAGTCCACACAGATAGAGGAAGGGTTCTCGACGGACTCACTCAGTCATTATGAACTTTAGATTTATACACTAAATGATGGTGTTGTCCATCGGTTGAATTAAGTTGTACAGTTTGAATAGAAAGTACAAGCAACTATGTCAACAACTTAAAATAAAATCTAAAATACAAGGCAGTGATGGAGAACAGGTATTACCTTTAAGACCGTAGCCAGGCACAACATACATGAGTTTGACCTATCCTGAACCACAGATTCTCTAGGATATCTCAATGAAAATCAGTGGAGAGACAAATTACACTTCCTCAGTTCCTCACCTTGACTGACTCAAGTGTGCTCATCTATTCCATTTTGTCAGAGTGAAGATGCTGTGTCCGTGTCAGCCAGGGCTTTTATGTTTTAAACATTACCATTAATAATGTTTTCAGCATCAGAATTAATTGATTTGCTGCTGTGTCTTGCTCTCCTCATCCTAAGCTGAAGCATGCATAAATCAAGAGTAACTACCTTTGTCTTGAAATTTTGAGGTCAGGAATTTGGGATGAGATCAAACTTGAATGTGGCCAAGATGCCATTTGTGTTGTTGTGTGGACTAAACTTGCAGCTGTAATGGGGAAAAAAAAGTAAAACAAACCAAGAAGCCTTGTTTAGAAATGTTTATGTTGCTCACGTGTTGGACCGTCTGTTTTTCATGTTTGGAAATAACTAAGCAGGTGATCAAATCTAGTACTAACGCCTCACAGTGCAAATATGAGCCAGGTTACATGGAGTTTGTAGTTTGAGTTTTTTTTGTTTTTTTTTTTATTATTATTTTTTGTTTGTTTTTTTATCTAATGCTGCAACTTAAGGAAACTATGCTACTTGATCTAGAATGCATACACTTCTGGTCCAATTACTAGGAGGCCATTCAGAGTTGCTAATAATTTTTATAACAAAGTGTAAAATATTGGAATTGTCAGGGCGTTAGCTTTGGGATGTCATTTACTGCAGGATGTGGCAATTTTGATATGGTTTGGATCAGTTGCTAGAGAGGTATTTTTGTGACTTCCAGATGTTCTGTTATCTACAATCCCAAGCTGTGTTCTGAACGGTTAAATGAGCTGGAAAGTTCCTGTCCAAGTTCTGTTATACTCATCAAGCTCAGGGAAATGTAATTAGTGCCTTTTTGAGTTCACATCACCTAGCAACTCACTACTAAATAAACACACACACACAAAAAATAATATTCCCTTCCATTTTCATTTAGCCACACCTTTTATTTGCCAAGCACCTCCTCTGGAGTGGCTTTGACCATGCCCATGTTCTGGGGGCCCTGCGATGTGAAGACAGGGTGAGGAATGTATGAAGCATCCAAGGAAACATGAAATGCTATTTTCCCACAAGTATGAAAAAACAAAGGCTATGGCTGTGGAATCTTTGTGACGCAATCAGTTAGTGGGATGGCTTTTGTACATTTGAGATTTGGACAGGGGCTCAGGTCAGGGTGTTGCTAAAGTCTTAGGACTTAAAGATCTAAGCAGGACCTGGGTAGGTGAGAGAGCCGCTGACGAAGGTAAAACCAGATGAGCAAAACCAGATGAAAAGCTAGCAGAAGCTGCTGGATGGCCCTGTGTTGGAGCCCTCCATTGATGCTCCTTATTTAATTTTTAACAGGCATCTGTGGAGAAGCCAATTAATTGTTTGTCGGTATATTAGACAAAAGGTTGAAAGGAATTCCTTAACACAAAAACAGAGCAAACTTCAATGAGTCTCTCTTTCTTTCCTGATCAAATCATCCCTATCCCCATAATCACTGTTATATTCATCACAGTGCTACGTATTTATAGGGTCTGTTTTCATCATAGTAATAATGCCACTCTGGAATTCCCATTCAGAAAGACAGAGAGCGAGACATACATCACAGAGTATGTACAGGAAGCAGCCAGATATTTAATGTTAACACCACAACAGCAGGTCTGCCCAGAACTTCTATCCAAATGTGTCTTTATTTTGTCTGGACTTTTACTTTCCACTCCCCCATTAAGTCTACAGATGGTCTGTGTTCATCTCAGTCCTAAATTCTGGTCCTGATTCCAGCTGAGAACTATCTCTCAAAGTTTGACATTTTTCAGCTTTGAAACAAAATGCACTCCTCTTTTTCTCTCTTTCTTTCTTTCTTTCTTTCTTTCTTTCTTTCTTTCTTTCTTTCTTTCTTTCTTTCTTTCTTTCTTT
>JBAMHW010000001.1:19434015-19450664 GCA_037177495.1 Rhadinocentrus ornatus | reverse complement strand
TTTCTTTCTTTCTTTCTTTCTTTCTTTCTTTCTTTCTTTCTTTCTTTCTTTCTTTCTTTCTTTCTTTCTTTCTTTTCATTTCTTTCTGCAGAGCCCACTGCCTACTATTCTCTTCCCCTACAATGTTGCTCCCAGTATTTGGATATATATTTAACACCCACATGTGAGGCCTGTTGGAAGTGCCTGGGGAATGGAAAGGAAAACAAGCATGCCCTCTCTCTCAGCCCTTTTAGTGCTGGGCTGCTATAAATACCTCCGGGTGGCGCGCCAGTTCCAGCACCAGTGGCATGGGAACCTCTCCCCCTCTTTTGGTCCACTGCTTGACCACTCAAGTCTAGTCTGGGAAGGTTTTAACCAGCAGGCTGGCCTAAAGGGTGGGTGTGTGAGTAGGTGTGTGCAATGTGCACAGTGTAAGGAAAAAAATATGAGAGTGCTGTGCGTTGTTGGTCCTCTTGTTTGTTTTGTCTGCTCCTCTAAGGAGCATCCCTGTGTCTTTTGCCTTTCTCCCTTCCTGTCATCTCCGTTTTCAAAAGACTTCATGTATACTGCATTTATTCTGTTTTGCCTTATGAAGATTGTATGAATATGTGCTTTTCAAAGTGTTAAAAAAAGAGATCCCCTTTTCTTCGCTGCAGTGAAGTGTTTGTTATGTTACTCCCCCAAAAATTGATTTAGACTTTTCAAAGGTTTGTTCTTCACAGCGCTGTCTTCCTGTGTCGATGCACGACAGGCTCAGCTCATATTTTCAGAGTTTGAGGTAATAGTTTTAAACTGACAGACTAAACATCTCTCTCCCCGGCTGTTCTTCTTTGGCAGAGTAAATAGTTTTGTGTGCTCAAACACACACACACATGAACACAATAACTGGGTGACTTACGCTAATGATTGTTTCTTTTTTCTTTACTTCCTTTTTTATAAAGGTTATACAATAAAAAAAATGTACATAGGGCCTCTTTGGTCATTTATATATTGCCTATATTTCTTTTTCTTTTGCTAAATGTAAGATATGCAGTTCATGCAACTGCAATTTTTTAGCTAGGTTTTCATAGATAGGTCGCCCATACTCCAATGCTGATCATGTGTCTCATTTTGTCATTTTGCACACCAAGTCCACAGAGTGTTGCCCCCCCCCCCCCCACACACACACACACATAAAAATACACAACTCTTAGCATTCTCCCTATGTCTCTTTTTCTCTCCTTCTCTTAATACTCCCCTCTTCTCCCTCTCACCCCTACAAGGCTCACTTGTTATTTTTTTGTACAAGGTCCTGTAATTAAGTTTGACATAAGCACAGGGATTAAATACGCGGTTGAGGAGGGAGAGAAAGGAGCTCTGTTTCAATCTCAAGGCCAGCTGTAAAATGGAACCAGATTGCGACACTTGGAGTTGGAAAGTTTGGAAAAGGAGCTTTAGACCACAGCCAAGAGACTCCAGCCAAAAACGCTAATATTAAAAATCCTTAGGCAGAAAACTAACACTCAGTCTGATCCAATGATAATTTCTTTTTCTGCTAAAAGTCTGCCATCTCCTCAAGCTACACATCAACTGATGTCTGTCGTGCTAGTTGACTGATACACTTATGCTGCCAAACTCTGCTGCCAAAATTATACTAGAAAGCAGAAAAGTGCCTTTTTAACTACCCATTTACAGTTTATGACTATAATGTATTATTTCCCTCTAGATACAGCAGCTAATTTGTCTGCTAGTTTGTACTTAGTTATCAAACCCTATAAACAAGAAATTTTGAATAAAACCAGATGTTATAATAAAAGTAACAGTCACAACTTTTATGTTTAGAGGTAAACAAATTAATTTTACAAGTGAGGTAACAAAAAAATGTAATTACATTCAGACAGTATAGGATGAAAAAGTAATTGTAACTCTTAACCATAAGGCAGTTGGAGAAATCATTTCACATGCTATCACTCAATCACTGACACCAAATATAGAAATATAGGCTAAGATCAGCCCCCAGTGCACCGAGCGTGTCAATAGGATTTTCTTCTGTTCTGAACTCTGAGAGGTCTCACATGGAACTTTGCATTCTTAAATAACTCTGGCAAAATGCTTTAATCTTAATGAGTCTGAACAGCAAATCTCTCATCTGCAGTAAAAAGGATTAGGAATGCAGAAGAAAAAAAAGAAAAAGACCGCAGTTCCACTTTGATGAATTGTGTTTAGAAAATCCCTGGGCATGAAGTTCCCCCAATGAACAAAGCGTTAGGCGAGAACGGATGCTTTTAAACAACACAACTTATCTGAGAAAAACAGAACATGCATTTAAGTGAAAATACAAAAGCAGAGCTGATTCGACTCCTCTGCAAATGATAAAAGTGACTAACTCCTTTCCTCAATCCACTTTGCTACTTTTGGAATCAAACCTGGAGTAGCTTTGCACAAATTACTTGCATTGTGTTTTCAGTGCCTCATCAGTGTTTATTTATTCTGCATGATGCATTCTGCCATTGTTAAGCACAAATAAATGACTTCATAATTTTTTGCCTCCTGGTGAAAGCTTGAAATGGGTGATACAGTGATGAAAAAGGAAGCTGATGAACACAGGCAGTTTAAGTGCCAGGAGATGCTGCTGTTTTTAAATCCTCAAAAACTCTGCTGCTTCCACTGTAGTCTGCAATGGTTTTCCTCATGCCTAAAGAAGATGAACTTTTTTTGTTTATTGTGAACATGTAGTTGTTGAGTGTGCCATTAAGCAGAGGTGTTTATTTGTATTTGATTAATACATTATTGATAATATGTTAATGTAATCCAAATCAAAGCAGTTCAGTGTTTACTTGATTAATTATTACGCTGTGGTGTAATTTCCCCAAACAGGCTGTCTGAGTGTTAGGGGTTAGAGCAGTAAGCCTCTGGCTAGTTCAGAATGCTCAAACTACAAAGAGTCTTACTCCACTGGGACCTGATCCTGGTTCCCCCCTTTTCGAACCCCACACCCACCTCTCCAAATGCCCTGAGGCTTTAAAAAAAAGAAGAAAAAAAAACTACCCTGGCTGATTTCTTCTGTATTTATTTTACCTTTCCTTCTAAATCAGTGCTTCCCTTTGTTTTTTTGTAATGGACATGTGGAGATCTTGCTGAGGCAGGTCAAATGTAACATCCATGTTAATGAGAAAACACCATCGTGTATCTTGTTGAAACAAATAAGCATATCAAAAAGGTATGCTTTTTCACATAAATGGATAATTTTAATCTTGTTCAGCACAAGTCTCTGTGTTATGAAGACATCAGTGTGTTTGCAGCTCAACCATAAATATTACTATGCACTTGACCTATATTGATCCCCCTCAAACATCTATACCCACTCCGCCACGCTGAGCCTAAACATCTGGTCACCAGTGTTTTGCTGAATGACAGATAACATCTGGGGAGACTGCTGCTATCACAGGAAACAATGTTCCTATCTCCCCCTTGCTGCCTCTTTATAGCCAACCCCCCATGTCCCTCTTTCCTCTCTTACCCCATGTCCTGCTCATAAGCACATCCCTCTCATTGATTTCCATTAACCCCTTCTAGACTGTGAGTATCTGCCCACCCAGACACACAGACATCAGTGGATTATGGCAACATAATGGCAGTACTATGGCTGCCCATTCTCATCAGGCTGACCAGGTCTGCAGACTGATCCTGTGCATGTCCAGCTGTGTGCATCACTCCTACATGTTTCATTTAGTATATTTTCATTCTTACTGTCTTTCTCTCTCTCTTCCTTCTCCCTTGTCTTTTTCCTGCTTCAATATTCTCCTTCTTTTCCTTGACTAACTGCCTATCCTCATCATCCTCTTTTTTCTGCACCTTCCTCCTCCCAATTTACTGTTAATATCCACCTGGAATTTACTCTAAGTGGACATTTGTTAAACCAACATTCAAGATACAGTGTTCTGATTTGTTTTCATAATACTGTGATAAAATATGAATGCGTGTTAGGTGTGTGCACAGATATCAGCAGTTATGTGGTGATTATTGACATTTTGCAATTTTTGCTTTTGTGACGTGAGTCTGGTATGAAGTGAGATTTACACTTTTGCTTGCATCACGTGCACACTCTGACTTAAGCTTTAGTTATTGTAAGAAACATTTTTAGAAAATATATTCGGTGTTCTTATAGTTGGTAAGAAAATTAAACTTCTGCACTGTGCAAGAGTGTTTGACAATGTTTCCTTTTATCACACAGACATGTGTTAAAGTATATAATTACCAGAAAGATGCCATAACTGTTTTTTTTTCTCTCTCTCTTTGGCAAATGCGTCGGCAGAAAAAAAAGAAAAGAAAGAAAGTAAATGTGTGTTTGTTGGGTTGTGTTCTTGTGAGCCACAATGGAGGCAAGTTAGAAAAAGCCCTTCATTTAAGCATGGCGTGCCTCCATCAGTCCTAGTCTCTGATGTACAAAGAGCCCAAAGGAAGGAGCTTCACAGCTGTTTGTAAACTATGAGAACAGGAAAGGTCAACAAAGTAATGCAGTGCGTTTTTTTTTTGTAACACATTTTCATCTTTCTATGTTCCGTCGTGAGACAGCAGGGCTGCGCCCTGCCTCAGTAGTACTGGTGCATTTAAATTACTGTTCTTGCCTGGAGAATAATGGTGAAAGCATAACCCCATTGTATTCTTTGATAAACTCTGGAAAATGCATGGCATAAGCTGAGGAAGAGGCACTGTTTAAGGGCACAATTGCCTTGCAAATCTACCATGGCAAAGTTTTCAGAGAGAGAGGGAGTCAGGGAGGAAGAGAGTGATGTGAAGAAGAAGAAATGTGGAACTGAGGGTTGAGAGAGAGAGAAAAGTGAAAGGGAGATGGAGGATCCAGTATGTGGGTTGTGCAGGGGGGTCTGTGTTGCAGGGACATGTGTTATCTCTGGGTGCAGAGGTCTTTGTTTGCAGGGCAGAGAGGTATAGATATCCTCTCCATGTCAGCGCCTTTATTTAGGGCTCAGCACAGAGAGGACAATGGCAAACTAATCCACTACTGAATCAGGATTAATATTCAAGCTGCAAATATTAATTCACAGCCAAAAGGAGGAAATGCAGAATCTGTCGAAATGCTCAAACAAATAAAGAACAAAAAAGCCAGAGAGGCTTGACCAAAAATCCCATCCTGAGTCTTTCATACGAGTGTATTATTATTACTGGGTCCTACAGTCTTGTCTCAGCATTCTGTTTGATTTCTGTATTAATCTTCATAATGACTTTCTATAGAAGAGTGAGAGCTGGGGGAAGCTAAAGAGCTGCATGTTGTTTTTGGCTATTCTCCTCACTAAGCTCTGGATTTAAGATCTGGATTTGAATATTTATGATAGAAAATAATGGAGGTTATAAAAATAAGTCCCTGCAGAGCTGGGCTGTAAGTTATAGGGGTAAGCAATGCCTCCCACATCAAAGAAGCCTGGAGATGTTGGCCAGTACAGTTTGAAGGCCCATAGTTCTCTGTCCCAGCTCAGCAGACAGAGTGGTTCTGCTGGAGACAAATGATCCAAAAGGGGCAACCACTATTGGGGTGCTTGCAAGTGTGCAACACTTATTAGAATTTAAGTCATTTAGTGCAGTTTAGTTTTGGCTGCCTCAAAACACTAAGAGAAAACAAACCTCCCCTCAGGGTGAGATCATTTGACTCATTTCAATCATAGTTGTTTGTTTGCGATTGAATTGACAGTATTTGTAGCTGACAGGTGGATTAGTTTCAACATAGAATCACTTGATCCAAGGAGATGTTTTGAACATGCTGGTTAGCATTTGAAACGAGTGACATTTTACCTTCCAGTTTCATGTTTAGTTTTTCATTGAACATTTAGATGCTGCGATTCAATTCCAGGTTTGTAAGAATAATATTGTGAAGAAGTGTGAAAATAACATCTGCTTTGTCATTTTGAGTCGCTCTAGTGGGCTTCAGCGAATTGAGGGGTGTGCCTGATGTGTTGATAAAATAGAAATTATTTCAGAAATGAAAACTCTATGATAGTAATACTGTACTTATTGTCCATTGCTGTCAGATTATCTCTTAAATGTTTTTTCTTTTTTAACAATTTTGTCTGATATGACCATAATAAAGAGACATAATAAAGTTTTTACATGGGATTAGTACTTCAGGGTATTCTGAAGAAGCAACCTTGTGTGTCAACAGCGCAACCCTTTCAACACACATATATCCACACATGCACAGTAATCCCACATTAGGGGGTAGAGGCCTGTTGTATACCAGCCAACAAAAACCATTGTGATGTTCAAAGGGGTTTCATAGAGGCTCTAACCATTGATAAGGTTTAATGTAATGAAGGACTGTAAACTTCATCTTTTATACATTGCAACATAATGTGAAAGGTCAGCCTATCTTAATCCTCAAATCACCAGTATCCAGGCCCGTGGCCTCCATTTCATGAAGTTAAAGAAATAATCTTAGAGAGCACTCTGAAGACGGCCCTTATTATCTTTTCCACAAGGTCCAATCAGAAGATGTCATTAGAGTGTACTATGAATGCACTGTAAGGAATGATTATTTCTCTTTTCTAATCGGTCCCAATCATATCATAGAATCAGCTGGACTGTGTGCTCATGGTGAGAAGCTTTATTATGTCCAGTGATTAATCATCAAGCACTACCTTATCCCTCTTAGACACACAGCATATTGCTGGTCTCTTCACAGAGGGAAAATGGGAAAACATCACTTTCATCAGCACAGTGCTTACTTGATTTTCCACACTCTTCTCCATCCGCCTTGTGCAGTAAAAATTCTCAGTATCATCTCAGGGATATGATTATGGTTTTAAAAGCCGTTGCTCACTGAGGTTCTGTGTAGAGTCTAATGAGTGTTGGAAAGCAATAGTAGTAAAGTGGCACAGCATTATGTTTTGCCCAGTTCATCGTTTCTGTGGGCATCTTTAAACCTGATTCCACATCCTGGTTTAACTTTCTCTGGTTTTGTTAGCTTTTTGATCTGTGTCAGTCTGTTCCTTCTATACACATACAGTCATATAGTGAATTGATGCTGGTCAAAAAGGTTCTTTTCTCAAGACCAAGTTTCAGCAATTTGTTATTCAGAAATCCTTGGTGCTCAACTAAAAGTGTGTCAAATGTAGACAGATTGTGAAATATTTATTCCTTGACTGCAGATCATATTAGAGTGTTATTGTTTGTTTCGTTTTGTACTCCACCGTTAATTTGCCAGTGGTACCGTTTTGTGTGGAAATCTAACAAACACACATCAACTTTAACAAAGTAGTCCCCGTCCTGTAGCCTTAATTAGAAAGAAATTGTAAACAGACGTGCATGCCTGTCTTTTACAGATTATCTATACTTTATAACTGAATGTTTGAAGTTATGAGGGAGTCTGAATCAGCACTGCTTGAGCTCTGCTCTTATAGGACATTGTTGTCTTCAATTATTTTCAGTCATACTCCCGTCTGTAAGAGGCAGAGGATCATTTATTATTTAAAGATGCAATCGCTGCTGTTTATCTGGGATTGTTAAAACCGGGTTATCTCTTCACATAGATTTTTTTTTTCTTTTTTTTATTAAATGGAACAAAGTGTAATAAAATGCTGTTTCAAATACATGCCTGTCTCTCCAGTGCAAGAGCTCATCTGCCATTATTGTGATTTAATATGAACAGTGGTAAGCAGCTGCCGAGAGACGAGATCTAACGAGCATCTGGGATGCTTTAGTATGTACATAAAGGGTCTCACACAGACACCAGATGGTGCAGACACACACAAATAGACATATAGGTACTGACTAACAATCTCATATTTATTTATACAAATTTAGGGGCTGAAGAAATACCTGCCAACTTTTGCAGAATTAACTCATTTTCTTGGAGTGTGATTAGAACAAAGACTGCTCAGAAGTTTCTCTATTAAACTTAAATATCTCTGCAGCCAACAACAACAATGTGAGCAAAGCAACCGAAACACTTTAAAGCAAATTGAATAATAGTACATGCTAAATTTATATGTGTTGAGATATGTTTTAACCATAAAGGAGAGCAACATGTTCTTAAGATGATGTTCAGCTTCATTATGCAATAAAACTGACATGGACGAGGCTGCATCGCCATCGTACACTCTGACAAAGTTAACTTTTTTTTCAGCAGTTGCATTTCCAGTCCTGCTGCTTTATCTCGTTCCCACGCTGTTGTTGTTTTTTTTAGTTTTTTTTTTTTTTAACTCTCCCAAATACCCACAACTTATGGTGGAGGCACTTATGGTTACTTGTCTCTGTTATCTCTAACATAACTCCTTTTACTTCCGACACTTAACTTTACACTGAATCCTCTGCCCCTGAGACCCTTGTATTGGGAGTTAAGTCTAGTCTCACTTGAAGTAGAGAACCTGCAATCAATACCTGATAGGAACAGCCTGCTTGGGTCAAGCGAGCTTGTTGTATGGCACCCACGGCAACTGTAGTAAAGTCCTCATAGATTCTGGGTGACTGACCCCTGACGACCAGGGTAGATAAGGTCAGTCTGGCCAGACTGACCTAGAGCCAAGAGGCCACTGTCCAGTTAGTCTGGCTGTCCTATAATGAAGTGGTCAGTATTGCCTTTCTGTCACTCAGCAATTACCAGGAGAGATATGGAGTCTCAGATAGGTGCTGAACACACACGCAGCCAGTAGCCACAGAATTACATTCATGAGGTAAAGTACCAGTAAAGTGACATGTAAACTACTCTAATATTGGCTGGTAATGACTGCGAGCAATATGGATCGAAAGTAGTCTGACAGTTGCTGTAGAAGTGCATTACATCAGTATGAAAGTACAGGAAACAGTACTGTAAAGCTTGTCCTTAATAGCTGCTTTTAAACATCTGATAATTTGCTGCAAAAGGAAGTTATGAACACAACTTTCACAATAAACACCATTCTGTCCTTCGTTATTACAGGCTTATTTTTATTGTAAAATACTATATAAAATAATATATAAATATCTTTTAAATTAT
The DNA here is from genome assembly GCA_037177495.1 of Rhadinocentrus ornatus. NCBI lineage: Eukaryota > Metazoa > Chordata > Actinopteri > Atheriniformes > Melanotaeniidae > Rhadinocentrus > Rhadinocentrus ornatus. Next base: position 19,441,720 of record JBAMHW010000001.1, on the reverse strand, counting down.
TTTATTTTCTATTTTCAAATTATTATACACTGAGTATATATGTCTAAAGATCACTGACTACAAAAGACCTTTAGTGAAGAATTACTGTCCTTAATGCATAAATGAGACAGGTGTAACTCGGAGAGCTGGGAGTGACCACACTGAAGAAAAACAAACACATGTAATCATGTGCTTCCCCTGACCTTTTGTGCGATCCAGGTCAAAGGCAAGAAAATCCCCAAAGCAATCCAACAGCTGCCATCACAGACTTGGTGCATTCTTGTATCTGCTAACTATTTAGTTGTCAGTGATTTGGTTAAGTGGAATTGACTTTTATCTGCGGTGTGCTGTGGGGCTGCCAATGGCAATTCAGAATCCCTCTTCTTCAGTTCCCATTTTAGCTTGGTGTCACATCCAGCACATTTCTATTGGCAGCTGAGCCAGTCCTAATCAATAGCCCAGGTCAGGGATCGCCCGCGGCTCTGCTGTGGGTGGGCTATTGATCCGACATACACACTCCCACAGGTCGCCCTGACAAACCGGGTTGTCGTGGCCTTGGACGAAGTGTAAGAGAGGGAAAGCGAGAGACGACAAATTAACAGAACTGCTTTCTGTCCGTTGTAACTGCTGACAAAACCCTGTCATAAAAATAATTTAGTTATTGATTAGCAAGCGATGCACTGAGCTCTCTTTATTCAAGGTAGCTTTAAAGGATCATTATTCAAATTTATATTTCAAAGGATAGTGATCAGATTGTGAAAGGTTTAGTGCACACAGAATCCAGGAGAAGCTGATCAAATAGTCCCTCATAACCACATGGGACATCGGCTCTAGTCTCCCTCTCCATCTTTTTACCAGTCTTTCTTTTTCTTTGTTTTGCAGATCCTCTTTTGTTACTCTATCAGGCCTGTGGACAATGTGCAAGAGTTATTTTTGTTTCAGTTTTAAATGTTGCTCCCACAGCACCTTATCAGCATCACACTAAGAACTCTTGGGAACAATTAAACACAGATTTTAACTCCAGTCTAACCACAGAGGTAAAAGAAAAAAAAAGACATATAATTGCACAATGTTTCCAAATGGACCCTGGGATGGATTGGCGATCTGTCCAGGGTGTACCCTGCTTCTCGACTGCTAATTGCTGGGATATGCTCCGGCTTCCTAGCGACCCTGAATTGGACTAAACGATATAGAAAATGAAAGAATCAATTAATGTTTTCAAATGCATGTGGCTTCAAAATAACTTTTCTGTTATCACAAGCTGTCTGCCTGTATGCTGCATTCTCAAACTCAGTCTCTGTTGTTGTGGAGCTATTGCAACATACAATAAGCATATTTACCCAGCTACACAAACCAGGCCCATATGGAAGTCAAAGTGTCTTTTTAACGTTCATTTTTTCATAGCTGCAATTGACAGTTGAATAAATAAGTATTGTCTATGAGACTTTGTTGTCATGTACTGGAGATCCACTGCAGAGCAGGCAATTATATGTGCTATTACAGGAATATGTCTTGTTCCAGTTAAAGGGAAATTAAGTTTCTCTGCAAATCTTTTTCATTTTTCATTTGAAAAGTCCTCAATGGTATGAGAAGAGAAATTACTCACAGCAGTTCATTTGCTATTAAATGTAATTTTAAAATCATGCCAGGCTGTCCAGCAGTAGTAGCATACAAATAATTACAGATTAATTTTGTTGACTCTAAAAACAGATGATTAATTTTGAAGTCTTGATGGAAGTCATACTGCTCTGGTTTGCCTCTCCTGAAAGACATTTATTATGTGCTCATATTTCCAGGATGAGGTACAGAAATTGTGGGTGCTTCTAGAGGAGGCTATGTGTCTGTGCCTTTCCTATAATGATTTCCAACTGCGTTCAAAACATGTTTCTGATTTTTTTTTCTTTCCTTCTTTGTTTTTTCTTCTTCCAGGCAATGGGATCATCCTGATTTGTTCTTCTTGTGACCCGGGAGTCCCTAAATCCCAAAATATATAGCTTTGGAAAACCCTGGAAATACCTGGAATTCTAGGAGTACACCACCAAATCTTCTTCAGGTGCCCAGGCACCAAATCAATAGCTTTACTTTTTTTTTTATATATATTTTTTTTGTGTGTGTACACAAAGAAAAAAAAGTCTGAATATTAGCAATAGCTGCTGGCCATCCACCATTGCTTCAACAAACCTGCTGTGACCAAGAGGGCGTGACCTTTCTGCCTGCTGACTTCAAACAGACACTTGAAAAGGAAACACAGTCAGAGAGGCTTCCGTGTGTTGGAAACGCAGACCAAAAACCCCATCAGGTAAGGTTGTGAAGTCCCCCTTGCTCCTGCTGTCCAAGCTCTAAGCTCTTTAACTTTTTCAGGGCTTTGAAGCTAACATGTCCCCCACACAGTTAGTTCGCCTTTAGATTAGGCATAAAGGAAAGACTGGCTGATAAATGCACTGCTTTTATGCCCTGCCAACCTTTCAGATTAGAAGCTCTGATAATGTTGCCATTGCTTGATTGATAGTTGCTCGGCCTGAGTTCTTCAAGCCCAAGCTTGGGGGAGATCCTTTACATAAACATGCATTCCTTTGCAGACACAAAATGTGTAACATTAATGGCTTTATCAGTTTGTCAAAGGCAGCATTAGGTCATTCAGACACTAGATACTCCTCACACCTCTATTCACACATATCCCATTAATGTTTGGAGAAGACATTGTACTTAGTTTATTCAACAGGTCTGCTATAACACTTTTTTTTGCAATCATGATAGTATGATGTGGAAAAACATGCTGAAAGTTGAAAGAAACTGTTAAAAATCTTGCTTTTTCGTGTTGGACTGTTGTAATAAGTTAAAGTGAGAACTTAGTAGTGAAAATGTGCCATCTGCTTTAGGTAGGTGAGACAAAGAGGATATTTGTTATAGGTTTTTTTCTCAGCTCGTCTGGCTCCTGCTATATAAAGTGCTTTGGTGCAACAGGTATATTTTATGGGTATGGACGATGCTTTCCTTCGTTAGGTAGCAGTGGAGGTAGATTTTATTATTAATATTGTGGTTTGTATGTCTGTTTTATTAGCAAGATTAGAAAACAATACCAAATCTAATTTTATTAAACTTGATGAACGGTTGGCCTCAGCAAAAGAAGAACACATTAAATATTGGTGCAGTTCAAAATCACTTTTGTTAAAACTGCAAACTTCAACATAAGCCTTGGTGGCTTTCTTTAAAGAAAATCCTATATCAAATCAGCACACCCCTACTGGTAGCCACCTGTTCATCAATGTGATTGCATGCCAAACTTGTGCTGTGTTGTAAGTGATACATTAATGTTGCTCGGTCCAACCCAGTTAAATTGCAATGACCACTTGGAAAAATCTCATAGGTGCTCATTCAAACATGATGAGAGCATTTGTTAAACGGGGTTTGTGTGTCACATTATACCAACATTCAAACAGAAACTGTAAATGCACATAGAAATGTCCAAACACATGCACATGAAATTCATTCTATCTACAGTTTTACACAATAGCACATTATACAAACTCTTGTATGCTTTCTTTAACATGAGCTGTATTTCTGTCAGTAATAGCATGTGTGAATGTTCCAAGATGTAGGAGGGAAAAAAGATTTTTATTGCTGATAAAATGTCACCACTATTTGTGCTTTTGTTGATGGATGGATATTAAGTTGTGTACTGTGTGTGTGAGTGTGTATGTGTGTGTGTGTGCGTGTATTTGCTCCTAAAATAATGTAGAAATGTGTAGAAAATATGCACTAATGTGTAGATGCGTATATAAGACTGCGTGTGTGTGCATAAATCTTATCTCAGAAATGTGCCCTTGTTCTGGAGTTTAGGGTCAGTTTATCACACCATTCAGTCTGTGATTAAGATCTGGTCCCAAATTATTTGGACTATATTAAATTACTTGGCTTGGTAAACAAATATTTATGTCTTTGTTTGGCTTACAGTGACTCAAATATCACCTGATATCTACAATGAACTTGTTAATAAATCTGACTGATAATTCAATTGAAATCAAATAAATATTCACAGATTTAATTAAAGCAGCAGGATTCTTTGAATGAGATGAGTTACAGTTTTAAGGATCAAAGAGTTTTGTTTGAAAAGCTAGTATTTTTAAAAATTACCATAAGACAACAAACAAATAAATAAATAAATAAATCTACTTTATCTTACTGTTTTGTGAAGTTTAAAATAAAACCATATTTATTATAAAGGAACTAATTAAGGATGTGATCTGAAAAGTATTTTCTCTGAAGTATGATTTAGGACCCAAAGGGTCAGCTGCCTCATAAATAGGGCAACAATCATACAGCAGGAGTCAGGAGTGGAAAGGGCTCCAGTCTGGGGGAAAGTAACTCCCCTCCCTGGCCTATGTGCTGTTGGAGATGTGCTCCTTGCCCAGGGCTTCGGGGCTCCAACACTAGACCTTATTTTTCATGTGGGCTGCACACTATTCTTACACAGTCAGTACTGCTCCCTTTGTGCCAGCCCTCCCCGTTTAGAGAAAAAGGCATGCATGATTTCATACATGAAAGATGTATGTAATTGGACAGCAGGACCTATGCAAAGCATTTACAATTCTAAACAGAAACCAGTTTCATCTTTCTCTCGCCTTTTCTTCCTGGGGAAATGTTTTTGCACATATTCAGAAACATAAGATCAAAAAGTAGACAACACACAGGTTATCATTGTTGTTACATGCTTTATATCTCACATGAATGTACAAAATACTCAAGAGCTGCCAACACATATCTAATAAGTCCACATCAGCAGTCTGTGGCCCAGGCTGCTGTGTGGTAACTTAAAGAGAAACAAAGTGGGTTCGGATGTGCGATACAACATGCGATTATAAATACATTTGTATTGAGGACCTCATAATGAAAGTCAAGATACTGTTAATGTTTCACAGACAATGAAAAGATCAAACTTAATATAGTTCTCATATCAGAGAATTTCTTATGCTTAAAAATGATATTTTTTGCCAAATTTAACAGCGTAAAAGAAAAGACATGAAAGTAACTATTAAGAAATCCATGCACAAAAATACAGTCACACCAAAACTTTATGATGGAGCACCTGTAGATTCTAAACTTAAACTGGAGTGGCTGACACTAAATGATACATTACATTAAATGATGCATAACATTTGAATTAAACATTTCCTTAAGGAAGACAATCAGTACTCCCCTAACTTTCAGACTGAGTAAGTGATGACCCCAGATTAATTTGAGCAGACATGAAGTGAATTAATGTAAGCTTGTGATTCAATCCTGTCAACTGAAAGAGAGTATCACATCATTGTGGTCATTTGACCACAGGGAAGGTGTGACCTTTTTATATGTTGTTTTTTTCCCCCTTAATAAGCAGCAACACAACTTCTGTGATTGAGATCTACTTAACAAACCATGGTGTTATTGCAGATATGTTACAGGTTACAATTTTCCTCTAATATAGTGCAATTCATACTAACGGTATCGTTTCGGTTCATATTAACGCAGTCAAGAGAAAACCATAACCTACATTGCCATCACTCCCTTGCTCATCATTAGTCAAACATCCTATGTTTCATAAAACAGACACATGGAAATGAGAAGTCCAGAATTAGTTTTTACTGCCACAGGAAGAAGGTCAGCTGACTCTTGCATGTGCTGAAATTCTTAACACAAACATTTTTCATAGTAAAACTGGTTACGTAAGGTGCAGTAGCACGTATACAGATGTATTTGCAGAGATTTCTTCCCCATCCTTCCATTAAAATGCCTCAACTTAAAAACCTCAGCTTCATATGATTTGTTTATACTAAGCTGATTTTATGAGGCAACTTCTACTTGTCTGTTATTTATTAATATATATGTCCAGTAATATAATGAAGACAGTTCCTAATGGAGTTGGTTTTGAGGTCTATAGCTCAACTTTCAGTTGCATACCTTGCTAAAATAAACATAATTGCTATTACCTTCCTTAACAAGCTAACTACTTCAAAAAAGAAACAGCTGTACAAGTCACTTGGTCATATTGGCTCCAGGAACACTTAAGGCTGGGGGGGGGGGGGCACAAGCAGTGCTACGTGTCCTCCACCCTCCAAAATCACCAAGCACAGTAAATATGGACGAGGTTGCTGGCCACCTAAACAAAGTTTAGAGTTTAAGAGCGTAGGGTTGCTAATGGCTCAGTTACTGACACATAACTTTGGGAGGTTTGATCACATGAGGCTCTAAATGAGGAGTTGGGTTTGTTTCCGAGTTAGATGTTGGAGAGATTCTGTCACTGCAGGATGTTGTGTGGAGTAATCTGAGGAAGGAAGGAAAAATCTAAAGCTATTCTTTAATTTGATAAGCAGGATATACTCCATTATGACATCTTAATGTCATTAATTTAAATAGTAAACTCATTGTATTTTATTCTTCATCAAGAGCTTAGCAATGGGAACTTTTATGCAATGTGGCAAAAATACAGTCATAAACTTGTGTGTTTTTATTTTTACTCTGCACCATATGCAAACCCCCACTTTATAATTACTGTGCTTCCAAGTATGTGAATTTTTAAGTGAATTATCAGAGGACAAATTTGAAACATTTGCCGTCTCAATTGACCCAAACAATACCGGTGACGTCATCCAGAAGCTTTTCGTGACGCAGGGTTTGGATTTGACCTCTGGGCAAAAATCCTAGATCTGTACTTGCCTTCTGTGTCGCTTCCACCTTCATCTTTCATCTCGTCGAGTTGCTTGTCGGCTCTTCTTGGCATGAAGGAAAATGACTCTGCAAGTTTGTTACGTTTAAGTGCATCTGCAGCGAGCACGAAGTGGCCCTTACCCTGTTGTAGGGGTTCTATTCTCCCCCCTCTCTCTGTTTAGATAAGTTCACCACCAGCTAGGGTAGCTGTTGCCTGGAGTGGTCATATGGCTCTGATTTGGGATCCCTCTGTTTCAATGAGTCTCTCCAAAGCGAGTAAAACCCCACGAGTCCCGCCTGTCTCTCACTCAGCTTTCAGTATTTCTCTATTATTCACCATATCCCCGACATGAAATGTGCGTTACTTGAAGGCCTACTCCCTGTTTTGTTTTTTCCCCTGCAGTTAATACACTAAATATTCCGTCAAAAAAAATTTGAACTCATTCAGAAAACAGTTTAGCGTTAAGCTCTGATCAATTGTAATGCTGCTGTTAAATTCCACAATAAATGCGTTTATCTCTTGATTTATCTCTATTTATTTTGTGTTCTTGCTGAGTTTTTCTTTTTCTTTTTTTTTTCTTTTTGCTTGTGAGTTTGAATTTTATACCCGGGTACACTTGAGATATATTGGGATTAGACTATTACCAACAGGCAAGCATCTTCCTTTTTAAATATACTGAAAGAGAAACACATTACACAAGCACAACTTTCTAATTACATTGTATGGAGTTGCTTTTGGTTAAACGTAACATCGATTAGTTTGAGAAAAAAATATGTAAAAAAATATTGTCATTGTTCTCATTTATTATATACTTAATTTTTTATTTTTTTATTTATTTATTTTTTTAACTAAAATGTATTGAAGAAGGGGAGATATGATGAGGCTGGATAGGATTAGCAGTGTTTACGTGCACTTTTTCCTCGTGTGTTTTACACTTGGATTTGAAAAGCATTTATACCTGACACTTCTTAATAATAATAATAATAATAATAATAATAATAATAATAATAATAATAATAATAATAATAATAATAATAATAA
>JBAMHW010000001.1:19389047-19424975 GCA_037177495.1 Rhadinocentrus ornatus | reverse complement strand
CCCCCCCCCCCCCCCCCCCCCCCCCCCCTCTCCCCTCCCCCCCCCCGTAAGAATACAGAGAGGTCAGATAGCCATGAGCCATAGAGGAAGAGGTCAGGTAAACAGATCCCTACTTTTCATACTGAAGAGGAGCAGGCAGATGGAGATTAGCAGTCTTTTTTTTTTTTTTTTTTTTAAAAAGGAAACTAGGATTTTTGAATCATTATTTCTAAACTTAAAAAAATGATCAGTGATCATTTTTAGTTTGTTCCTTTTCCCCCCTAGTTTTTTTATGCTTTTGAGTTTTATTAGTGTGCCACCATTAGTTGGGTGTGTTCAGATTGTAGTGATTCGAAACTTGTAGGTGTTCTTTAGGACATGTAGGCTGCTGTGCCAAAACACCAGCGATCTCCCTTCCTCCCGTCTGACAGTAACACTTCTCTTCTCCTCTTCTCCTCCTCCCCCCTCTCCTCCTCTTCTGTTACAAAACAAAGACAGCAGAAATGTTTTGTGTCATCTCACCTGTCTGGTTTACTTGTCTTACCTTTTTGTCATATTTATGTTTAATTACAAGAGTTCCAGGAAAAGGTATAGGAATGTCACTGGCTTTATTTCTGTGTATTCTATTTCATAATATTGTCAGATGTTGTGTTTAGTGTCGCTAGCTGCAGTATCTTAAGCTCATCTCTGGCTCATGGATGGTATTGAACAGCAACCATGTTTTTTACTACATACAGCATTTTTGGGGAATATTTGAAAGTAGGCCATTTTGATGTTGTATATGCTTTAATGCAGTGTCATATAAAGACCGGATTTTCCTTCCTTTTGTTTATTTTTTAATATTTGACACATTTTTTACTATATATTGTTACAAAAATAAACCATGTAGTTTCAGGTTAGTTTAAAATAACGAGTAAAATGTGCTCTTCATAAAAAAAACATGCATCCGTTTTCCTCATCAATGTATAAAAATAATTTTTTATCTTTTGTTGTTTTATATTAGAATTTTCATGACACCATATATTTATTTTAAACCACAATCTACATGAATCTAAAAATTAGACAAAATTGTAAAAGTGTTGTATGAATGTTACACACAGTAATAATTTTTTTAGAAATGCTGTTATTGGAGTTGTAGGTGTTTTTGTTGTGCATTTAGTGATAAAGCTGTTGTTTAATTAACCTAGTAAATATATATGGCTATGACTGTATAGTAGCCTTTGTGGTTGTTGTTCATGACATGAGGGGAATATTTAGGGGTTGAACTGCTCTTTTATGATTGCAGTTTCCTGCATGGCAACAGTCCACCATTATCACTCGGTCCTTGTCAATTACAACATTTGATGACAGATATATCCAGAGAATTCTGATGCCTTTTAACTGTACGAGTGGGCACGTCGCGTCCAGTTTGGTAAATGAGATAAAAGGAGTTGCAGTCGTCTTGGATAGGCTTGTGTTATAATTTTGGGGGGGTAAAGCAGCCTCTGGCTGTCATAACTCCTTCTCCTCTTTCTGTGCCTCTCCTTCTTTTTATCTCATTCTCTGCATCTATGCAGATCTCCATCCTCAACTCCCTGGCACAGTGGGGGAGCTCGCTACTATGTCCTCGGTAAGAGGGAGCCCTCTTTGGGTGAATAGTTGGCAAGGACCATACATGCGATGAGATTATGCATTGATTCAGTGGTGTCCTGAGGTGTATATCCACATATTTATGCTGTTATAAATACAATTAAGAGATTTATTGAAAATCTGAAATTATAAAGGAATTCTTTCAATTCTGAATATTTTTGTTTCTTTAATTTCTGTTTTAGTAAATAATCACTAGTGATATTGAATTATTTCCTTTCTCTGTGCATATATTGAGTTAAAGTATTTCAAATATTTCTACCAATATGTGGATGTTTATTCTCTGAAAGGAATTAAAAAAGCATTTGTCTTCTCCATTTGTTGTATAGAAGTTTAGAAAAGTGTAGTCAGCAGACACGGGTGACGGCTTTGAATCTGATTTATGTTTTTCAATATGATTCTGCACCGAAGACCAATTCTTCCAGTTGTCCAGCAGCCGAGGCCAGTATGCTATCACAGAGGAGCAGGCTGGTGAGGGGTGGTGGGGGTGATCCTGGCTCAATACTAAGTAGCATGGAAGTGGGAAGGGAGGGTGGAAAAGATGTGCCCAGGTGTGTGTGTGTGTGTGTTAATGCAGGCATGCTTACAGTGTGCATGAATCCTGTACCTGATCCTTAATCCCTGCAGCCTAGAGTGTCCAAAAGAGCTCCTCTTTGTCCACAGAGAGCATCCTCTTTTTTAAAAATTTAGTTTAATCTTCTTTTCTTTTTTACTGTCATCTTTTTATCTTTGTAATGAACTTGGTGTTTTCTTTTTTGTGGTTTGCTCTTTCATAACATATTATCGTGTTAACAATCTTGGTTAAATCATTGTGGTAAACATGATTTATGACTGAGAAGATGTGCACATGTCATTGTGCATGTGTGTGTGCGCAGCAGCTTTCAGATTTGTGGGTGTACCGGCATTCAGAAAATCCAATTTCTTTTGACTGTGCCACTTCAAGGTCTTGTCATGATACAGTTTTACTTTTAGTCATCATTTTTCTGAATTTGAACTGTTTGCACACACACAAACAAATGCATAAAACAAATCACAGCAAACCTACACTGATTAAAAGAAAACAAACAACAATAAAAAACACATTCTGATAGCAGTCAATCTAAAAGTAGAGAGGAGGAATTTTTTCCACTTCAGTAATATATTTAAAAGTAGAGTATTGGTTCTGTTTTGATTTTCTCTCCATCAGTGCTTGATATTGCTGAGTTGTCATAGAATAGAGCTCTGTAATGTGTGTGACATATTTACCAAAAAATTGTATTTGATTTCTAACAATAAATTAAAGCAACTGCAGTCATGGAAAGAGGTTATAATGATGTGTTTCTGCGTCCTTGAGTAGAATTTCTATGTTGCATTTGAAATAAGTTTTACAATATCACTTTTGTAGCGTACAACGCTGTTTATTAAATTGCAGTGTTGCAACAGTGATAAACACAATTTTATTTTGGGTGGCTGTATCAGCTTTCAGCAGAAGACCTGTGTGATGCATGCTTGTCTGGTACTGGCAGCATCGTAGAGATGTGTGTTTGAGTGTGTGTGTGTGTGTCAGAGGGGCCCAGTTGCTATGACTGACTGTATCCTATTTGAGGCAGCAGGAGCAGCAGTTAGCTCTTATATTCAGGAATGGAGGGAACAACGGTTTTGTGTCTGTATAACCTTCATATGCCTATATGCGGGTAAAGCAATGATGACAGGGAGCACTCCAAGTGCTGCAATATTGAGCTGCACCCCAGCCCCTTGCTCCGTATAAACCCACCCTTCTCTTGGACCCTGGAGGCCAGCATTCCACCTTCTGCACTGGCGCTTATCATCACAAAGGACAGAATGCATAAAACATGGAGGACGCTTAGACACAGGCTGCCCAGGTCGCCTTTTTCTCCCTATGCTGAGCCATGGAACAATACGTGGGCCCCTCTGGCCTGTGACTCTGACGACACACACGCCGTCTTTTTGTCCTCCCCTATTTCTTTGTCATGCTCTTCCTCTTCCTCTATGTTACTGTGCTCCATGGAGTGATAACTGCCCTCACATTGTTTATCTGTGTCTGTGAAATCTGCATTGTGTAACCAAAACATAAGTGCGTGTATGTGTGTGTGCACGCGTGTGGGTGTTTGAGGGAACAAGAGTGACAGGTTTAACATATTGACAGTGAATCAGCTGCCCGGCTTCTGCTTTCATATTCCATAATATCTATTGTTGCATGAATTTTAAAAATTGTAATTTCATATCATTTACATTTTTTAGAAAACCTGCGATGTGCTTAGTTAGTGACACAGAGGTTAAAAATGAACAAATTCAATGATTTTATTCATAAAAGAAACTTGATTTTGTTTCAAAAGAAGATCTGTGTTAATGGAGTTATATGATTTGTGTTTGAAAGCATAAGTATGACATTTTTGTCTCTTAATTTACAGCTGGAGCACCAATGATGCAACATCATGGCTTGTGTTAATACTATCTTGTGTGTGTGTGTGTGTGTGTGTGGGTGCGTGTGTGTCTTTGTATACACAGTCAGTTTATCAGTTTCTGTCTGTTGCATGCTGCTTGTTTAACAGTGCAGAAAGAAAATCTGTGAATGTGATTGTAAAGTCGTGTTTACTATTTTCATCACTTACAAAGAAGCTGATATATATTTATAAAAAAGTATTCATTTATTTATTTGAAAGGAGCTTTATGTAATGACGTTTTTCAAACTACTATATGTTTCAAATCTTAGTGAAAGCTTCTGGTTTCCACATTGTAACAATATTTATTTTAATTCCTTGTAGGGACTGGTCTGTGGGTCCACTCCTTTCTGGGGCTGTGACAAACATTAGTAGTACATGCCTGAAATTGGTTTACTCTGTCCCTATCCATATGTCTGTTTACCAGCCTGCAGGAATGCACTGCTGGGATGTCAGCAGGTCTGTGGCACTTCCTCTCTGTGTACCTCACAGCTTATCCTCCTCAGGATTATAGAGAGAAGAAAAGAAAAAAGCGATGGCAGGAGAACCCTGTTCCCTCTCACACCCTCTTCCACATTTTTACACACACACCCACTCACAAATCTTAACAAAAAGAGTAATTCACTTGCAAATGTGTAGTCCATCAATGTTCCTAGTTAAGGAGACGGGGAGGCGGAGAAGGAAAGACATAGAGTGAAGGCTGCAGCGTATTTCAGAGGCAAGGCTGAGGTGAAGCTACTGACTCTTCTGATTCCATCGGTCCACTGATAAAATTCTTTTGGGTTTTGTTTGAATTCTTTTTTTGTTTTGTTTTGTTTTTTCTGCTATGTAAACAGTCAAGGTGTGTGTGTGTGTGTGTATACATTTTGAGCTCTCTTCATACTTTTAGTATATACTGTAAGTTGGGACATTTTTTCTCTTGGCTTCTTTCAAGGTGGCCTTATGCTGTTCACTCAGTGCCCCAGGCGTCTGAACTGCCAGCAGTGAAGGGGTTAAGAAGAAAGGATAGCCCTCTTTTGTCTCTGTGGCCCTCTTTGCCATTGTTGTGGTGGAATTGAGCTCGGTGCACCTCACTTGACCACAGCAAAGCAATAAAATGGCCTCTTAGTGCTGTAGCGTCCGAAATCTTCTGATGTGAGCTCTCTCTTTAAGTTTCTGCCACTCTATTTTCTTCTTTTCCTCTGTATCCGCGTGCGATGTGCAGTGTGCCCACATATACGGTACATTGTTATTTTTTTTGCAGCAGCTTTTTATTTTTTTCTATTTTTTGCACTCATGTATGGTTCATATCTGTAAGAAGAAGATCACATATGACATTGTTGTTGTTTTTTCTTTTAGAAAGTGTGGGCTCCAGAAGGGTATTTTAGTTAATGTTGCCTGTGTTTGTACCTTGCTCAATCACAAAAACCACATGATCAGAATATATTATACAAGATAGATATAAAGGTGCTCTTAGCACCTGTAGTGTTAAAAATCACTGAGAAAGTGCTAGCTTATTTTAACACCCATACAGAAAATGCACATATATATTTTTATGAGCTATAAAAACAGTGTAGTGTTGGAACTTACAGAGTGTTAATAGAATTTTGTTTTTATTTAATCTATTTTAATGGTCTGTGATTTTTGTCTGGTTCTGTGAGTGCCAGTAGTATCTATGCTGATCTAACTCACACCTGCACCTGAGCTGCATTTTAAAATCAAATGAGGAAGTCCTGCTGTTACATCTGCTAAATGAAGGGTAGCCTGCAGATTTACACATTTCAGCTTTTAAGCCTTTCACTGCTTTTTCTTTTTTAATTACAAAAAACAATGATACAACTTGTCTAGGTAATAATTCAGTTTTTAATTTGAAAATGCATTGTTATAAATGCAGTTTGTTGGTGTTATTGTGTTTGATTGCACAGATGATTGTTTATAGCAGAGTTCCACCCCTGCAGACATTGTAATTAAAAAGAAGATATACAGCATGTGCGTCTGTTGCCATCCCATCCTATCCCATCTCGTCAAATAGGCATCTATTTGCTGTTGCGGTGAGCATGTTGGTGGATCTACGGAAGATTTCTGATTGGCTGAATTATAATTGGCACTGTCCTGGGTGTAAACCATTTATGTCAGGTGTCATACAGATCGCATTAAATGTTTTCACAAACTGCAATTAAAGCCATATTTTCTCAAAGCCACATTATTACACCTTTATATTATTCTGAAGGGTGTCTCCGTCATGTGTGCCTTTTGCCTCTCCCCTTCTCTCTTGCTCGCCTCCCTCGCAACACACATGGGGTTTTTACTCTGGGTCTCACCATCCCAAAAACAAATGCTGTTTCTCATTTTCCCTGTGTTAAATGAACAAACACAAGGACTTCAGTGCCTCATAATAAATTGATTAGAGAGAAGCAGACTCCCACACAGCAACACCGAAAACTGGAGATGTATATGTGTGTGTGCATATATGTAGCCTGAGGAGGAGACATATACTCTCATCTCCCTACCGTTCACATACAAATACAGGGAATAAAAATGTATATATATTTATCTTGCCAGTTCTTGTCTTTTAGTCTTCATGTTACCTTCTTTCATACAGGCAGTGTTATAACTGATGTTCTGCAGCCAATATTTGATGTCTCATGACAATGACAGCACCTTGGCATTTAAACATTAAACACGGAACCCTCCTTGACTGTTTTCCTTCTAATTTTCAGTACCACAGAGCTTAGATTTGGCCAATAGGCTGAAGGGGGTGGGGGAGGTCCCATGGGGCTGACACAGGGCTAGACGGCCGTAACAGACTGGTGACCTCGGCTTTGTGACGTCATCTGCCTCGTCTGGTCACCATGGAGTTCATTTTCCCTACTGTTTAATGAATGGAGATTGGGTCCTGGGGCTAGTTTATGCGGCTATTAGTTGGTCTGTCGAATGTGGAGGCTCATACAAGCCTAAGAAAGAATTATTTGCATTTATAAACATGATCTGAGTTTTAAACATCTCCCGTATATCATCATCCTCATCTGCTGTATGTCTACACATCACTTTAAGCCATATAAGTGACATTTTCTGCTCTTTTTTGAGCAGAGCTGAACATTGACATTTCTGTTTTACCCAGGCGGTAACAAATAGTGTGTAAACATTGTTGTTTGAAATAGTAAAGCAAGTAACACCCTGACCACATATAGGAAGTAAGCCTGAGGTAAGAGCTGGGCCCAAAACGGATACTGACTGTTACAACAGTTTTTCTCCTCTTCACGTGTTAAGGGCCAATCTTTTGACAAGATGAGCTCTGCTTTTTCCCTCTACCCTGCTACTATTATACTCTCCCTCAGTGCAACTCTAAAGTGTTCTCGCCCAGAGCCTTTCTAGATCATGCACATTCAACAGAGGTGGACAAAATAATCCTCATTTGTGTAATTTGGACAGCATCCTCTTTAAATCCAGCTGTCCCTGTAACTCTGGTAATGTATCAGTAAGAGGTGCACTGCAAAATAGGCTCCTCTTACAGTCTGCTTTTTGTTACAGCCAGGTGTTTCCTCATGTCGGATCATGCCCTAATGGGGAACAACAGGCCACATGGCAGGTGAGAACCAAGTCTTCAGCGGATAGTTTTTCATTTTCCTGTGCCACAAATGGCGCGCACAAACCTATAGTCAGCAAACAGAGTAGACTGGTAAACCTGCGCTGTGTACTGTGAATTAACACAGGAAGTAGCCTTTGAATGGAGCACTGAACACACTCTCTTCTTGCTGTACCAGGAGTAAGACAAGTGTGTGGATGACACAGCCTTTGTTTACACTGGAAAGAATATAGCTTTGGAAGAAGGAGGGTAAAGAGAAAGGAGGTGGTCGGGGCAGAGGGAGGGCAGACACCAGTCTCATCACTTCCTTCCTTTCTGTAGTTTTCAGTTTTGTGTTGTGTTTTCATAAATTGCCATTGTCAAAACAACAATAGGCATACAATGTGTTATAAAACCTAAGCGCAAATATTTAAAGACTGTGAGAACAATAGATGAAACTCGCAACTGCAGAAAATATACATGTTTCAATGAACTTTGGGTAAATGTAGTTTTGTTTCGTTTGTAATCTACAAGCTTTCTTTTCTTGTACACAGCTACAAAACACTTCTCTTTTTCTGTTTGACAGGGCACATCAAACAGGCCTGCATGTTTTTGACCCTGACCAAACCGTCTTACAGTGTATAAACACATGTGCAAATGCACATGGATGTTTAACAGCACTTGGGTATATCTGTGAGTTCTTTGTTTTCAATGTAACATTTTATATCAAAAGTCCTCTACCTGCAGTGGCTGTCTCGTTGTATCCTGTGGTCACAGCACAATGTATTTTCACATGACAGATGGGTATGTGGGCCTTTGACAGGAAGCCTGGCTACAGTGTTTCACAATCCCTCTAGAAACAAGAACTGAGCACCCGCACTACGGTGTGTTGTCCGCCTTTTTTTGTAATGGATGCCAGCTTGCCTGTAGTGGGTACATGCACAAGGCAGAGGGAGGGGGCACTCCGGCATAAGTGGACCCCTGAGACCTCCTGGAGGGGTAGAGGTGTGGCAAACGTCTGTTTTGGGCATGGCTTGTGTCAGCGTGTTTAGCGTTTGCCTGTGAGGGCATTTATATGCAAATGCTAAACAACCTATTGGGGTGGCTAATTACAGCAGGGCCTTTGTGTGTGCTAGGCAGTAAGAAGCAGGGAGTTTCTAGCACACCAGGCCTGGACTTCCCCTGCTTGTTTACTCATTGTCTTTTCTTATTACCCCCTCATTGACACTCCCCTTTTGTGTGGCTTTGCTGTTTGCCTGCTTGCATGCTCCTCCCTTGTGGTGCTAGAGTGCTAGAGATTAAAGAGGCAGCACTCTGGCCGTGTTTACTTCCTCTTTCATCTGGTGGCCCAGCTCTACTGTACATTGTAGCCATGCTGCCTGTAGCTGTCGTTGAGCCACCAAGCATTCAGGAAGGATTCAACCTCATTGTACTCTCACTATCTCACAACTAATGCTCAGCTAATTACTTTTGGTGATAAAAATGCATTTAGGTCAGGTTCTAATGCAATGCAAATTTATGAGCTGGGAGAAACAAATATTAACTTGTAGAGTAACTGTTAGTCATTGGTTGGGGACAAAGGTACACCTCCCTTAACTGTCAAATATGAAGGTTTATGTGCTCTCTGTGTCATTGCCTATTTTTTGTTTCTTTGTTGTCGGGGATCCGAGGACAATGACAGCAGGAAGCACTAAGAATTTTCCTACTGTGTAGTTTTAGCTAGATATGCCAACATGCATCATAGTGCAGTAAAACCTGCTTATAAGGATAGTCTTATTTTCAAAATGTTAAACTACGGTATTAATAAAACATTCATTAAAGAGTGTTTGAATGAAAAACTGCACACACTATCAGTGAGGAATAGTTTAAAACACATTCCAAATGTGAAAACACTCTTAATCCCAACTCATCACATGCTGATGCCCAGTCCAGAGTCTCTGCAAAAGACATTTCTTTCCACGTCTGCTTCTTGCCAGGTGTAGACTTTCAAGGTCTGACAGAGTTGCAGATTTGAAGGGTGATGGAGGATAAAGTCGGACCCCAAGCCAGGAAACTTGAGTTTGAGTCCCTGTCCCTGTGTTGAAAGTATCTGAAGTTTCAAGTTGTTTTTCAAGTTGCATTAGTCACATGCAAGATGTTAGTGAAATGCAGTCGTTTCATGTATCTGAGGCTGTGCACACCCATTTACCACTTGTAAATGGATGGATTGTAAATCATGCAAGAAAGCTATTATGTTAGATTTAGAGGAATGTGAGTGACATGTTGCAAAACTGATTTTAAAAGATAAAAGGAATTGTTCTTGTGGTCAAGTAGTATGGAAAGAGACAGACATAGTTTAATTCATTTTCTGTTTCTATTCACCTTGATTACCTTCAGTTACGGTGCTGATCTCACTGCTGATGGTTTAATCCTCATTCTGCTTCTACTTCTCTTCCATCAAAACTCCAGATGCAGTATTACAAAGCAACCAGCATATCTCAATGAGTTTGTGTTAAGATGTTTAATTGTTCATGTGTACTTTATATTCTGAAATCTTTGCTGAATACACAGCAGTTTCAGACCAGATCGGCTACATTCCAGTGAAATTATTTGTGTTGTGCTAAAACAAAGGCAGAGGAAGAAAGCAAGGGCTCTGGTTTCATGTTGCTTTTTTACTTCATTTCATTGTTTGTTAAATGGCAGTGAATTTTAGAGTTGGTTCCATCTTGTGCTCCCACCTTTTACCCTTACTATGCTAATAGAAGCACAACCCTACAGTTTTTTTCTGTCTTACCCAAAGACATACTCATATATACATTCATAGAAGTTGGGGGTGGGGGTGGTTGGGGCAGACTGGTTGGCCAACGAAGCTAAACTGGATCAAAGGCCATGTGTGAGGGAGCCAGGCTACCTCATAGAAAACAGCTGCCCCTCGCTGTCTCTGCCTCTCACCCTGGCCTGACAGCAGCTAGAAATATGAGGCCTCTTCAGACCTCTGTCCTGGGAAAAAAGGACAGGACAGCACACATACACTCTGAAAAGCTTTTGTTTCTGTTCTCTCCCACTCTTCCTAACTCATGCAGACATTCAAAGAAGAAAGAAAGCCGTTTGTCTTTGCTCATTCATTCATTCAGCAGCAAATAGAAATCTCTTTCATATATGCACTCCCTTCTGCCATCCTCACAAAACCATTAAATTATCACATGCTTCATTTCTTGTTGTCTATTTGTTAAATTGTTTCATTAGCTGTTTTAGTCAATTTGGGGCAATTTGTCTGTCAGTTTACTCTGCATTTGTCTTTTTCTCTATCCTCTTCTCTCCAAGCCTCAATATTATGCCTGCTCTATCTATGAACTGGGCCTTTCTAAACATTATCTGTGGGTTTCTTTCTTCTAATACATTCTCATTTCCACCTATCCTTGCCACATTTCTGGGATATCTCTCCCTCTGCTTTGCTTCTCTGGTGTGTTCAAACTCTGACAGAGTTAAGAAAGGCATTCAGCTCCCTAATCCAGGCTCCCTCTATCAGGAATGCTAATACGTGTGATTGTGTGACCCGCAGAAGCCCGACAACATCTGCAGGAGCCTATGGCGAGCCCCCGCCCTCCCACACCCACCGTGCCCCCTGCCTTTGAGCATTCACTCACTGCCATTATTTCATTGTTTCACTTCACGCCTGGGACTGGGCAGTACGGTTAACCCTCTGCTGCTCAGACCAGGCTGGCTGCAGTCCTGCACACAGGGCCAGAGGGGAACAGAGGAGGGGTGCATGGGCCTGGGATGGCCTTTTCTCAGACAAGCCTCCCTGCCAGCCCATCTGGACTTCTAAGTACGGCCCTACACCCCGTACTGTTTACTTATGCATTCCACTAATAATCAATGTGCATGTGTGTGTTCATATAGTCTGCTTAAAATGTAGTCACTTGTGAATTGAGTAATAATTGCAGGAATTACCATTTGTGTCCCACTAGGCATAACATGAGCAGCTTTTGCATTCTCGAGGACACCAGAAAAAGGAAACACACTCTTGTTAGGGTGAGATCAGAAGGGATTGTGGTGTTAGCCAATAAAAACCTTTTATTAAATTCTCATGAACCTCTTTGCCAGGTATAAGAGTTGAGAGAAAGTATTGTTGAGATAGTGTCTGTTTTCAGAAAGATGAATTACTGGTAAAGCACAACTGACAAAGTGAATCTGTGTCACGCTGGAATGCTGCTTATTGAATTACCCTTCTTTTCAATGATGGCTTTACTCCTGCATATGTATTCAAGCTACCCCCATAATATAGACAAGCAAAGTCTAGATAAGATTTCTGTGTTCTTTATTCACATCCAAACATTAAACTATTAAAGCCTTCAGACTTTTAAAGCTGCCAGAATTGAGACAAAGTAATTTGATTGTGCTGGAATGTATAAGTATACTAAGCACACTGTAGTTTCAGGGCATGATAATGAGTTCCTAGACGAGAAAAGTTCATTGCTCAAGACTCCAACATTGTTGATATCAAGGATGATATGTAAACATTGTAAACTTTAAATGGAAGCAGTTCAGCTTGTTCTTATAAAAATGTGTAGTTATTAAACACCAGGTCATGTTGTTAGTTATTAATTTGCATTTTTGAGGGGTTGCATAGCATGTCAAGCTATACAGTCAGAAGATGGTACTCTGCCCCAAACTTTAGTGAAATGACACAGCAAAAGCTTAAAAAAAACATGATAAAGTACTAATTATTTCTTTATTTAAAATGCTAGACCAGTAATCCCTAGCCGCGGTCATCAAGGCCCACTATCCTGCATGATTCAGGTGTGTTGAAGCAGGGAAACATTGAAAGTCTGTAGGACAGTGGGCCTTGAGGACTGGAGTTAGGGATCCTTGTGCTAGAGGATACGGTATATGAATTGAATATAATGGGCAGCAGGGGCACTGCTAGCCATTGGGGTGCCCAAAGTACAACTGCTTTGTGGTGCCAACCCCCCCGCCCCCCGTATGATTTGTATGATTACCAGTAAAATCAGCCCCATGACAGACCAATGCATTAAATGATATTAGATAAAATAAGAATTAAATTCTAAAATTTGTAGATAGACAGTTTCTTACTAAGTCAACATACTTCATATTGTAACATACTGTGGTAAAGGCGGATTTATGCTTGTGCGATGTCTGCGTGCAGCCGGCTACGGCGTAGCTGACGCTGGTGAGTTTGCTTTTGCACTCGAGTGTGGTTTACAGTTATGTTATGTTACAGTTTCTCGTTCTAATCCAAAGGTGGCAGCAGGAGTGTTATCGACCGGTAAACTCACCAGGTCGGAGTTATTTTGATGATTAACTTCAGTTCAGCAGGTATTTTATGTTTTAAAACAACAATGGCATCCAGTATGGTTAAGTGTCTTTATTAGTTTTTGGAAGCAAATAAATTAATAATTCAATTAGCCTCTCATCAACTTGGTCCACTGGTTATTGTTTTTCGAAATGGTGGTTACCACACAAATTCAGCCACAAAATCAAGATATCTGGCAACACGTGATCCCAAACTGACCAATAACAAGGGTGAACCTCCGTGTCAACCGTCTGCGTAGCAGGGGTGCACGTCAGGTCTGGAAGAGGTGCGCGTCGAGCCTCTGCGAAGCAACACGGACGCAGACGACGCACAAGCATAAATCCGTCTGAACTGTCATGTTAAGATTGTAATTGGGCTCACAAAATTAGTTCAGCTGAGATAAAAGTATTCTGTTACTGCTGTAGTAACATTTACAGTGTCATTATACACGTCAAACACAGCCCATCAAATGCAGTGATGCATCTCATTTAAAATCTCTGATTGGCTGGAAGTTATAGTAGGTGGTTGTCTTTGTGTTTTCTGTGTGTGTGTAGAAAGAAGATGAAGTGCAGGTGCGGGCTGATGTTACAGCTGTTAGCAGCTAATAGTGGAGTTTTTTTGTTTGTTTTGTTGCGTTGTTGCGGCCGTCAGCAGCCTGTGTCTTCCTAATAAATCGTTAACACTGGATCAGACTTTGCCATTCAGAAGGCTATAAAATTTGTAACTTTAGATATGCTGTGATTTTAATTATAATTAATCGTTAACCCATTTTTAAAATTTTTTTTTTGGTGCCCTCCTGAAATTTGGTGCCCTGTGTACAGTGAGTGGTGCTAGCAACGGCTCTGATGGGCAGTCAACGCTTTTGTTGAGCATTTCCATTTTGAAACACACAGATGTAGAAAGCTATGATTTCATGAAATCAAATCTAAAGAACCATTCCCAACAACTTGTTCACAGGGAGTTTGGGACTTGTGAGAGTTGTGTTTAGGGAACACTTTTTTTTCTAACATTAGAATCACATTATCCATTAATATGCCACAATGTTTGTTACTGCTGAAAAGACAAAGATGAGGTGTATGTTGAGCAGGGTTTAAGATGAGCAGCTTCAGCTTGGTGAACCATAGGACTATAGGTGGGGTCAGTTTGCATATTCACATATCTGCACATATTAAATGAGTCAAAAGTTACAACAAATATTTTTTAACAATTTTCATTTATATATCAATAATGACGGGAGGTTTTAGAAATTCTGTAAATGCCAAAATATGTGTAAATGAAATACAGTTACACAAACTCTGTACTCAGCTGCAATGTCTGTGGTACCCACTAGGGATTCAGTGGCCATATGTCCTTGCATACAAACAACTACATGCACTTTCAGTTTATGCTGAGCAATGATTTTCACCATTAATATCAAAATCTGGATTAATTGTGGCCACTCTTTATGCAGAGCAGGGCCAGTGTTATTGTTTTTATTTATATATGTTTTTATTTTATTGCAATTTCCCTCTGGGATTAATGAAGTATTTTTCATTGTGGAAATGTAAAATTATGCTTTCTACTTTGCAAATCAGGTGAAAAGTTTACAAATGTACACTGTACAGCCCTGGGTGCTGTTTCAAGAAGCTCTGAAGAGAGACACTCTTCTGAAATAATCTGTCTCTCTCTCTGAACTGTATGGATCAGCTCAACAGGGTGTTTGTATGGCAGTGAAATAGATTATTGAGTGATTCTGCTTAAATAGAGGTTTTCATGATTTTTCTGCATTGCCTTGGTGTTGAATATCATTATAGATTTTTCCCACAGTTTTTATAACAGTATGAGAAGTTATGTGTCTTACTAGTGTAACTGACTCTCAAATCTTTGCTGTACAAATCAGCCTATATCTGATGTTGTAAGACCAAGCTTGACATCATTCCAGGCTTCATTTATATCCATGACAACACGCTTATCTAGAATAATCATCCTCTGGTTTGTGCACAGGCTTTGACATTCGTCTTGTAACCTGTACCTTCAAGATTCATTTTGTCCTTCTATTATAGTGTATAAATGTTTGAGAAAAATTCTTGCAGATTACAGCTTCCTCATTCCTATGTTTACAGACATGTTTCAGGGTTTCACAATGGTTTAAAAGGAATGGGCTCTGCTGAGCCAAATTGGATCTGGGTATGTAAATACTCCTCTGATGTTTAATGAGAAACAAAGTTAGCTAATTATAGCAGCTCTGAGAAACATGAGGAGGACAGTGGGAAATGTTTCCATCACTCCCTAGCTCTATAGATTACTGCCTAATTGCCTCAATCGAATCAGGCGGAGACATTAGCCAGAGAGGCAGAGAGTGAGAGAGAAACATGGGGATGAGGCTGATTACACATATCCGTCGGTGGCTCTTTAGATAATCCAACAGAGGGCCAGCAAGTTGGGCTCTCTGACTTAGTATGAGCCTGTCTGTCTTCTCTAGACCGAATGTCTCCCGTGGTTTGTGCCCCTCCCCCACTGCAGTTATGAAGGTGAGGATAGCAGGGTACTGTTTTCTCTCCTGCCACGCCAGCCAGCTGCAGAGGTGATTCATACTCTCATGCGGAAGTTTTTCCAACTATAATTACATATAATTCTGACACATGTTTATGCCTGATTTTACCAGACAGCTTCTCCACTAATGACAAAGTAGTGCATCACATCCGCCCAAACATTTGTTACATCAATATTTTTCTACCTTATCATTGTATGTTGTAATTTTAAGTACAAGCTGGTAAACATTCAGTGCTAGTTTGAATTACCTGTTGACAAATTGAGGAAATAGTTTGTTTATTTTTACAAGTAAAGCTCTATCATAGTGTGAAAGAGTGAGAGAAAAAGCAAAATGTAGAATGTTCTAGTCCTGGGAAGCCCAGTTTGTCAACTCTTTAGTTTATTTATATCCAGCTGTGAATAAAAAGAAAAGCTGACTTTTTTTCTGTGGATTCCTTTAATTCCTGTTAACATTAGCGCAAAGATAAAGAGGAGACTTTTCCACGTGGCTGTTTTAATGTGCATCCCACTTATGTTTTGGAGGTAGGGTGTAGGGAATAAGAAGCTCCACTGGAACTGTTTCATTCTCAGAGCACAGTGATATTGAGGTCAGCTGTCCAAAATGATCTCATGTTAAGGAATCGGCGAGTCAGCAGGGTCAGAGCAGAACCGCCATGACGACACTTTCTCCACGGAGATAACGCTGCCCTCCTTTCCCTCCCATTCATTTCCTTTGCATGGGAACAGCAGAGAGGATTCTGAACTGTATATTTGCCCTCTAACTCCGAGCTAAAATGAACCTTTACAGATTATGCAGAACTGCATTCCTTTGTCTCCTTAAATACCAAACACCACCAGAACATCTAAAGGTAAATAACATTAAAGCAGTTGCCATTACTTTTGGAGGTTGAAAAACCCCTTTCTAATTTTCCAATTATGGATGCTATGTCTTAAGAGCTAAATGTAGTCATTCTGTTTGGGGAACCAGACCTCAGCAGATTCCTTTTTAGCAAATCTGTTGGGAAAGTAGGCATTGTAAACAGATAATGGCACTCATGCAGCAAGGACCGGAAGTGGGAGGGGGTCTCCCTTTTCCAGAAATTTAGCATGGTCACTCTGGGTGCAAGTCTTTTGAAAGTCATGTGGGAGTCAGTGAGGTTGGCATTTTTATCAGTGTCGTTGCTGATTCACATTCCATTTCTCTCAGCCATTGGGTTCAGTGTTAATGTATGTTGGCATCAGTGTTTTTAAAGCGTATAAAGCAGAGCTTTATATGCGTTTGTCTGGTTCTCATGATTTGCACCAGCTTCTAGTGATTGTCTGTATGTAGGTTACAGCTTATATCTCTGTTTTAACTAAACCATCTTAACATGTCCCAACTCTTGTACTGGTTCCTTGTGCCCCCCTCTTTTCTGTCTAAAGCACACATGTTCCCATAATTTATGGCTGTTGGGTCCTTGATCAATTGATAGCAGGGAATCCTTTGGTAAATAGAGTTTTAGACACATTGCCAATAGACCTGTGCTATTGATTGGAGTGTAAATTAAAAACTTAATCAGGTCTCTGAGATAAGATTTATCTCCGCTCAAAGCAAATTACAGGGCTGACTTGAAGACATAAAGGCAGCTCGGTGGGCAGATGAGCACTGCCCCTTCATGGGTGCCAAGTTTGGCCATGACTCCTGTCACTGGTGCTACTCCTCACCACTTGGTTTGGTGGTGTCCTTCAATAAAGGCACCACCAACATGTCAGAGGTTTAGATTTAGTGTTTACACAGTGGATAAAGGTTTTTACTGTTGTTAGGATTGGCTTATATCATCGGTCTGTAAATCATTTGCTGAACATATTTATCAAAATTGTGTTAGTATTCCATGATCTACTTTTTGTGTGGCTGAATCCAAGTGGGTAGTGATTTTATTTTTCATCATTTTGTTCTACTTAGCAGTTTGTCTTGTTCAGCTTTGTCAATATTATTTCCCTCCCTATTCTTTGTCTTTCTCTTACTTGCTGGGGTTTAATCACTTCTTTTCATTGCTGCCTTTGATGAAATATGTAAATCATTACACCTAGCTTTTACTTCTTCAATAATATTCTCATCTTGTTGAACTCATTTTAAACTACAAATAAATTCATGCACATTCAGTTGCACATGTGGTGTTGTCTATATTTTATATGTATTAAGACAATCCTTGGGATTGCACATTGATCAGCTTATGGATTTCCACAGTAATTGCTGAGGGAAATTTTCTCTGTCTCTGTTCTTGTTCATTATTAATATTGGGGAAATGGGTATACAGTACATTTAAATGTCTCTGGCTATAATTTCATCTTAAAATAACAAGAGCAGTTTCAATTCCTGCCAGCTGATACAGAATAATGCACACTGAGAAGACAAGAAGACCTCTTGACCGAGGATCCACGGGATAGGTTCTTTCCCAGGTATCTGTGTGAATCTTCCAGTGTGTAATTAAAACACATACTTTTGTCTTTGTGATTAAGGCTGGAATTAGGCTCCTCTCAGGGATTATAGCACTTCCCATTATCTCTGGTTATAGTCCTCATATACAGAAGCCATAGAAATGACATTGACCCAGAGAGACAGAGGCAGATAGTGAGAGAAAGATGGAGAGCTAGAGATAGTCCAGGAGGTCACAAGTCCATTAGAAGATAACTGTTAATATGCATAAATATAATAAAATGCACAATACTCCTGAGGAGTATCATGTTGATGGTTAATCTAAGGACAAAATTTTGGGGTTGTAAAGCGCTTGGTAAGTGTTAGAGGTCCCCAAAAGAGCGATGCAACCTTACCCATCCAGTTCCTACATAATGGTGGCCAACTTCTCTCTTTGTGTAGTTGTGGGGGAGGCAGAGAACATCAGTAATAGGCTTTTTGCCTGATAAGCCCGGAAAATACTCGTTTAGTTAGTGAAAGTGCAGAGGGATCCTGGCCTGATAAACTGGCTGTTTCCTTCTGTAATACCCAACAGCTAAAATCAATAGTTGGGATAATTCTCCCGCTAGTCGTCCAGTCTTCTTTATCTGCAGCCTCCTTTAACCCATATACAAGAGGGTGGTGGTTAAGCAGGAGTGGGACTCGGTGTGTTTATGTTATATGAGGTGGTCAAAGATACATTTTCTTTGTCACTTTTCCTTGACTATCATAGTTTTGGGCCTTTGCTTCTAAATGTTCATCTTAGCTGTTCACCACCCAGTGCTCCAGTGTCATACCTTTTGCATTTTTTTTCTTAAAAATTTTTTTGATTAAGGGTTCACATGATATGGTTCCAAGTCACACCAGTTAGCTCAGGTGTTGTCTTAGAGTAAGTGCATGTATTAATGTGGGGGAAAGAAGTGGCTGTCAGCACTAATTCAACCCTGCAAAGAGCTTTGTGCTCTGTCAACAATAGCTCCACGTTCTGACAGAGGTACTTGATTAGACTTAAAAATACAGCACAGGTAGTGCCTCTGACAAGTGACAAGACTGAAAGGTTTCAACAAGAGGCAAGGGAGGACTGTCAAAGTTTAGGGTGGGAATCTCAAGGGGTTGATTGCCCTGATGAGGTGTAGCATGCTTGTATTTACAATAAATAATTCTCAGAGTTTTAATTTTCAAAATTGTTCTCCATGCACCTTGTCGTCATGTGAGCTTGAGCCAGAAAATCTGTCAGAATACAAAATTCCTCACGCATCACAACTCTACTGTTCCACTTTAGTCTGTGTTATCATTTTGCTGGCAGGCTCTCCTATAGTTAGTTTCTTTGTAATCTCTCTGGCCATCACAGCACTGCTGTAAAATACGGCTCCAGGTGTTAGTAGCTGGGGTGGTTAGCCTGCGACACAGTTACCTAAAGTGCAGTGTATTAAAAAGCAGTCAGGGCCCTGGATCACAGTATATCACAAGGGAGAGGCAGCGATAAGGCCTGCCTACCCGCCAGCAGATCAATGAAGGTTACTGACATCATATCACAAAGTGAAGGCAAGTGCTGCACCGTTAGCTATTTATCAGCGGTGGGTCGGACATGAAAGGGGTGGAGGAGTAGAAGAGGACGAGACCAGACACTTCCTCCCCAATGTTGGGGCTAAAGCACCGACTTCTCCTTTCCTACTAAAACAGTGGGTTCTCTCCTGGACAGCGGCCCTTATGACCAGGAGAACATATAAAAGCAATAAACTTCTAAGAAGTCCACTGATATTCAGCACAACAACAGGCTTTCTTTATTTTTGTTTTATTTTTTTCAGTTTAGCACTTTTTAGTTCTGTTTTTTTTTTTGCATAAAATACATTCAAAGTTAATAACCAACCAACAATTTTTGTTAAATATAAGAATCATCTAATCTAGAATTTCAACACTAATATTACTTTTCAGCATACTGATTATTGGACACTGCTCCCTATTTTAGTTTTCATCCTGTTAATTACAGCCACATGAGGCACTACAGACTTGTGGATTTTTACTTATACCTCAGAGAAACACAGTGTTGTTGGTGAGGCCAAAAGACTATAAGGTTATAAAAGATTATATGCTTCTTTCTAATCCCATTTTTTTATTCTCTTTATCTTTTCACTGGTACATCACATCATGTATCATAAAATCCCTATTCTCCCCACTTATGTCTGCATTAGTATAGTAGTATTGAGCTGTGTGTATGTGCAAATACACCTTTCCTTGTCCAAGCCTTGGAGATTGTGGTTACAGGTACTGTATGAGTTCCATTTATCAGCTGCCTGGGGCACAATGTGGAGGATTTCCCCCAATGGGTTAGTGTGTAACTGCTCTGTCAATACATGCTTGTCAAGGCCGGGAGAGTGTGGAGGAATAAAGGCCCCTCACTCCAACGCACTGAAGCCACTTATTGAGCAGCCAATAGCTATTTACCTCTTCATGGTGGCAGGCAGAGAGGGGGCCCAGCCAGGCAGGAGGAACTCTGTGGCTCATTCCCTACTCCCAGGACTTAGTTGCTGCTGGCTTACTGTGAACCATGCCCATCGTGAGCAAGGAAGCAGAACCAGTGGCTCAGGCGGGAGACAGGGAGGTCTGTGTTTATATGGAGCAGGTTGTTCTCTCCTGGCTTCTGGTCTTTGCAGGTCCTGGCTGTGTGTACAGCTTGCTGCTGTAAAGCCCTGCTTCCTCTCTGGAATCTTGGTGTTGACAGAGAGCATCTGGGTCCTGGGAGAGCTTCCAGCCTGCTGGGTCCTCACATGTACACATACAGAGGGAGGGATGAAGGGGGAGTAAGAGAGGTAGAGCACAGGTTTCAATTAATACACTGTATAAATCTAACTTTGCTGTGCTCATTGACCTACTCATGTACCTGGTCCCCTCCTCCCTTTATCACAAGCACCTAAAGGTGGTATGTTTTATGAATGGTTTCACAGGTCTGTCTTTTATCCTCTCCCTCTTTGATTCAACAAAGAAAAGAATGTTGTCAAGGAGGTGTTCATCTTTCCTGTTCTTGTTTTGTTTTCTTAGACCTTCTTGCTCTAGTGAAAAATCACCCTTTTTGTGGGCTGTGCATATCAGTGTACAGCATGTTTGAGTTGCCAGTCGCCTGTCTGGACTTGTTGTGTATGACTGAGTCACAGAGGGATAAGTTAACTCTCTGAGCACTATTTAGGAAAAAGAAGTGAAGAAGTTAGCCTTATAGGCTAATATGTGCCAGATGTGTATATAAATTCAATTCCACAAGTTTTATCAAATAAGTTCCCCTCACAGCCAACGAGTAAATGTTTTTCATGTGTATTAAACTGAAACGATACGTCAGTTTTGCGCAAAGTAAGTCATACGAGAGCAGAACAGTGAGATGACCTGCTGTTAAAGAACAGCTGTACAAACAGAGAGAGGGGGAAAAAGAACAAGAAAAACACATTATATCAACATTTAACAACAGTTGCTCTGTAATCTGGTATTACTTCCACAAGCAAAGGAGGGGCCTGTGTCAGGCCAAAATGAACTTGGATACTGTTGTGGCAGAAGGAAGCCAAGTGCTTTTGAGAGGTTAGCACAAGATGTGAAGGTCTACAGACTCATCTTAATCCAAGGGGCTTGTACTTAATCGCTTTTGATGTGCATGTGAACATGAACTGCTTCAACATTCCAGGCCTGACCATACCAAGTTCAGAAGACCAAGGCTGGGCTGAGCAGAGTGGAGGTGATGAGGGGAGTAGAGTGACGGTGGTGGTGGTTTTCATGCACTAATTGCCTGCTAGGCTTGTCTATACTGCCTGGGGCAAAAGGAATACCCTGTCATTAACCCCCAATGTCTTCTAACTCTTACTCTTCCAAACTTTTTCTTCATTTGTTACCCCAATATTTATTACGTGTGCATGCGTCTGTGTGCACGTGCAATGCTGTGTAAGCTGGCACATTATAATGGGGGAATTCCTCTTAAGAAGAGAAGTTGAACAGAGGAGGGTCTGTCCCATGGGTTTGTCGTCGGTGGAATCCTCGCATTCTTCTTTGTGTGTGATTTCTACCCACAGTGAGCCTGTGTCTAGTCAGTGTTATAATACTGGCTGATGGCACATAGGATTTCATAAGGAGCATGAGAACTCCCATTTGTCTTGTGTTCACTGAACATATAGCGGAGGTTTAAGCAGATTTGGAACTGTTGGCAAGCCAGGCTTTGGGCAACTGAGTTAAAAAGATTTGGCTGAATCAGGATAAGGCTTTGAAACTAGGCAGCCATCCAGAGTGACAGAGTACAAAGATGCCAAGGAAACATGAGGGTAATAGGAGCAATGGTAGATTAACAAATGAGAAGTCATGACTTGGCATCTGCTCGAGTAGTAAATCTAAATATGCATTCACAAACACAAGCAGAAGCAGAAGAAAAGGCTGGTACATTGTAATATCTTGGCAAGGCACTGGAATAAAGTGCTGGCTGTACTCATGCCTCTTCCTGTTTTGTCCCTGTGAGTGTGCGTGTGTGTGTGAATGTTTGCTGTAGAGTGGTTCAGGTGCGGTTAATGTTGGCACCAGATCTTCACGCCGGCGGCAATAAACAACACAGCAGGCAGGAGGCCAGATGCAACTCCACAAACTTTTAACCTCTCCCTCAGCTAATCCCTTGCCACACTAGTAACTCTTTCTTTTTTTAACTCATTCTTTCACCTCTCACTTGCTCTCTGTTCTTTATTTGTCCTCCCACTCCTTTCTTTTCTTTCTTTTTCCCTCTTTCTCTCTTTCCTTTAGTCCCACTTCCCTTTTAAGTGAAGTCAGTGTGCTGACCTCTAAATAAAGGCTGGAACACTACAGCTGTTACCAACTTCAAACAGCTAGTGGCTCAAAGTGGAGCCTGTGCGGGTGTTAGGGGTAGAAATAATTTGCCTATTAAAACTAACTTAGAGCCCTATTTATTCTAAGGCTCCCTGGGTCCATGATAACCACACCAAACCAGGCTTAAAACCTTTTTCACTCAGCCAAAACGGTCGCTTTGTGGCAAGCTCTGGCCCAGCCGAGTATAGAGTGAAATAGGACTGAGGTGCTGCTCATTTTGAGTCCCACCTGTATGAATTAAACAGTTTGAAATGATTTTTCCACAATGGAAGGCAGTAGCTGCACTTCCTTGCATTAGATGCCAGTAACATCATTTGACTGAACGTCATCTAATCTGGCCTAATGCAAAACAATTTATCCCCCCCCCCCATGGTACGCAAGTGGCTAGTTTTATGTTTAACACTTTGCTTTTATAGTACTTTATCTTGACAAGATGACTTGTAAATACTAAAGATATAAAGAACCGGCAAGCTCACTAGGGTATGCTTATGTTTTTAAACATATAAACATGTGATGGATGTAGTCATTTGTTTCATCTATGTTGATGGAAAAAGTTACAGGAACAAGTTAAGTTGACAAAGTCCAGGCCTGGTTCACAATGAATCATCCACCTCAAGCTTTTATTAATAGAACTTATAAAAATGGAAGTTGTTGTCTTTCCAAGCGCTTGCAAAATGCCTTTATGATAGGCTTTGCCAGTTCTGAAATGGAAAGCATCAGGATTAGTCAGCCCTTGTTTGTTGTCTTTGAATATCACTGAACAGGGATTTGCGATTTGTTATCTGCACAGATGTTTTTCATAACTTCAACCGAAACCCTTTCAGAACCTAAGAAACTTCATAAAATTGACTTCCCTGACTTCATTCTTTTCCTTAAGAGCTCGAAGTTGTCCTATCCAGCTCACCAGCGAATTTACTGGGTTAATGTGCTTACCAAACCTTGTTATTTACCTAATGCACAAACAGCGTATAAAATAAGCAATTAAACATCACAGCGCTGTTCAGTAAAGTTGTGTTATGTAGTCTTACACATATAGTTTGTGTAAAACCCTAGTTGAAGTCGAGCTTAGTAATGAAACGACTTCGCTTTTAGAGTAAACATTAATCTTCTGTTTAAAATACTGAGCAGTGCTTGATTTAATTATCCAGTGATGTTTCTCTGCAGTGAACCACACTCACTTTTCGGCCTAAATTAGATGTTATAAACCAGTTGTTATGACATTTGTATATCACCCTTGTTGCATATTAGTTACCACTCACTCCATGTGGTTGTACATGTGTTTATAAACATTGGTTTATGCAGGTTTCTACTTTTTTTTGTGTGTGCTAGTTCTGTGCGTACTTGTGCCTTTGAGAAAAATAATTATATGTTGTAAGGGTTGTTATTATGATGCTCGCTGTCCAGTCTTCCCCCTGACTGCATGGTTGTGACAGGTTAATTACATGTCTGATGATGATGATGTCACCCAGACTTGTGGATACAGACTCTCTTAAACTGAACCGAACTGGGTCCTGATTCTCCCTTTAGTGATGTCCACTGCAAACCCTTGTTTTCCTAATGTTGTTTTTTTTCTTAGATTTATTGTAATTGTCTTCTACACATTAATGTTTAGTGTCCCTGCTTTTTAAAAAAGTAGAAAGAGTTATAACTAAAGAATGGATTATGAAGTTATGTTTTGTGTTGTGGGACTAATATTAATCTATAATCTTTCACTTTCTTTTTTTTTTTTTTTTTTTAATTGAATGGTTACAGGTAAAGTAGGATAAGGTTTCCTAAGTAGAAGGGGATGTTAAAAGAGATATGTTACTCACTTTTGAAAAACGGTTGTTGTGTTAAAGCAGAAAAGGTACATACAGTTTGTTGTGCATTTCAGCCTGAAGCAGGTGAATGAGCAAGTATAGGAATGGGCATGACATTCCTTCTGAAACACCTGAGAGGTAAGGCAGATGGTGACTGCAAGCTAAGAGAATGCAGGGTCCAAATCTCTGTCAACAACTTGCACCTCTTGCTCTGCTCCACCTGGGGAATGTGTTACTTAATGGGCCACAAAACTGCCCGGAGACCACAACTCTCTTATCACTGATATTAGATGACCCTGCAAAAACAGGAATCCATCATGAAGAATGAGACCCTCGCATAAAAGTAGTATTGAAGGCTTTCTTTTTTTCTTTTTTTTTTTTTTGTGGACACAAGGAAAGAATGGTAGGTAATGTTATCTTGTTCACAGTTACAAGAATCCTGCTTGCAGAGGCTATGGGTTTCGAGTTTCTAATATGTATATAAAGTTTCATTGCACAATGGATCTTTTGTCTCAGGCAAACCGAACACACCCCTCCTGCTTTTCCTCTCTTCTCTTGTAAAAAAGAAAAAAAAGAAAAAGAAATGTATTCATGTGCTTGTGGGGCTGTGAGGACTCAGGTTTCTGCTATCTTTGTGTGCCATGTCGTCACTCGCCCCCACGAACTGAAATGTGCATCTTGCACAGACAGGCGCGCTGCCAGGGCTGCTTCCAGCCATGGATTAGGGAGAATCCAGGAAACAACGGACTCCCGACAAAACAGCAGCATGACAGGTAACTGAAGTTACGCTGGGGAGAGACGAGACAGACGATAATTACAGAGCTTTTTGTTTTCTGGGCACTCTTCGCTGGCTACTTAAGTGCCTGATCTGAAATCTGTGCCTTGTAATTACAGTAGTGGGCCCCATTAGGGCAGAGGTCTTGATGGGGATTATTCTCCTTCTCTTCTTTCCTGTGTACATATATGTGTGTGTAGGTGTGTGTGCGTATGTTTGAGATAGAAAGACCTCCCCACCTCCTAATGCGTCATGCACAAACCACAGCACCCAGGGCTGGAGGAGGAGCAGGAATTAACCTTCCCCTTGTCTAACATTCACACTTGCTGCTTGATCCCAGAGCCACTGTGATTGTGTTATGACCTGTAGTTGGAGTGTGTGCTGCTCCTCTGTCTTGCTCTCTCCAGCTCCATAATATCTTTGCTCCCCATGCTGACGTTGAGAGATTTGTGTTGATCATGACAGGGTTGTCACAGTGATGAACGTGTGGCATGTCGTGTGTCATATCGAGTTGATGGGAACTTTTGGCATTGCATCTTTGGAGATAGTTTGTGGCTCTTGGTGAAGCTGGCTAACACACCTCCAAAATTAAGTCCCCAGGTTGATGGAAGAACGCCAAGAGATTTACTAATGAAGGTCAGAGGATAAACCTTGGCTATGCCTTGGAACATGACAATTTTTCATAATGCAGAAACACAGTAGGTGGGGCTTAACGTGGGGCACAAAACAATGGTCATTGAATGCCTCCAACCTCTAGGCAGATAAATGCAGATCTAGTAGTCAACATTCAGATAGAGCCTGCCTCTTTAAGCTGCTAGCCCTTCTAATAGTTTCTTAAGCACTGGCTTTAGTGCATGTTAAACCAGGATTACTCAATCAATTATGGTCAGTACAAACAAGGATTACTTAAAACAGTACATCTTTTATGTTGAGAGGCTAAAAGCAGGGTAAATGGTAGAAGCAGCACTGCTGTTGATGTGAAGAATACTCACAATGGGGTCACAGGGACCCCAAACATGGGCACCACATAAAGTGGATGAATCCTCATTTTCACTAGATAGATTTAGAGAGCATTTAGGAGGCTGCAAAATTTTTACAAATGCTCCTGCTTTGTGGTTTAGTAAAAGTTAAAGTATATTTTCATTAAAATTCACAGCTGAGCCTGGATGGTGGTGATTTTATTTTCTGGTATGCCTTTTATGTATACAGAATGTTTTTGATGTTGCCCAGCTATGTGGGTAAGGTGAAGAACAAGTATTTCATAGGGTGTGGAGAGCTCTGGAAGTTGATCAACCCTCACATATTTGTCGTTTCTCTGAACTTGGCCTTTATTTACATTTTAATCACAATCAACAGCTGTATTGTGAACGTCCTTCACAATACCCAGCAAGTAAGGACATATATAGTTGCCAAACCAGATTCCTGCACCGATGTGTGTCTTTGTTTACACATTTGGTATCTCATGCAGATCCACTGCACACCTTTTTGATACAAAAATTAACAACTTTAGAAAGTAGTGCTTTATGATATTACTTTGCAAAAGTTTACTGTCTGCCACCTGTGAGTCTAAGCAACTGTCTTGGGATCTTGAGACAGTAGTATGTGGTTTTTGAAGGATATGCAGTGGCTTTGAATAGGCTTACATTCCATAACCTCTGCAAGCGTCCATTTTTAAGGAACAGCTAAATATGAGGAGAATTTAGCAGGATCTTACACAGCCAGATCTGCCCGACCTCTCCTTCTTTCTTTCTTTCTGCCCCACAAACCCTAACATCTATCTCATTCAGTTTTCCTCATGTTGTCAGTCAGTGCTGAGGGACTGGTGACTAACAGCCCCTCTCCCTTGTAAAAGGTCAGCCTGCTCCTTGGAAAGAAAGAGTCAGCTGTCTATTTGGAAAGCAACTGTTCCCACAGTATTCAGTACATCAGTCAGTCAGCCAGTCAGTCAGCGATTTCTAATCATATTGTGTTTTTAATTGTAGAAAAGGATGGTGAGACACTGTAGTCTAAATAGTGTTTGTGACAAGAGTAGCCTTATTGTAGTGACTAAGGCATAACAGAATATTTTTTTCTTTAATGACCACAGAAAAAAAAGACCAAAAGGTAAACTCTCGTTGCAAAACAATAACTCTTTGCCTTATTTTGAAATAAATCTTACTTAATTAAGAAGCAATGAGAGTCCACAGACAGCATTCATTAATTAGCTTAAGCTGACTGCCGTAACCAGATCCACTGCATTAATGACAACGGTCCCTGTGAAAAGCATCATTGTTCTCAAGATAATTGTCCTTTTAGTTAACACGGCCAAGGAAGGCTCTCCTTGTTACAGGAGCTGGCTGGGCCCAAGGACAGCCGGAGGCAGATAGGGGACCAGGACTGATACTGGCTCAGTGCCCGATGCGACAAGCCCACTTGTGCCCTCTGCCGAAATCCCCTTGGCATGCAGTGGAATTAGCAGTCCGCAGGGTGTGGCACCAGGGGGTGGTCATTAATTATATACCCTGAATTTTAATGAATGAGTAGCAATCAATAAAATAAAGCAGATGTATGCAAATAGGATGCTGATTATATTGCCTAATGATACGTCATGTTGTTTGAGTTGAGGGGGGAAAAATGAAGGAAGGAAGGAGAGGAAAATATGAAATGAGTCAAAGTGCCAGTCTCATGTTCAAAACATGCATGTGTTCAGACATGAAAATTGTAAATTATTTGACTACTTTTTCACAGCAGAAGGTTGGATTTGGGCTACAATCCTGCACTGTTTCATTAGCTTGTTAGATTCTATTTCAGATCTTATCACTTCAGTTTTATGTTTCTGTGTCAGACGGAGAGCAGAGACTCTCAGCCAGGAAACTGTGTGAGACTTACAGGGTTGGGTTAAATGGAATTTAACCAAGACAGAGTAAACTCCAGTGAAGATAAAGGGGTGCTAGTGGCACCACTGGAAGACTGATTAGGGCTATAAGGGAAGGAGGAGAGGCTAGTTCACCTGCTTGGAACTCTGCCC
This sequence comes from Rhadinocentrus ornatus, assembly GCA_037177495.1. Lineage (NCBI taxonomy): Eukaryota > Metazoa > Chordata > Actinopteri > Atheriniformes > Melanotaeniidae > Rhadinocentrus > Rhadinocentrus ornatus. Next base: position 19,396,718 of record JBAMHW010000001.1, on the reverse strand, counting down.
CTGCCCTGAGATCACTATTGTATCAAGCCAGCTGGAGCTGTTAGAAACTCTATACCTGCCTTTAAGCATAGAGGGAGGGCAGCCAAGAATTAACTGCTGCTTCATCCTGGCAGCCGCCAAGGATGCTGTCTGTCTCCATTCATGGGGAGCGTGAGAGGGCAAAGAGGGAAGAACAAAAAAGGGAGGAGAAAGACAATACTGGTAGTTTTTGTCACAAAAAAGAAATTGGAAGTAGTAATCCAGCTTTCTTAGGCACCATGAAGCATTGAGTCTGTGCAGTAGATAAATTACTATATGTAAGAATATAAATGTGTCTCCTCCCAAAAAAATCATTTTTGAAGTCTGCGTTGTCAGTTTCACAGCTGAGCCAAATCTCTGGTTGAACTTATTTTTATATGTTAAAAAAATAAAAATATTTAACCCAGTGTTTTTACCATGTCACTCCAAAAACACGGACTTTCAGTTTCTCTTCAGAGCTATGAAATCCAAGACTTATCCACTTCAGAAGGCCAGGACAGTCCAAGGAGAGGCCAGGGAACAGGTGGTGACCCTGTACAGCCTGGGAGTATATTATTGACCAGGGTCCAGCAACCAGATTGATTACTTTATTGTATTGCCATGAACCTCAGTGGCCAGAAACCTCTGATTGACCCTGGCTGGACAGAGCATCCCAGTGACCCTCACCTTAGCTAAAGAGTTATGTGGCTTTGACCTGCTCCCTAATGGGGAGGTCTTGACCTACTCAGAGACTGGCCTGAGTACAGAGCTGAAGTGCACTCATTCCTCTCCCCCCTGGTGTCAGCCTAGGTAATTTAGAGGCTGGGGGTAAGCCAGGGTCTTACAGGGGCCCACCTTGTTTTTGGACTGATTGTGTCCTGACTTTAGACCTTCCTCTGACCCAACTGTGTTCATTGTGTCAGCACGTTAGACAGAGTGGGGGAAAATGTTAATTTATCTTTACCAAATTGCACCAAAATAGTGAAAGATCAATATATCTCTATCAGATGTTCTCATGTTCAGCTTATGGCTCAGATAAATGGCACACTGTGAAGAGAATTATTTTTGTGTGTTTATGTACATTTACCTTAATATGTTGCAATATAAAAAACTTTTTCTATATATTATTTATAATGTCAAATAGTTATAAAAGAGACTTCACTCTATTTTTAATTGTCAGCATGTAGAACTTCTACATGGCCAGTGGAACTTAACAGTGCCTTAACAGCAATTTTCTGGGCTGGCTGCCATGTTGAAGAACCTCATGCCCTTTATAAACAGGGCAAGACAACAGGCAATGCAGGGGAAGCAGCCTTTACTCTGGTAGAAGCTGTTTCCTCTACCATCGCTTCCTACTTCCATTTAGCTGACAGATGGAATATCTGTCAGGCAGGTTTTTCCTGTGCTTTACATAATTTTTAGCTATCAGCTGCAGCTACTCATCAGAAATAAACAACCATGCACTTAACTCATAGGGTAAACAGTTGACTCTGTAAGCCTTTCTGTCTGCCTTGTGTCTCTTTTCTTGCATTGCACTTGTTTAATTTGTTCACTACTTCAGCTGAAGTTTCTCAAGATTACCATCAAAAGATGCATGGTGAGAGAAAGGATGCTGAAATGTTTGAATATGGCAGTTGTATTTTTAACAATGCATGATGCATCACATCTGAGAGATTCCACAGCGAGAACAGCTTCCTACTTTAAAATGGAGATTTATTTTTCATTGCCATTTTTAACACTTGTTTTCCCCAAGTTAATTGGAAGCATGGCTGCTGAGTGGAGAGAAGATGATCTGCTTTGTCTTTGAAGTAAATACTAAAGTCCTGTTTAAAGCAGGATGTGAAGGCCACTTTTCTTTAGAGCAAGTATCTCCTCAAGACTGAGCTCAGCGCAAGGAACCCTCTTGTTGGAGCACTTGCATGCTTTTTGGAGGGTAAACATTTTCACTTTGTGCTGCTGGAATTATGTTGCATAGAAAACAACTTTTTACACCAAGTAAATTTTGGCTACTTTGTTTTCTAAGTTTCTCATTTTACACAAGTGGTGGTGTGTTTTATGAGTAGCTCTGTGTCTACCTGCCTGAAGAGGGGAATGCATGATCGCACCGATGCAAATATAGGCTAGTTAATCATAATTATATGGTGATGGGCAGGACAAACAGATGTTCTCTCAAATACCTTCTTCTTTATACTGTGTATAACACCTCTTTCTCTGTTTCTGTTGCACAAAAAACATCTTAGCCAGGCAATCAAACAAGCGGTCACGCTGTCAACATTAAGCAGCTTTCATCACGACCCTGAACAGCATTTCTGATGCTTCTGCAAAAATTGCATCGTGCTCCCTCACCCACCCTCCTTTTACTCTGTCCCAATTAACACTCAAGCCCCATTACATTGATTGGAAGAGGTGTGGTATTGGCTAGGTGGACCATGAGCACATTGATCATATTGACCCACCATGTGAACCATGAGAAAATGTTGAGCAGGAGATTTCTTACTATTAACAGTAGACTGCAAAAATTGCTTTTGGACATTGTAGTTTGCTGTGTGTATGTATGTGTATTGTTTGAGTTGGTACATGTATGCCTATGTACATTGGGCGTGGTTGTGCTGAAAATGGGTTTCTCTTCATGGACTTTCATGTGGTTTAAAGGAGCTATTCTGCACACGTCACACTTAAACTAAATTCTTTAGGGACCCTTGTTGTTGAAGTATTGTGTTCCCCCTACAACCAATCTGTGTGTAGCCCCTTGCCTGGATAAACAAACACATGCACACTCTCTTATAGCCAGCCAAAGGGCAAACCACTGCCCCACCTCCTAAAGACGCACCTGGCATCTGTGAGTCCACTCCAATTACTTCTCCCCAATTACAGGTTATGAACCAATTAGTCACCCTCTCGTTTTACACTGCCCCTATCACTCCATCCTCACAGCTGAAATATAGGGGCATCTGTTAAACATGGGGCAGGGGGTGCTATGGTAGGAGATGTTGATCTGGAGCTCCCTCTATACTTTCTCTATTATTGCTCACGATTTTTATCCTTGTTTGTTTTTGGCCAGTCCAGTTTTGTGTTGAAAAAAGCAATACATATGTTCTTTTTTTGTGCCTGTGAGTATGTAAGATATAATTGTGACATGTAAAAAGCTCATCCAGAACAGCTGTCTGGAGGCAGTTGGCTTAGCGAACTCCAACATGCACATACATTGTAAGAAACACATTCCAGGGACAGTTAAAGCTGTCAACCTGTAATTTGTAGTAGCACTCAACTTGAACTTTCAGGGTGAGCCAGTTGGCCCTGCTCTAATTCTCACCTCCTAGCTGACATGATTATTTTTTTTTTTTTCTGCATGTATGCAAGAGGAGGTAAGCCAAAATGTGGATAAGCAAGTTTGCTCAACCACACACAAACATATTGGTTGCATTTTCTTATTTTTCCCCTTTCTTTTTTATCCACCCCCACCCCATTGGTGTATGGTTTGGTCTATGTTTTTTTTTTGTGTGTTGTGCACATATATACATCTCCCCTCTCAGCCTCATGGCTGCATTCTGATTTTAGTTGGCACGTATGAAGACACTTAGCCATGATCAGTATGCTGGCAAAGCTGCTTCAGTGGAAACTCACTGGTTCATTGCAAGCGTCCATTCACTAAATTGTGCTATAGCTGGCTGCTGCTTAACGTAACACACATAACCTGTGTACATGTGCATCTGTGTGCAAAATATTCTTACAGCATGTGGTTGATGGGATAGACCTGTTTATGTGCTCAGATTTAAGATTCAAAATGCGTAGGATTGCTGGCCCATCATATTTTATTTTACTATACTTGTTTTACTCATCATAGAGTTATGTCTTGTTTTGCTTCTTCCTTCGCATGCTCTTACAAAGTCAAAGCAATGACATCATTAATTAGATATGTATTAAATGTGTAGTTGTCAAGTATTATGAGGCATTGCCAAGTAATCTGCCTATGAGTCCACATTATTTTCCTGTGGAGGGAACAAAAATCTCTTAGATTTTTTTTCCATTGCCACTTGCCATCCCATTTGCCATCCATTAGAATTAGTGTTCATGGTTTTTACTCTTGTTTGTATGTGGCCAGTCCAGTTTTGTGTCATGTAATCACTCTTTTCATCTCTCTTTGAAGCCCTAATCCATGATGTAATGTGTGTGCATGCGCATGCATGTGTGTACATGGGTGCACAGAGGCAATCTTGACGTTTTACAATTCTAAATAAAGTTTACACTTAGCAGGTCTGCAGATTTTGGGTACAGGATCATTATATCCTCTTTGAGAATAAGATTTTCATATACTTAACTCCCTTTTTCTAAACTGTTTGGCCTGCCCTCTCAGCAGCACACAAAGCAGTTTTTGTCCCACTAACCTGTGCTTGCATCCCTAAGCTGAATCAACAGAATGAATGCACTGTCGCTGTTCTTTACAATGCTAGCTTTTCCTCCTATAAGATGCCTCTGTTGTTGGCTTAAACCACATGGTCCTTGGGCTAATTACTCATCAGTGTAAATAAGGATATTGAAGGACATAATGTTGACATAAGAAAACATTAAATGTCAGTTAATCAATTTCTTTTATTTAAGATATTCACTCTACCTCTACCTTCTCTCAACCTTTCTGGAAAATTGATTGTATAAAAATCTAGCTTGAATTATGAAAAATAGTAGCTTTGACAAGCATGCTTGCACATGCATGCATGCATCCAAGCTGACTCAAATGTTCAAATGCCCATGGACTAAAGATGTGTGCCTGTCCTCTTAGGAATGTGTGGGTTCTCTTGCAGCGATTGACCCTCAGACCCCAGGCTCACGTGACTGAAATTCCATTCACTCACACACACCCAGACACACACACACACACACACACACACACACCCACACACAAAAACACACACACACATACACTGACTACATTGGCACAACACACAGCTGTTTTTATCTCCTTGCTCAGAAATAGAACCAACCCCTTAAAAACTGTAATAATACCCATAAGCCCCCCAACAGTTCACTGATAAGAAAGCTAAAAGATAAATACCAGCAAATAACACATTTTTAAATTAATTGTTTTTGAGACTGTTGATCCATGAAAAAGAGTCTTACCGTGAAACCATTGAGCAAGGGTGCTCTAGAGTTCCAGTACCCTGCCTTATTGGACCATGCTGTGTTTAGCAGGCTGCCCAGCTGGGGCCCAGATGTGGCAGCCATGTCATGCAGAGCTGGGAGGCAGAAGATAAGAGGCTGATGGTAGGCCTGCTCTTTGGTTTCGGGTCTGTTCCACAGCGGTTCAACTAGATGTTGCGGTCGGTACGATGTGAACTTTGACAGCCCATGTCATGCTTAATGCCTCACTTCCCAAATACAGCTCAGTAGGGCTGATTTATATCTACCAGGTGCTACAGCGTGTAAGCAACTCTGCGATGAGAGGAGGCATGTGGTCATTTCAATAAGGCAGATGAACAAGGGCTACAGTGTGTGTGTGGAGATGAGGGACAGAAGGCTGGTCTTTCTCAAATAGAGCTCCACAGCAGTGTAGCCGTCATAACAGTCAGACCCGGCCAGGAGAGAGGAGGAAGACGAGGAACTTATTAACACACTCCACGTTTCTCAAAATATCAGTCAAGTTTCTGCTTTTCCTTAGCTTTCATTTGTCTGTCTCATATCTTTTCCCTCCATTCATGTGGCTACCCACCTTAAAGGTCTGGATACTTGTAGATTCCCCTGCAAGATTTTTTTTCAGCCTTTGAGCTGCCAAGAGCTCTAATTGTCAGAAGTTTGTTAATTTTCTTTCAGCTTCTGTGCAGTAAATTTGCTTTGACTCTGCTCCTATTCTCAATCTGTACAGCTTGTCAAGGAGTACCATTCTCACCATACAAGCCTTCTGTCTGTTCTTAACAGCCACACACCTTCTAGCTATACAACTCAGAAGCAGACATGGTCTGCTAGGAATATCTTAATTGTAATGCATTGTAGAAATAGGTTACTCCCTGTCTGTTTTGTAATGTGATGGCAGCAGCTTTCCCTCACTGTCAGATCTCCCTGGAGGTCTGTGGCTCAGATTTAGTGCATATGAACACTTATTATGAGTAATGCAGAGGGGACTGTAGTCTTTTAGTCACTTTTTCCTGTTTATTTTTTGCCAAAAAGCAGTTTCTCTTTACACAAGGGTCTCTGTGCACTGTGGTGGCCCCTGTCAGTGCTCAGCGTAGCTACAGAAATGTTGTTTGATGTTCCTTGCACACTTTAGCGTCAAGTGTTGAGGTGTCTTCCAGCATTGCCCTCCAGGCCACCTTGTTATACACTTAACAAGTATTTTTTCTTTTGTTTTACCTCCCCTTTTCCTCTGTTGACAGTTCCTCATCACAGCTTTACTCAGAAGAATGCACATCACCTTCCAAGGTTTGCCTTGGAATCTGTCCTTGTAAACTGTAGAGCAAGCTCTGCTCTCCTTTTAAGATGACGATTGCATCGAGACCTTATTTATGAGTGCTCTGTTTACAAATTACTGGTGTAAAGATTAGGAATCTCATTGACATGTAAACTAACACTCAGGAATTGTGTTACTAAAATTTTTCCTCTTTTTTTCTTTTATTTTTCCTCAATGAAATATTTGAAGATGTTCTATCTGATGTTAAGAACACATTGTAGGGTCGATTTTCCCTTGTTGGGAATTCCACTTGTGAGATTCCTTCCTGCTGTCAAGGGTACAGCTTAACCATACAGCTTACTGAAAATGTGATATATGCAGTGACTTTGTGTCAATGCTCACTGGAGGTGTATGTTACTGACATGAAATTTAGTTTTAAGAGTTTCTTTTCACATCTGGAGTTGAGAAGGTTGAGAAATATCTTTTCTCCCACTTATGTTTTTTATTAAAGACAAGGTACCTAAAACTTAATTGACTGTCTTATTCCAGCAGGAAGGAGGCAATAGAAAGCACTTCTACTACTACTACCTCCTCCTGAGGTTTATTGTTTGAAACATTGGCAGTTCTTTCCCAGGATACGGGCTTCAGCTTAGCTTCAGCAGAGGGGAATTTGGGCCAGGCTTCATAAAAAAAAATAAGTATTTGTGTACCAGTAAGATTTTCTCTTTTCCTTTTTAAATCTTTGTCATTAATGACTTAAGCAAATGTGAAGTTGGGGCCGAATGGTTCAGCTGTGCAAGGTCTTCAAAGCAACCCTCTAATTATTTATCCAGGATATCCTACTCTAGAATTAGAGGCCAGGTCACCAATGGCTTTCATGCTTTTTTTCTGGAAAGAAATCATTTCCACAGAATGGTTTCACTGGGACACTCTCTAATCCCTGCTTTATGTGCATGTGTGTTTGTGTGCGTGTGTCTGGATATGTGCTCACACACATGATATGGTATATGCCCACACAAGCCTATGAGGATAGGACTGCACTGCTCCGCAGTGTGAGGTGCACAAAAGAGATAGTGAGTTTCCATTTTCCACACATAACACTGCATGACTTCCCTCCTCTTTGCTCTCACCCCAGACAGCTTTCACCCACATTCTTCAGGTTTCCTGGTCATTTGGCCCTCACATGCCTTCTAAAAGGATCTTATCACCCTGCTCAGGTTTAGACACTTAACCGAACACTGCCCCTAACTCTCCAAGTCTCTGTGTGATCTAACTCCCCTCATTGTATACTGATA
>JBAMHW010000001.1:19344166-19388982 GCA_037177495.1 Rhadinocentrus ornatus | reverse complement strand
ATTACATGGTAGATTTGCAGTTGTATGCTTTTTTTTCTCTCTCAGAATATGCGTAATTACTAAACATTTGTTCTCTAAAATTCTCTGTTGCACTTTTGAGCCTATCCCTTTAAGAGTCTTCAGCCATAATTCCAGGTGGCTGTGAAACCTATGTTTTACCAGGTGCAGGACTTGGTCATTACTAAGGTATTTGTTTTTCAGATAACACAGTAAGGCTCAGCATTATAGACATATCATTCATGTCTCCTGTCTGTCAGGGCATGGTCCTTATATGTATACTTGCTTGCATTCTATGTCTTTTCCACCTGTAATTCAATGTAATACCTGCCTTTGATCCCGTAGAAAATATCCCTAAGCTTGGGGTATTCCTGTTCTCTATTGGTCAACAGGGCCTCAGTTTGCTAATCAATGTTAGCTTCCATAATGGATGTAGAAGCAGTGGTAATGACATTTCCCTGCCCACCCCAATCCCTCAGGTTTTGGGTGGCAGAGTAATGGAGCAGATCTGTGTGAAGTTGTGTGTGTGTGGTGGTGGTGGGGGTCTAATTTAGTCACAGTCTATGGCGAATGGGCATCTGATGGTGTCTCCAAAACATTTACATAAAGCCCTACAATTGTGATGATAAACCGTTTTATCATTGCACTCCCAATCAATAATGTGGCTTCTTGAGGTTTAATATTTCAATGGTATTGATCACTTTAACAACTGTGTTTGTGGTTGCCTTCCCATAGCTGAAACACTGCAGTATGTACACATGTATGAGTGTGTACGTAATATATGTCTTTATAATACAAAATGATCTGGACTTTGAGCTGTTTATAATGAATAAAATTATTTTTCCTACCTTATATTCCCTGGAAGACAGTGTTCCATTCTTTACAAGTTTTGGTCTCTGGTTATCCTAACCCCACTTTACAAGTCCCTTACTGTTACAGTGGAAAAATTAAATGGACAGAGGGCAAACAGAAGCTCTGAAAGCACTGTAGTTAGCAAATTTTAGTTCCATCCTTTCTCGAGAGAATGTATGTTTCCTGCAGATATAAATAGGGGCAGATTTGATAATTAGTAGAAATGGAGGTCCTGAGACTAAAAACTTTGATCAGCATATTTCTCCCTTGTCCTGACCTTTATGTGGACACATGACTTTGGCTCTCTGGCTTTGTGTCTGCTCACATATCACAATCTCACAATCTGCATCTCAATCTCCCATCTCTCTTTCCTTTTAATCTGCAAACAATACAGAAGCACAGCTGAACACATGACATATCCACAAATATCTTTCTGAAATTCTTACTTTTTAAATTCAGGAGTCTTCTCAGGAGTCATGATTAGTCCCTGACAGATAAATGCACAAAGTATTGACTATTCTCTCGGCCTTTCTGCATTCCACACTGTGAGAAAGTCAGCACTGCATGCTAAAGGACATAAGGCTCCATGTCAAACGGTTCCGAATCATTCAACATCCATGTCTGTTGGTCTAAAATTGAGCAGATATGGAGGATGTGTATCTAACCAATCTGATAAGTATTTGAAAGTCTCTCACTTTGCCTTTCAATTTTACAGACACCCTACTGTGTGTGAATATATACCAGTGCTCTGTGCACTGGGTTGCCTGGGGGTGAATGTTAGTTTGTGCCCAATAGCCCTTTTCTGATTATACATCAATACCATAATTCCTTAAGTCTTTCAGAATGAAGTAGAAGTTGTTTTCGTAGCAATTATAATATTTCCTGCTCACTTTTTGTAATTCTTATGATATCTGGATTATTTTTATTTTTTTTATTTGCCATTTCACTTTGACTTATTATAATTTTTTTTGTTGTTGTTTACAAAAACAGTAATAAAAAGTCTCTTACAGCATAACCCATTTTGCCTGCTCTCACTGTATCTCTTCCTCTGTACTGAGGTTTAAATGAAATTACATGAGAATTCTCACATCTGTACTTGAAGTGCACCAAAGAGGCCCCCCCCCATGCTGTTTGCTAATTGGTGGGAGACTGGGAGCTTCCTGCTGTGTGTTCGCTGCCTCCCTCTGCTTTGCCACCCCACCAGGTCTTTCACCACATCGCTCTGCAGAACCCAGTAATTAACCCTCAGCTAATTAACTTCTTCTAATTACACCAGTACACTGTTTCTATCACACCCTCCAAAACAGGGGAAGCACTTTTGTGCAGTATCAAATCTTTCTGCAAGGTATTGAAAGTTAGATGCTCTCCAGTCTTGATCATTTAATCAGACTACCCTCTGCGTACGACTAACACACAGTTCTGCACTGTGATTTCACTGCTACTTTGTTTTATGTAACATTTCTTCCGTTCTGCAACATGGAATGGATTAGCACAATGCGATGCTGTTGTGTAAAGGGTAAAATCATTTTCAAGGTTTTATTTCAGGTCTATTAACAAAGGAGGCAATTGATACTACAAACAAATCAATTTTGCCTTCTCTGGACAGTATTGCTAGTAGAAAATGCTTACTAAAATCGAGTGCTGTGAAACTAAAACAATTACCTCCAGGGTATTTTAGCGTGCTCATATTGTTATCAGCAAGGATTATTTTTGCTGTATGTAGTATATTTGTTCCGTCCTGTCTTTACAGCACCTAGCACCATGCATGACAGAGCCTACTTCCCTCAGTCCTGCTGTATTTGAGAAATTCACCCAGACACGGCGGTGACCAGCCTCCTCTGCTCACGCACACTCATGTTAACACACAGCACTGTTCCTCCCTCCCTTAGACTGAACATAGCCGTAGCTATTTCTGTTCCATAGACTGATAGCTCCCACTGAAGATCATTGATTTTACGGGAAGCCCTGTTTACAGGCTGAGTGCCATCGACCTGAGGTGACTTTTTGCCTCCTGCAGTTGGAGCATCCTTATGTCTGCATTAGAAGAATAGTAAACGGAGTATTTACAGCACACAATAAACAGCAATGCTCTAGATGGTTAATTGTCAGGGCTACAGCATGGGTGAAAAATTAACAAGAACTCTGTGTATCTAACAAAATTACAATAGTAATTATAATAGTTAACTGTGTATTACAATCACCGGTCATGCTGTAGACTCACTTGTAGCCAAGTTGTTCCTCTGTGTAGGATCAGGTGTTTATGTAAAGCATGTTTTATTTTGTTTGTTGTTTTTTAGAAGGGAATGAAAGATGAAGAACAAAATTAACTAAAGAATACAAAATGGCACTTGCCTTGTAATGTTAGAAATGTACTGTAATTTCCCTCATTATAAGTGCAAAGTGTTAAAGCCCAAATTCACAAAGCCATGTAAGGCATTAAAGTGTACTTATGTTAAAGAGTCCAATGCATGCACGCCTTTATTGGTGATTAAGTAGAACAAACCTAAAAGATAAACCCAGGCTTTACTCTGCCTGAGGACTACAATGGTTCCCCGTCAATGAGCATGTCCCTAGTGCAACATCAAAAGCCTTTCCCTGCTTTATCAATAAGAATCCTTCCTTCCCACATCTTCCTGTAACTTGCTTAGTGTTTACGCCATTGATTTTCCAATAAGCGCTCCTTACCTTGCGGTAGTTGGCCAGGCTCTGTGATGGCTCAGAAACCAGACACAGACCAGCAACAATTGAAAATCAGATCTGGTGTATTGTTAGTTTTCCTTGAGGCATATTAAGAAACTGTGTTTTAACATTTTAAAAGGGAAGACACTCACTGCTGATGTAGAAGTGCTTAGGAGTAAGAGTCAGGGCCCTACTCTGCCGATAGTTTTCACAATCTGAGTCTGAACTGCTATCCTCAGGACACGCTAGAGCAGTGTCCTCTGAAGGGAAGGCCAAGCCTTCGAGGCAGATGATCAGGGTTTGCTTACTATCAGATGGTTCCTTGACTTTTAATTCCTCCCTTAGTTGGCTGGTAAATCTCACCTAATGAAAAGACCTATAACTTCAAACTTATCCCCTTTTGCATCCTCTCTAAATGACATCCAGATCCAGTCTAACATTGTTCATTAGAACCAAGGCCTTTGCACAACATTTAACTTAATCTGTTAGGAAGGAAGGGCCGTGGAATATGACTTTCTTTTTGGGAAAGGAGAGCAAAAAGAGAACAAAGTAACTGTGGCATAGTCATTGAAGGCAGGTGACAGCACAGAGTCCTACAGTCAGGATGTGTGCATCAGCATGCTCTCCCTTAGATCAGCTCAGGAATCCAGCCTTTTCTTCCCTGTGATTATCTCATATTGTCAGCTAAGGCTTGTTTTGGCTGCACACAGTCTGCTTATTGTCAACTCAGTGGGCCCACATTCAGAATTACAATGCAATACAAGGGCAAGGTCCATTGACACAGTCACTTGTTGTAAAGCCAGTATGTAAAAGAATATTTTCTTTTCTAAATATTTCAGCATATAACCACTCATAATGATATTCAGTGATAGTCACCTTTGCTGGGCTGCTTCATCATTTTGATTTGTGGTTATTAACACAGTCAGCACTCAGAGACACCAGCCTTCTCCACTTCCCCTCTAGTTCAGCCGCGTCTCTTTGTCTGTCTCCCATACTTGTTTAGTGCCTCCCAGAGATTAAAGCTTTTCCTGCTTTAAACAGGTGTCACTGAGCCAGGCAGACCTCCGAGAGACAAACAGCGTAATATCTGTTGGCCCATCTGCGACTTTCCGACTCCAGACAATCCCATTGCTCATCAGTAACCACTGCAGGTTATTGAATTACACCATCTTGATTTTAAAGGGCAATCCTGTTTTCTGTAAGCAGTAGACACACCAAGCTGTACTGCAAGTACTCCAGCTCTGATCAAAAGTCATTGTGTTATCCTGTCTTCAACTAATTGGTTGTGGTATTTTGGAGCTGTAATGGGAATTGATGGTTGCATACTCTCTGTACAGTGCAATATACTCAGCTTGCTCATACTCATCAAGGCAAAGAGGAGGTCATTGTTAACTAGCAGTCTTAACTGTTAGTTGTGCATATGGGTCCAGTGTTCCCAGGCCTGGTTGAGACAGGCAGTGGAATCTGGAGGAGGGGCTGATAGATTACAGGAACAAAGTGTGAAATACTCCATGTTCAGACAAGGAGATGTTTTCCTATGAGACAGAGCTTTTAGACAAGTCTCATTTTCTGCTTTTTTTCCCTACTTCATTTTGCACATTTAATCCAATTGCTTTCAGTCTGAAGAATCTCTGTGTTTGACATGTGGCTTTTTTTGCTTAACTCTCACTGCCCTCTGTCAATTTGTGTGAAATGTCTGTTGAGTTCATAGCCTCTTGTTAACGGAGCATATAATAAATAAAGACCAGTAGGGCTAGTATCCCCTCACTCAATATGGCAGACATCTTTAAATCATGTCCAGCTGTATAAAGCAATCTTGTTAATAAGCCAGCCAGTCTAATATCTCATCATTTTATATGCAAACTAACTCTAAGGTCATCAAGGTGAGCTTCTGTAGCATTAAACAAAACAATCAGTTCATGGACTGTTCTATTATAAACATGTATGCCTTTATGACAAGAAAAGCCACAGTATATTTGCAGTGATATATAATGTTTTCTTTTGTATCTAGTACAAAATACCTTTCTATCCTTATCTCTGTTTGTTCTTCTGAATTGTCATACTTAGGCCTTAGTACAAATGCACATCTCTATGGTTGCAGTGGGCATGCACATAGGCTGGAGAGGTCTCAGGTAGGCTATGTTGTGTTGGAGGTAAGCTTCATCAGACATTCATGAAGAGGCAGACAGATATTATCAATCTCTCCTCTCCCTCAGTGGTTAATATGTTCGGCTGTGGGGGTAGACTCCATTCTGATCACAGCTGAAATTTGCATCCCTAAGTAAATAAGTAAATAAATCAAGTGCAAGCAGTGAATGTGCTAATCAACCGGGACATGGCAGTGAGCTTGATGCCGGGAAACTTTGCTCATGTAATATTCAGTACTGGTGGGTTAAAGGGCAGACCAGAGTTATTGGTTTCAGCCCGATTGCCCCCTTTAATCAATGTTGGCTGCATCCCTTTAATAAAATTATTAGCTCAGCAGTATCTTGCGTTATCATTTTATCTCTTCTGTGCTCTAAATTGCAGTCTGTGTTGGGCCTCTCAGATGCTCGGGGCATGGCCAGCTCCCAAAAGCTCAGCTCCCATTTATTATTTCAAAAGCGGATGATGGCTGTAGTGTTTGAAACCAGGCTAAGCGTGGAGGTTATTGGATACAAGATCTAAACACAGCTACAATGAAATCCCAACCCAGCTTATATATTTTGAGCACATGGAAAATCCTGCCTTTTTATTGCATATGTTAGAGTTTAGACATACCCATCTCTAAATCCATGCACATGGTATATGCATATTATAGTGAACAGCTTAAATTAGAGTAATAACACTAAAACTGTGAATTTTTTTTTTTTTTTGACAACACACTTTTTTTTTCCAGTTATGTAAATGTCCGATGTGCTGATGGGTGGCTTCTCGGTGTCTAATTATCTCACGAGGAATCTATTTGATCCATTAAGTTAGTCTGACTGCAAGTTAATTAAAAACGGATGTAGGATTTGCAGAATATAAGATTAGGGGTGTTGTTTGGAAGGTGAAGATAAAAGATTGTACCTTTGCGATATGGCAGGAAGATGAATCATGGACGGCTTATTAGTGCTTGTCTCAGGTATTGTGTTTAAGTGCCTAATCTAGTGTAATGAGCATGGTGTCAGTTTTCCAATTATATCTCAGACTTTTGTCTCTCATCCGGTGTGCCATACATTTGATATTCTTCTTTCAAGTTTCCTATGCGTGAGGTTCCTTTCATATTTTCTATGCCTGATATTTCCTTAGTAGGCATAGCAATTTTTTGGAGGTATATCCATTAGTTTCTGACATGATTAGCATGATAAATTACGAGCTGTGTATGCTTGTGTAAAGTATATACAATAACACAAGCTCCTCTGTGTCTCTGCAGGCCTGGATGCGATGAACGCCTCATGTAGGCATCAGCATGGACAGCTGTGAGTCTCCCGTGGTTTCTGGGACAGACGATGGGCTCAGCTCCTCCCAGCAGCATCAACCACCACAGCCCTGGAACGATCAGTCAAACTCACAGGTCACTTGCACCAACCAGGCCCCTTCCCTGGATGCCCTGTCTCTCTCTGCTCCCTATCCCTCTGAATCCCAAAACGCCATTGCACCTCATGACGGGGTGAGAGAACTACAATCCCAGCAGCAGCAGCAGCCAAAACAGACATCACCGCAGGCCCACCGTGATAGCTCTACCAAAGGCCAGCTGCATTCCAGAGGAGAGGGTCTTGGGGAGGTGGAACCGGAAGGAGTGAGCTGTGAAGAAGAGGAAGAATCTGAGGACTTAGATGAAATGGAGATTGACAGCTGTTTCCCAAGTCTTCAACCCTTTCCAGGTGTGCCAATAGTGTCAGGGGGCATACCCACTCTTTTGCGACATCAGCCCACACGACAACAGGGACCACCCGAGAGTGGGAGTGAAGATGGAGAGGAGGAAGAGGAAGAGGAGAGCAGTGATGTTGAAAACCTGGCTGGAGAGATCGTCTACCAGCCAGATGGTTCTGCCTATATTGTGGAGAGCCTCAGTCAGTTGATCCAAAGTAGTGGAGGCATGGTACCTGGCCTGCTTCCCACAAACTCTCTCACGAGTGGGGGGAAACCAGGGGAACCTACTGGGACTTCATCCTCAGTCTACCCCCAGATCATCAACACTTTCCACATAGCCTCGTCTTTTGGAAAGTGGTTTGGCAATTCAGACCAAGGTTTTCCCAATACCTCAACAATGGCAGGCTTCAGCCCTGTCCTGCACAGTTTCCGTGTCTTTGATGTGCGGCACAAAAGCAACAAGGATTACCTGAACAGCGATGGGTCTGCCAAGAAGTCCTGTGTATCCAAAGATGTTCCCAACAATGTGGATTTCTCCAGATTTGATGGGCTAGCCCTTTATGGCAAGGGTAAACCTATTCTCATGTGTTTTCTCTGCAAGCTGTCCTTTGGCTATGCCCGTTCCTTTGCCACTCATGCTGTCCATGATCACCGCATGACACTGTGTGAGGAAGAACGCCGGCTGCTAGCAGATAATCATGCCTCTGCCATTATCCAGGGCATTGGGAAAGACAAAGAGCCCCTCATTAGTTTCCTGGAACCAAAAAATAAGAGCACTCCTCTGCCACCTACCTTGGTCCCCATGAACTCTGGTCAGAGCTTCTATGGCACATTTAGTGGTGTCCATCTGGAGCCTGGAAGCAGCAGTGGAGGCAATGAGACCCTCCTAAACAAAGACTCTCTGGACTCTGGACTCCAGCAAAAGCAGCAGCAACAAACCCCACTGGGCTCAGTCTTCTCTCTTGGTGGGCTGAGCACTCCCAAAGCATCCACTCTTACCTCATCTCCAGGCTCTGCCAAAGACTCCAGTGCCCTGTCCAAACAGGGAGGGAGAATAGAGGAGTCTGCAGGGAAAGAGTTGGCATGTAAGGGAGAAGATGGGAACACCGAGGAGCATGAAAGCAAGGCACATCTATCCAACCAGATGGGGAGCTCAGAAGAAGAGGAGGAGCTATTATTAGGAGAGGACGACGATATGGAGGCAGAAAGCACTGCAGTGACCTGTGGTGGCAACAGTAGCAGTGGTGGGGGTGAGGTAGGGGAACCAGTTGTCTCAAACCAAAGCATTTCCAAATCTCCTTTATTAATGCCTAGTAGCACTCTTCAGCCTTCTGTCTGCACATCTGCAGTCAATTCCACACTCAACAGCAAAGCCGTTGCTTCCATTTCCTCCTCTGTCAAAGAAGAGGCATCAGCTGCAGACGGTGGGGGGAGGACCTCAGAGCTCCCTCTGAGCTTTAACTGCCAGGGACCCACTTGTTCCATGGCAATGGCGGCAGCTGCTGTTAGACGGAGTGAGGATGACACTACTGGCATTTCCTCCTCCCCGCTGTCCTCCAATGCTGCTGCTGATGAAAGTGCCAATCGAGATAGTGCCACAGCTCCAGAACCAAATGATTGCCCAGCAGAAGGAGAGGAAGAAAATGGAGCACTTCTGCATCATCACCACATGCACCACCATCATCATCACTTCCACCCTTCATCTCATGGTCACTCCCTACCCCTACCAGGGGCCTGTGACTTAACAGGAATGGGCGAGTGTTCGCAGAACCATGGCCATGGTGGGACTGGAGGAAGTGGGGTAGAGTGCCCTAAATGTGACACTGTTTTAGGTTCCTCACGTTCCTTGGGTGGCCACATGACCATGATGCATTCAAGGAACTCATGCAAGACACTAAAGTGTCCCAAATGCAACTGGCATTATAAGTACCAGCAGACACTGGAGGCCCACATGAAGGAGAAGCACCCAGACTCTGGAGGGTCCTGTGTGTATTGCAGCAGTGGTCAGAGTCATCCTCGCCTGGCTCGTGGAGAAAGCTATACCTGTGGATACAAACCCTTCAGGTGTGAGGTATGAAACCCAGAAAAGCTCCTTTTTTAAAATTTTAAAAAGATTTTTTGTGTATGTATATTAGTTTTATTTAAGATACAAATTCATTTGAAAAGTTGATGTATGTGTTGAGAAAATGTGCTATGTCCCCTAGGTGTGTAACTACTCCACTACCACAAAGGGTAATCTAAGCATCCACATGCAATCAGATAAACACTTAAACAACATGCAGACACTGCAGAATGGAGGCTCCATTGGTTCTGGGCAGGAGCAAGTGTTTGGACATACTCCAGGAGGAGTGGTAGCTGTTCCCTCAGCAACCCAGGCCAGTAGCCATCACCCTCCACATCACCATCCTACACAGTCTTCTACCCATATGTCCGTACCTTGTGGAGCCCCCTCACCAACCAAGCCGAAGAGCAAACCCACTTGGCGGTGTGAGGTATGTGACTACGAAACCAACGTGGCACGGAATCTTCGCATCCACATGACCAGTGAGAAGCACATGCACAACATGATGCTCCTACAGCAGAATGTGACTCAGATGCAACATGGACGACTTGGATTGGGAGCCATGCCTTCACCGTCGGAGGCTGAGCTCTACCAATATTACTTGACCCAGAACATGAGCCTTCCACCAGGCCTCAAGATAGACCCAGCTGGAGCTGAAGCCCAGTTTTTGATGGGGAGCTTTCACTTGGATCCCAGCATGGCTGCTTTGGGCCCTGCACTTGGTGAGCCTCATTTGACTTTTTATAATATGAAAAATCTTCCTTGTTACCCAAAAAAAACATTAAAGTTCATTTCATGTGGAAACCATATCAATTTTTAAATATACTGGATGTTAAGTCCTTATTTGTCAGTTAGCAGTAATCTATGACAGTTAATAATTTTTAAATTAAATTTATACTTCACAGAAAGATTAGCAGTAATGTCCATGTTTACCCTATCCACTACTAGGTAAACCAAGTTTATCACCACATTTTAGTTTATTTTTACTAATGCCCTATGCTTACCATCAGTTGTAAAACCTTCTAATATACAAGCCCAGTCTGCCAAATAATGATTCACTCATCTATAGCAAGAAGTGTGCCAAATGACATGTAGAACCCCAGATATAATTGATTTCTAGGGTTAGAGGGCCAAACCTTGATGTTTCCACTCCAAGCATTTCCCACAGGCAGTCACCCTCAGCCTATTTATATCATTATTCCCAAAGTGCTGTTGAACCTCAGTTCTCCATTTTATTTATTTACTTTTTTTTTTAATGTAGTGATTAAATTTTATCTTTGTCAAAGAAGGAAGGTTAGAGCTAGGGTAATTCAGAACTATAGCCACATGTTTTGAGGACCGGTCACAACCATGCAATTTGTTAAGACCCGTCTTCCTACTGTCACCAGTTGTTCAAAGACACAAACAAAAATTTATTGCTGTGACTTATTTATTTTCCCCTTTTCTGTCATCCGCTTCATTTTATGAGGTGAGTTGTAATAGGCTTATTACAAGGGAGGCAATAATTACACATGCTGGACCCAGAAATTATGCTGGTGTTACCAATGGCCACAATTTAAGAAACACTTACAGCTGTCGTACACACACATATTGACATTTTATGTACAGTATGGTACATCAGGCTCTGTAAAAAGTTGTGATAGACTCTATCGTCAAATGTAAGTCTCAGACCAAACAGCTAAAGTGTGAGGTGTATATTTTTTCTCTGTGTATTGCAACAGACATAACAAATGTTGAACTCACATGATCTCAGTGTCTTTGTGATCCCTATTCCCAAGACTCAGCTAGTAAAAAGACAATATTATATGATGATCAGGGGAATTAAAGAAAATGAAGAGGAGATGATAATGTCCAGTTATATGTGCCAAGTTTGGGGCTAGCATCCACTGTAAAACAAAATAGAGTATTTGTAAGGAGTTATGACTACATTGCTGCGTCTGTAAGAGATTTCAGAGGACTCCTACAGAGGTCTCCTTCTCCTGGCTATAAAAACCCAGGTAATGGAGAAAAGTCTAAGAACAAACTGCACGATACAGCAATAAATAAAAGGAGCTACTGGAATTAATTTAGTGTAAAGCCAGGACAAGTCCAGCCTACATGCTCAGTCTGGGCAGTCAAAGATTAAAGATCAGCAAGTAAAGGCAAAAATGTCTCCTTTTATCTCATGTTTTTTGCATTCATTTTTAAAGGTAACCTTCACAGACCAGAAATCAGTTACATGATTGGCGTCATGTAATATATGATTTCTGCCTTTTTTTCCTTTCGAGTACCAATTTAATCTTTTAGGTATCCATGCTGATTTAAAGGCAATCTGGAGAGATGGAAGGAGAAGAATCCAAGCAGAGAAGCCTAGTTTCTATATATAGATTTTGGAAAGAAAGACAATGGGTTTGATTTACAGTCATGTGTGCTTGCAGACTTCGTTTTTTCAGTATTATAAAATAACTTTTTCCCTTTCAAGACATGAAATTGAAATGTTAAAACAGTGTGCATAGATTCTCTGGCAGTGTGAAGTGTTTGTTTTTTGGGGGGGGTTTTTCCAAGTGGAAAACTCTAAGCACCTCTTACTTGTAGCTCAAAGTATGAGCATCATCTTCTTTGCTGTATCACACCAACAGACAGACATCTTTAGATGATATTCCTAAAGAGAAGTACCTAAGATAAAATTACTTTATGTAATGTAACTATTGCTTAAGGATTTAAACTTTGTATTTATCTAACCTAAAAATACACGTGTTGCTGTCATCTAAATACATTTGTCGATCCTCTCCCTTTCTCTGTTTGCCTGTGTTACAGTAGGTGGGGAAATCCCTATGGATGTGCGCCTGGGCAGTGGGCAGTTGGTGTCTGAGGAACTGATGACCCTGGGAGAAAGTCTATCACAAACCACAGATCCTTCGCTCAAGCTCTTTCAGTGTGCTGTGTGCAATCGCTTCACTACTGACAACCTGGATGTGCTTGGCATGCATATGGGAGCTGAACGCAGCCTGCCGGAAGAGGAGTGGCGTGCTGTGGTGGGAGACTCTCATCAATGCAAGTTGTGCCACTACACCACTCAGCTCAAAGCCAACTTCCAGCTGCACTGCAAAACAGATAAGCATGTGCAGAAGTACCAGCTTGTGGCCCACATCAAAGAAGGGGGCAAAGGGAATGAATGGCGCCTGAAATGTGTGGCCATTGGCAATCCAGTGCACCTGAAGTGTAATGCCTGCGACTACTACACCAACAGCCTGGAGAAGCTGAGGATGCACACTGTCAATTCTCGCCATGAGGCAAGCCTGAAACTGTACAAGGTTAGTTTCTTTCTCACACCTATCACTCAGCACAGCACTTAAGAAAATATAACTTGGATTTAAAAAGTATGAAAATTAACAGAATGAAATTCATAAAGACATTTATTACTAACATTTTTATAATTTGTGCAAACACAGTTTCAAATTTGGAGCGTTTATTTCCCTGTTAGAGACTTTATGAAATAACCTATGGCAATAATATACTTGTGTTTTTTCTGGGATTATTTATCATTTTTAAAGAGGAATCAATGGAGTATGATTACACAGTTTTGGAAAATGGAAAAATGCCTATTTAACATTTCTCGGCCAGCTAGATACTTTTTAGGTACGGTCAATGTTCTAGTGCTGCCCACAACACCAACAGCGGTTTTCCAAGGCATAAATGATAACCTTGCTGTGTAACTGTTGCCTTCCTTGTAGTCAAATATGAGCAGGGCCACACTGTTACCATTAGAAAGACATGGCAGGAGAAGCTAGTTTGGTAGCTTATGGGAGAATCACTTGGAGACGAATAAAGAAGTGTTAGGAGACAGAGGTTTGGTGCTAATACTCCTTGGAGCGGGAAAGGCTGAATTGTTCTCGACAGCTGTATTGATTTTTGCTGGACTTGGAGCTTCACCTTCTCCTCTAATCATTCCATAATAGCCAGTGGATGAACACTCTCTGAACAAATGGCCATAAATCTAACAGGCCTGATTCCACTTAGGTACCTATCCTGTGTGTCTGCGGCTTCGGCCAGTCTACGCTTAACCCAAACTGGCATAGCTGCACATGCACACACACACCAAAATGCATAGAAGCATTGGCAGCAACTAGTTGCTGTAAGCATGTGTTACACACAAACATCATAACTGTCTATTTGTCCATATTGATTTTTTTGTATTAAGACATTGCATTGCACAACAGTATGTTACTTCCTACTTCTGATGTTTGGATCTTTTCCCAAAGGAGGCATCGTCATCCTCTAAAAAATGCTGGTTCAAGCATGGAGTTTTAATTACACTAAAAACTATGGTGAAGTGGTCATTTTAAGCCCCCTCAAAAATGCTATGTATTTCAAACCCATCCAGCATTATGGATGGTTCCTTAGAGCACCTGGCATGACAGACATGTTTTCTGCCGACAGGGTCTTTGTATTGAAATAACAGTAAAAAAGAGAAATCAATTCTCTGTGTTTTGATTAAGGTACAGGTGTGATACAGGGCTACTGCTGCAGCTGTTAAACAGGACCAGGGGGAGCAGAGAAGTGTTTAAATCACCAGTCTGTGGTTTGCACCATGACGAAGGCCAATGGAAGATTTTCATAGGTTATTTATACAAATGACAATATTGCCACAGGGATATGTGAATTTGTTGGGTCATTGTGTGTTCCCTCAGTCTGTGGTTCTCCTTTCTTGTCCTTAGCTGCTGGACTTCTTCCAAATTCTTCTGAGTGCCTCATATCTTCCTAATGAAAAAAAAAAAAAGACAGGCTCAGACAAAACTCTTTTCCTTGCACCTTTGGAAGGATTAAGTTGTTTTGTCTAGTAGGCTATTGAACAATTTATATTACTGCATTGTCTTTGTGCATTCTGCTTAGCATGATGCCAAAAAAACTGTTATTTTTTTTCCCCGTCTCTTTTCCCGTGCACGTTGTTACGAGAGAAGAGACATATGTCACACTGCCGGGCAGGCTGTGGGGGATTAAATATGTACAACACATCCAGGCATGATCATTTTTTATGACTTAAGCCTCTTAAGATGGCTCCATATTTCTTAAAACCAATTGATCATCCAACTAAGAGTGTGTGCATTTGTCCAGAAATTACCTGCTCCCTCAACCAGGGAAATCTGCAGTCCTCATATGCGCCTACTCATCCCAGACACTACTCAAAAACAAAGATGTTCACAAGTTGACAAGAATCATTAGAGTAGTTTATGACTCACCAGTGTGACAACAAGTACATGGTTGTGAGGCTTCTTGGCTGCACTGACTCCCCTCTTGACAATGTCACAGTTTTCTTACTATGTTGAATTTATGGTTCTGGTAAAGATTCTGACAGGCAGAAACCCACAGTGCCCCACAAGCCTGTAAAACCCACTTGGTATATTATGCATGGACGAAAAAAGGAAAATCACCATTCATTTATTCCTCCCCAAAGAAATCTGATGCAAATAGCACCGTTTTTAACCTTTTTGGGAGAAAATAAATCATCAAGTCAGCATAAACAGGCTGTAAGATGTGGGAGATGCTTGGGACACTTCACCCAAATCAAACTGGTTTGCATTAAACAGGCCCTTTGTGTGCACAGCTCCATATAAATTGGAGCCTGTAATTACTGGAATTAAAAAGGAAGGTTTAAACTGAGGGCTAAGCTGGATGGGATAATTTGAGAGTCTGTGGTATGTGGCCCATATTAGGGCTTTCTAAATATATCAACCCCACCACCCCATGTATTGGAATGTTCCAAAAGACCACAGAATGATCCAGAAAGTCATCCTGACCACTGGACCACCAAACAGTGGGGGGGATTTTGTTGTCTCCCCTTGTGTACTGTGTCCTCAATTAAGAGATTACCTATTTTAAACACTGTGCATTCTGCCAACTGTCCCTTGTCTTTTGAAGCTAACTTTCACCTTCTCTTTTTCCCATGGGCCTGGGGACTTGAGTAACTGATGATAGCATGATGGGTACCCCTCTGCTCTTAGAAGGGTCAGTCCTGAACACAAGCAGATGGATTCTGTTGCAGCCCAGATAACCTATAGTTGGTTTGTGTAAAAAATACTTTGACAATATTCAGATCTGTGTTAGATTAATCTAAAATAAACACATTTAACAATTAGCTATTTACATAATTTTGTATTTGTTGTGGTTTTTATTGTATAGTGGTGGTTGTACCTCTGGAAGGAGGTCACAGGGTGTGGAGGTGATGCTGATCCACCTCCAGACTGGTCACTCTTATTAGCTGAAATGGGAGGAGCCTAATCAGGATCAGCCATGGGGCTCAGCTTCCAGTCAAGGGTTGGGGGGAAAGGGGAGGAGCATTGGAAGAAGGGGGGTGGGGGGTTAGCTGGCTACCTCCCTTGTCTCGGGGGCCGGTGCAATCGGCGGTAATTGAGATTGATTGGATGTTATTTTTCCTCTTGCAAATGTAGTCCATTAGCTTGGCACATGCATAATCAGTTTAGAGCGCAGTTAGCTGAATGTAATCGTGTTCCTCGGTGTCTGCTAGCACAAAATCCACTCCAGATGCCGCTTGGCCATGGAAAGAAGGGGAGAAAGTGCCGTCACTATCAAATGGGTAATCTTTAACTGAGAACGTCCTGACATCCCTTCCTCTGTCCTGGGCCTGCTGTGTCGATCACACCCAACTGTATAAAATTTTTACCTTCCTCCCTCTGCCATACACACCTTGTCATTTCCACTGTCTGCTGCTTTAAAGCACTGAGCTTTTGATTAGATGTGCTGTCCATTAACGAACATGATACATGTGTATCTTGGGAAGCGTTTCTGCTCTTACTTTTCCCCTCACTGTAATCCTAAAGCAGTAAAGAAAACTGAACCAAACCAAAATGTCTGTCCTATGCAAAGAGCAAATAATCATACTGAAACATAATAGAGGAAAAGAGGCTGTAATGTAAATGAAGGGATTAGTGGTTACATGAAAAGGCATTAAGGTGTTTTACTTATGATCTGACTCAGCAGAAGTGCTGGCTTTTTAGACTCTGGAATGCCAGCAGGGATGACCTCTCCCTATAAATGATCATAACTACCAGAAATGTCTCCAATCCTTTTGGACTGTACAGTTAAATGTAGTTGGAAAGCAACCACCGATAGGAGAGTTTTATTCCGGCAGAGTTGTGTTTCAGACTTATGCAGAAGTTCTACTACTGCTGACTCAGACAAGTTGACGGCATGGCTGTTTATCGATAGGTTTGCACATTTTTTTTTTTTATTATTGCTACTTTGACTTATTTTGGTATGTCCTTGTTTAACTCCTCTCCCAGTCTCCTTCTCTTTTCTGCTTGATATTTTCTCAGGGATTTTTACAGTGTGGACCTGAACAAGTTGTCACTCAGTCCACCACTGAGGTAAAAATTATGAGCAGGTAAAATTCTATTCTATTCTACAGTCATTTGGCAGATGCTTTTATCCAAAGCGACTTACATCTGAGAGGAAGAACAACACAAGCAAGAATTCAAACAGGGTGCAACATCATAATTAAGTAGTAGTCAGACTGCTGTGAGTCGAGTTGGACCCAGGTGCTGTCATGTAGTGCTAGAGGCATGTTTTTTTTTAATTTATTTAAAAAAAAAAAAAAAAAAGAGATGTTCTTAATGTGCAATCTGCTGGGGGCCTCGTCTTACCCACCCACTTTCCAGACAATTCCAAGTGGAGAAGGGGTAGAAAGAGGATGGAGAGATGGATAAGAGAAAGGGCTGGGTGGGGTGAGGTGCAGGAGGGTTGGACGGATAGATACTCTGCTAATTATCATGGCTAGCCTATGATTGTTCAGTAATAGTGCTCAGTGGGAAAGGTTGCAGCAGTTCCAGGAAGAGCTGAGCTCTGATTTACTGGTAGTACCGCTCTAATAAAGCGTGAGCTGCACATCCTGGGAGACAGCCTATTCTCCCCTTTCACATTCACAAGCGTGTGAATGCATGCAGACAGACAGACACAAAGCAATTGTTTCATCTATAAAGTCAGAACTCAGCAAATATATATTTTTTGTGAACTCATAGAGGAAATAAATAGAAAATTGACTGTCGTGTTCCATAACCCTAGTTACCTTCTTTGTGTCAGGTGTTGGTCATTGCCTGCAGGGTTTTGAGCTCTAGCATCATACCTCAAACAAATACACAATAGCAGTGGGTGGAAAAAAGAAAGGAGTGGCATACACCTCAAACTGGACTGGAGAGAGGAGCTGTCAGGCAAGTAGTGGAGGTCTACTAAGGTTTAGTGTTTGGCAGGGTGCAAGAATTTCACGACTCTTCTAGTTCCCACCCCTCGAGAGAAGGCCAGGAAAAAGTGTCATGCTCTGACCCATGGCACAGCTGTTGCTCCTGGTGGTGTTCATTATACAAGCAAAGGCCCTACTGTGGGTGTTGCTGGGACAAACAAAGTGACAGTGAATGAATGCAAAAGAGAAGCAACAAAACTGTTAAGAGGGGGGTCCCAGAACTTTTTTAAATAGCTGTGTACCACAGCTTAAAGTCACCCTTGCATCATATAACACATTCTCTGCACTCATCCAAAGGGTTTAAGGTAGAGATAAAGATATATATTCTCTGTGTTCCATGACAAGATCAGAGAAAGGAAAGAACTGATATGATGTCTTATATTGTGAGCTGGGAATCTGAAACCTTCAGATGCTATGTTGATTTATTTTGTTTTATTTGCCATTTTTGATTACATTTGGACAGGAGTAATAGAGCAAAGTCCTGCTAATGTGCAAGAAAGCTGGTGATCATTTTATCTTCAACCCGATCATCACAAAAGGCACATTGGTGTTTAAGAAAGAAAAGGAATAGAAAGCAAGGTTATATCAGTTTTTATGACTGGGTTTATCACAGTTCAAGGTGGAGATAAGCTCCACTTTGTGTGTGTAGTTTTATCACAACAGGCAATGTTTTATGATGCAGATATACGATTAGTTTAATAAAATTGTTTTATTTCACGTGTCTTTCTCTCAATGTTACCTAGCTATTTTCTTTCTTTTTACCCTTTCATTCTTCTCATTGTCTCCACGAAGTATATGATAAAAAACTGAATGCTTTACATCACCAAAGAAAATTTTAAAATTCAACTGGGCTAGAAAACTAAACATTTTCCTCGACTACATATTCTGTCTTCATAACACACATTCCCAGTACTTACCTTTAGACTTTATAGAAATTCTTTGCTTCTCATTGAATAGCATAGTACCTCTAATATAATTTTCATCATGTTGACTGTCTAATTAAATGAGCACGTCTTCCTCTGAAAAAGAAGTACAACAATGTTTTCCAGGCTTTAATTTTGTTTTTATGACAACAATGAAATTATGTTCCTCCCGTTAGTTGTGGACATAGTTGAGGGGGCAATTGCATTATGGAGGAACTTTTTTGTGCATCAACCAGAGGGCTTTTGTATCTAGTCTTGTTTTTTGGCTTTGCCTGCCACTGTCTCGTAAAGATGAAATTACAGACATGCAGTATCAATCATGGCCCTGTCTTCTTCCCACCACATAAAACCCCTACTACTAAGTTGCCAGGGTGATGGTGTCCATTTTGTCTTTACGAAAACCCCTGTAAGATTCCATATAATTAGCAGACTTTTATTTACCTGAGCTTATTGTGTATTTAATAGTCATACTGCAGTAAAATTAGCTATAAGCTTAATATCAGTTCAAAACAAATAAATTGCAGTGTTCATACTTACATTTCATCTTATGATTGTTACTTCTTGGCATCAAAATGCAAATTCGTGTTGTAAGATAAATTTATATGCATAAAATTACATACTAGCATATTATATGGGTATCGTGGCTGATTTTCATCTGATTAGCTGCGTCCACTGCAGCTGAGAGGGTAACTATTGTCATTGGCAGGTAAATGCAGCCCTGATGAGGCCAGGTTGAGGTTCCTGTGAATCTATACAGCTCCTAAGCTACTGGGGCAGAGAAAGTGAGGCAGGCAAGCTTACAGGCTTTGTGCCATCAATACATCAGTGGCTTAGCCACCAGATTAATGGCCTCTGAGTGGTCAAGGCCGCAAAACTACTCTGTTCTGGGGTCTGTGTTCAGTGAAGCTGTACATGAAAGTAAGGTAGGGTGAAGAGACAGATGAGGAGAAAGTAGGGAGTTTAGGCTGGCAGGATGAGTACACAGGGACCCATTCTCTTTGGGTATGGCCTATAGGGTAGAGTCATGAGACAGATAAGTTTTACGCAAGGGTCCCTTGGTGGTTGTTACAATTTCCAATTCTTGTAAAGTCCAACTTGCAAGTTCAAAAGGATGTTTCAGTAGCTAAATGCAATTTTATAAGCTGTGTTATATATTGTAATATAAAGCTTTTTAAGAGTTAATGTTAATGCAGAAAGGTTTCAACTCATGCTTGGTTTACAGTACTGCAGTACATTAGTCCATTACTCCTAAATACACAGTCATGTACTGCTTCTTTTGTTAAAACACTTGGTTTTTCTTCATCCTAGCAGATCTGCTACTGGGTTCTTTCCATTTTATGATTCACTTATAATTGATGGATTGCAGAACTTTCTCAAATTCTTACCTGATTTTCACTGGCAGCTTGTCGTTATGATGAGTCACAGATGTGCTGATGCCTGTAAGCAGGGTTTATTCAAAGCATTG
Source organism: Rhadinocentrus ornatus (assembly GCA_037177495.1). Lineage (NCBI taxonomy): Eukaryota > Metazoa > Chordata > Actinopteri > Atheriniformes > Melanotaeniidae > Rhadinocentrus > Rhadinocentrus ornatus. The sequence continues at coordinate 19,368,934 of JBAMHW010000001.1, read as the reverse complement.
TTTGGATAAATAATGTATTACAAAAAGAATGATGAGGTACTTTATGCAGTCAAAAATCCTCTTCACCTCTCTGTGACCACTGTCAAAGCTTAAGTAAAAAAAAAACAAAACAAACCTATCCACTAGCTAACTGCACTAAAAATGTGGGACCTTTTGTGTCAAGAGTGAATAGCCATCTCTTCCTGAATTTCATGGCTCTGGTTGTCCATCCATGTTTTTACCTAATTGCTGTGTGCTGAAGTCCAGAACTGGGAGCTGTAAATCTCCCTGTGTTATGCAGACAATGTTTTCTCCAGATGTAGAGGAAAAGATTTCATCCTTTTGTAATTAAGCGGTGCAGCCCAGGGTGTCATGCATTTTTTATTAGGAGCTCTGGAAAAGATCATTTTGCACCTTGTTTTCTCATTATGCCTTTTATTCTTGAATACAAAAGATGTTTGAAATGGAAGGATGAAAATTAAAGAAGAGAATAGTATCCCTCGTTTAAATTATTATATTGTAATTTCAATGTAATGTTGTAAGGGGAAGCTATGGGGATCGTGTGGTTGAGACAAAGGACAAAGGCATTATCTTGGAATCAAGACTGTTACGAAGCTCCGCTGAAGAACACTAGAAGAAAGTTTAACTCCTCAAATATAATCTTTCTGACAGATGCCACCTTGTACACTTGTTTTATACTTAAACTTAGAGCTTGAATAAGAGAGAAGGATAGTGGGTTGTATAAAGAGATAGAGAGTGAAAGGCAGCTTCAAGAGTTGGGGACAAGAATGCACTCCAGCTTCTCAAGGACACTGATACTTTATGGCCCTAACATTCCTTCATGGCACACTGATGCCCAGAATAGACATAGTCATGTTGGAAAAAAAATAAAAAAAGTTCAACTATCATGTTTGTAGGCCCCACCCCAACATATATTTTCTCTTCTTAACTCACCTTCACCTCACGGTGAGACCGAAGCATTTTTTTTAATCTAACTATAACAAGTGAAAGCAGTAGAGTGAAATGAAGGCTTGTTGTTCAACATAGGTACTTTTACAAATTTGTGTTTCATGAAGTCCTTTTTTCAATCTCCTGTTGATTTATGAAGGCCTGTTACCAAATAAATTTCCTCAGAGCTACAGACATTAGGGGAAGCCACTGAACTCCCTCAGTCATCTCTCACTGCCAGCTCCACACACTTTTTATTTCGTAGTGTCAATCAACATTTTCCCTAAAAGTAAGGCCTGATTAATAATTCAAACAAGGTTCCATCCTTGAGATGGTCTATCTCTGTCACCAGATAGGAGTTTCTTTAATTTATGTTTGTTAGGTTGAAATAACTTAAAATGTAAGCATGGCCTGTGCAGCTACAGTCAAAATGAGAACTCTGGGAGCTGTTAAAGTTTGGACATGAAATTGTGAGGTCTGGAATGCAAATGATTATTCAAATGATCAGTGTTGTAATTTGCATGCTGAGAGGCATGAGGGAGAGAACATCTTAATAACTTCTGTAAAGCAAAGTATTTTATTTGTTGATGTTTCAATAGTGAGGGTGTATTAATTTTGCATTTCCAAGTCTCAGAATGTCCTAAATATTTCTATTTCTTTCTCTCCCTCACTCACACACACATTTCTGTAATTTATTAACTTATTTCAGTTATCAGACCTGCAGTGTTTCATTTTGAAAGTTTCATTTTAGAGTTTTTTCCCCATTTTAAACTCATAGGGATGAAGCATCAAAATGCCTGGTGTTATGAGGTATTAAATAGACTTACACCTCAGGCTTATGCCTTAACAGTTGAAACTAGTTAAATGAGTAGCCACATAAAGGCAAACCCATCAGGACATGAAATTGCTGTGGAAAATCTGAGATATGAGGACCTGCTGTTTGTACTCTCCTACCATCTTCTCTTACACTTCAAATGGAGCTTATCATTCAATTTTCCTCCATTTACAACCTTTTTTTGTAGGCTCAGTTTCTACTATGTGCTGCCATTACTGACTGGTTGGGTGAAAAGATCTGGAGTAATTTGGTAATAGAGCTTTTGGTATTTAGGATTATCTTTGATCTTAGGGGATTTTTGACTCTTTGAGTCATCATATTAGGTCAGGGTTTGTGACTGAGTTGCAGCCTGTAGGGATGTATGTCATAAATGAAGCTTGAGACTGTAATAAAATGGATAACAGAAAATAGAGAAAAGCATATGTGTTGTGAATTGTATTGTAATGATTTACCAGTGAAGGACAGAGTGGCTCGCTGCTGAATACTAACCATGAGTGGTGCACGTAGTTAAGCGAGATCAGCGCTTCCATCTGGAGAGGTGGTTAGGGCTTTTAAAATGAGAGATCCAGCATTGGACTATTCCCAGTATTCAACTTAACTTTTAAATCATTAAACATGATGAAGCCATCTCCACAAAGTCAGAGGTTTATATACAAAAATCAAACACCATCTGCCATCTCTGATCAGACGCAACAGCCATCAGGCCAGGGTTACCAAGGCAGAACAGGAAAAGCCATTAACTGCCAATCACTGCATCGATCGACAAGCCAGTCCACCACTATCACCCCCTCTCTTACCCCACCCAACTCAGTCCATAGACACACACGCACAGTTCATCTGCTTTTACTGTACAGTGGACACATGCACAGACAGAAAAACACACCCTTGCCTTTTTATGCTCTATGTCGCTGAAACAGTTGGTCCAGTTTGTCTCTTTTCTATTTAAACAATGATATCTCCTGAATTATCTGGAGACTATATTGCAGGATCAACTTTCTGCACAGTATAGATAAAGGCTGTCTGAGTCTACACACACACACACACACACATATATATATATATATATATATATATATATACATATATATATGATGCAGGGCAAAGATATTAAATTATGACTATTGGTTTGTAATCTCCTCATTACTGAGATACATTTCATGAAAATAAAGCGCATGATATGCATTTCAGGAAAGTCCATTGCCTTGTCAGAACAAGACTAGACTCTTCATTCCCCCTGAGCTTCTTCCACATTTTTGGAGTCAACTTTTAGATAAAAAGGGAACTAATAGTCAGTGAAGGGCAAAAAGGAAAGAAGATTGATTTTTTTCCTCCTCCATTTTCAGTGCTGTCACTAGAACTGAGGGTCATTAAAAGAATATTTTCCTACTTCCCAATTTAATAGAGATGCTGTATATCAAAGTTATCTGGATCAGAGGTCAGGGCAGGGGGGAGCAATTAAAACGCATAGATCCTGAAGCTTGGGGCCTCTTCCATTCTGTGTTGTAGGCAGAAACAGATAGGTGAACTAAAAGAGAGACAGAGGCTGTATGTATTGAACATAACAGTATTAATTCATTGAGCTTTGTTACTGATGAACTAGTAATGCATTAGTCAGGGGCACAAATACATTTGTGCACTCACACCCCACACACTTTTACATTCCCAGTTTTGCTGTCGATTGCATACACACCATGCCCTTAATGTGTACTGGTTCAGCCGTTACTCATCGTTTCCCACAAGTCAAACCAGTAATGATTATTATTTGCTGTTCTTTATTATTTTCTCTTTTATACAAAGTAAATGTGCCTTCTTTTCTGTTACTTAGGTCGGTTAGGTCAGCCCTCTCTGAGGCCACACAATAGCCAGAGTCAGAGCAGATATGATGGATGTGGCCTGGGGCCTATATGCTTGCTCTGCGTCTGTGGTGGCCTCATCCACACATCAGCCACAGGGGGAGGGAGGAAAAGAGACTAGAGATACAAACCAGGCTAACCATTTTCTTCATTCTGCTCATAAATATTTGTGTGTCTGATTTATAAACAACGGAGCAAGGAACGAGATCAAAGTGCACTATAATGCTTAAATATAAAACCAGGGCTTTTCACGACACTGCCCTACACGCTGTGGTCGTACCTATTACACAAAGCTATATATCACAGGGTATATTGGCAAGAGCTGAATGGGCACTCACTCTTTAGGGCTCAGGCCTTACCCAATTTAGAGAGTAGTTTACCCTCCAAGGTTCTCAGACACAAGTGAAAGGCCATCAGTATGCTATAAAGCTAAAAGTCAACCTGATCCCACCCTGTATAAACCCTCTAAGGTCAGTGGCCACATGGATGTATTTTAAATGGCTGTAGTAATGGTAGGCAGTCATAATAAAACATAGCAATGCAGTGAAGAGTCACAGTGTCCTGGACATACTAAAGTGGTCTTCATCACAGGAGACAGCTGCATGCAGTGATTAAGGCAACCAGCTGGTTAGATGCAGTACAACAGCCAAGTGTCCTGCAAGACTGAAAAGAGGGATTAGGGTGTGACTGAAACAGAATGTGTACTTATGATATAAACAGTGTGGTAGAGTACAGACTTTGCTTAACTTCACGAGTACAAGCACAGGCATAGATAGACAACCCGTCCTCCACCCCCACCACCCAATTATATATTCATATGCGTCCCAGCGTACCCCAGTATCCACCCCCACCATTTCAGTCTCGCCTTAGTGCAAATGTGAGGCAGCAGAAAGTGCTTCCTTCTGCTTCCAGCCCTCTTCTTGATTAATAACTCGTATAGCTGGCAGATGCAGAGGACTGCCATGAAGATGGTGGTCCACTGACCTCTGTGGGAGGGAGAATAGTGTGGGTAATGGGATAGAAAAGAAAGCCTTTTTTCAATGGAGATTCCCCTCTTTGTCCAGCAGCTTTCAGGGACTGCTCAGTGTGGTGAGACTTCGGAGAGTTGCTGCTAAACAGCCTGTTTTTCAGTCACTTATTCTGCCTGGGCTTGACAAACCCTTGCTCTGTTGCAGGCAACTCACTGGCATTATATTTTACACAATTCTACTAGTGCATACATAAAACAACATCTCAGGTAGGCATTTGTTCTTAAAGGATTTTTTTTATGTTTTTGTACATGAACATTTATATGATTATTTATATTTTGTTTCTGTGTATAAAATGTTGGGAAACCAGATAACTCATCCCACAGTAATATGAGGACATGCTGCCATCCTTAACAGCTGTTTGATAACATGCAATTTATCCTATAGATGCAGCCCATGTCCCTATATACAGTATATGCATCGAATATGGCAGATGATTCTGATCAGTCTTGTAGGAGGGCTTTAGAGAGAGTAGACTGAGGATAGTTTTACCCCTGGTGTGTCTGAAATTCTGTGCGGGGAGTTCAAAGTCCTGCTGAACATCAGAAAGCTGATGCTGAGTGAGGCTGACTAGCTGCAGCCTGTGGTCTGGGAAGGGTTACTGAATTATTACTGATGGTTTCAGGGGTAACTGTCCGACCACATGACTGGGGAATATTAATCATTTATTTGATTGTCCGCATGTGCTGATTAATCAATTTGAGTAGGATCAGGAGGATTAACTACCTTATTATTCCCCTGTAAGAACAGATAAGAGATAAGACTTTAAAATATCATATTCCATTTATCATTTATTTTTAGATCCCTGCTGATGACGGTGAAATAAAAACTGAGGTGAGATTAAGCAGAATAGCAACATGGGGAAGCTGTTCCAGGAGGAGGATAAGAGACAGAGGCATGAAGAGAGAGGGAAAAAAAAATCTCCTAACTGCAGAGATTCTGAAAATGGGGGAAGAGACACAGCTTTGTATTACTTCAAAAATGGCACAGAAAAAAAAGAAAAGAAAAAAAGTTAAGCAGCTGGGAGTGAGAGAGTGGAGAGAAAAGGGGGGCGGAGAGACAAGAGGAACAGGAAGTTGATGGGAAAGTGATAGCTGTCTCCACCTGGAGTATGGCCTAGGCTGTGTGTTAAGAGGGGAGACAAAGCAAGGGAAAAGAGGGAGCTGTTGCAGCTGATTCCTTTACTTTACTCTGGTTTAGGTAAGTTTGGCTCTCATACCACATTTAGCTAGCTAAACTTAGCCTGCTCCTGTTTGCCCCATTCACTATCTATTCAGTATATAAATTCTCAATCTGCCAGCTGTTTAATGTGTTATGCCATGTGGTAATGCCTTTGATTCCAACATGCCTCCGTTTGTAAATACAAGAGGCACTCAAAAGGCTGTGGTTTCTTTACAAGCATGGCGCCCCCGGCGCATTGGTTGGGAATGCATTTAGAGGGAGAAGGACTGAAAGAGTAAGGGAGGGAGCGAGAGGTGGTTAGAAACTGTATACACTTCCCGTTGCTCTTCTGCCAACCCCTCTCCCTGCTGCCTCTGGTTGCGCAGGCAGGCAATAAGTGAGAAATGTGAGAGGGAGGAGTATATCCTCTCCCCCGGCTGAACACAGCGGCATAATTATGCACTTTTCAGCAGGTTTTACCTTTAACACTTTCCTCCCGGGGTTGAGATTAGTGCTCACCATGCTTGATTTACAGCACAATTACTGAACAAGAGCTCTACCTAATCAATAAACAGGAAGGGGGAAAGTAGTAGTCTTTGAAGTATAGTTTCAGATTTTTTGCACGATTAAGTGTATATATGGTGTGACAAGTGAGGGCAGCTTGGCTTAGATGCCACCCTATGAAATCTTTTTTTTTTTTATCAGCCATGCCTCATGGCTTTACACACTTTCCAGGTGACTTTATAGTGTGCTGCTGTTGAAGTGGATAACGACTGGCTGAACACATAGATCGACATGAGATTTTCTAATAATGTTCTTCTCAAATATATTAAAATCAAATTCATCCATAAATGTTAGTATGAATTAGATTTAAGAACTAGACATGTTTCACAGAAAGGGATGCGAAGTTCTTGTTTTAGCTTGTGCCCTATATTTCATGTCCCTCAAGCCAACACAATGACCTCCACGATGACATTGGCTAATGGCATGAGCAGTTATTTTGGGAAGCTCCAGTGACCGTTCATCATCAAGTCTTTCTGGGGCCTTTAAAGCTTTTTACCAGCATGACCGAAGCAATAGTCCTCTTCCAATTAGTCTGGACTTTGTTTGATTTTTAGTTGTGACAGCTATATCTCAACAGCAATTATGCTGCACTGGGAATGATGAGAGTTTAGGTTATTGATCCTTAATTGATAAGTCTGATCAATGAGCACTTTTGGATCTTTTTTATGTAAAGTGCAGTTATGCTTTTTTTTTTTTAAGCTAATAGTCAGACACAAAGGTCACACTCTATAGAAATTTCTGTTAGCAAGGCCATATGTATTACTGATAGTGATAATATGTCTATAGGAAGTAGGTGGGCACTCAACAGAGCATTATGTTTTCAGCAAAACCACCTCATGCGCATAGGTAAAATAAATAAATAAAACATTTCTGTCTTCAAAATAATTGGTTCTACTTCAGAGCTGTTATAGCTTGGACATTTGAAAATGATTTTTAGAAGATGTGTAGTAAATTGTCTTTGGTTGTCCAAATCATAAAAGCAGTTGAGTTGCTTGCAGCAACTACATTGAAAAGCCTTTTTGTTTAGTTTGTACTCTACACCTCAACTGAAATATCACTGTTTTGCTCATTTAAGCTGTGATTTTTTAGTTGCTAGGTTTACATGCATTGACAGGTGCAACTAGTGGGTGTTTGCTTGAAGAACCCTCAGTAGCAGTTTCATTCCATTACCATACTCCATGTTTCATAAAAATAAGCCCACATATAGACCTTTTTTGTATATTCACCTCCACTCAACCTCACTCATTAATTTTTCATTTTAAGAAGAGAACCTCTCAAAGGCCATATTGTTCTTTTTGTCAGTGCAGAGCTGCTAATAAAGATAGCTGCATAAGACTTGGTTAAATATTGACAATGGCTAAGCACATCATCACTGTTCTTAATTAGCTGGTGTCTCTAGTGAGGCTGTGTGAGGGCAGTGCATGAAAAACTAAACATTTCCCCTTATGAGATCTCAAACACCCGCTCCCCAAAACACATTTCTATGAATTTTACATAAAGAAAGGATACACGATAGTCAGAAAACATACAGTGTTGCAAGTATCACAGCCTTATTGCATAGCCTGAAGCTGCAACCAATTATGTGTTAATGAAATATTTACACTACCAAACTGAGAACGCCAGGGGTGAGAGCTAGATAATACAAGCCTGAGGAGACTGGATTCTGTGTCTCTTCTCTGCTGTTGTCAGTGTAAAGGTGGAGTTTGGTTATTGACAAAAGCTTTAGGAGGAAGAATGTGTGCACACCTGTAGTACAGTAAGCATGGTTTGCGGTTAGTCTTACTGTTGTGGGAACAGTTAAAGCTTTTTCTGGGTCACTGTTACCAACATAGGTGGATATATAACTGTAATTGTGACACTCTGGTGGCAACATCCGAAACATTCTGTATTACAAGTGTAGGCCATGATTTCAGTTGGCTGTTCTCCCAGAAGTATATGACTGTGAATCTGCATTCACTGCAGAACGTGATGTTTGTTCTTGAGGACTAATTGTGTTTGGGTAATGTTCCTGCTCTGAATTTAATTCTCACTGACTGCATTAATCATTACAAGTTGTGTTTGCTTGTATCTTAATCCAACAGCCTCCTATCTCCCTTACTCATACTTACAGGGCTCATTCCCCTCCACTGTTGCAAAACTCTGTTTCATCCTTCATCTCCATCTAACAAGCTTTCTACTTCTCACATGCTGCACACCTCTGCAAGGCTTGCTGTCGTTGTCTGGCTGGCAAGTGACAAATAAGAAGCAGTGAGGTGTAGGAGACTCTTTTGAATGGCGTGGCTGTAGCACTGTCACTACCCACTGACACATCACTGGCCTACAGCACAGCTGAGTCAGTCATCTCATTCTTTTAATGCACATTTGCTTATGTTAACATTTCTATATGCCATAGCAGTGATATTAGACAGTTTATACAATGTTTTTCTTACATTCCCATGATTGTCCTCTAGATCTGATGGAATAAAATTCTATTTGATAAGTTTAATTGTCCGTAGCTTAACTTCATATAGTATTCCAGTGTTTTGCATTGCAAAATATAACTCCTCACAGGAAGCAGAGAAAAAGATTTATACACACAAAAGTATAACACTTTTGTCACTTATGGGTTGGCCTAATTTTTAACCTTGAAGACAGGAAGTGGTTTTTAGTTAAATATTGGCGGCCTTTGGTTGATACTATCTTTGTTTGTGAAGAATACTGGGAAAACTGGAGCTTTGAGGAATTAGATTTGTACTCTGTGTGCTCAAAGCAAGTGTGTTCATCCCAAAAGAGCTACTAGTTTTTTTGTTTATTTTTTTTCTTATGTTTCTTAAGAAAATTAGTTTTTATTTTCAGTTTTATTGATAGTCGTAATTTGGTGATATATTATCTGTTTCTTGCAACATTGTCACAGTCCAATGACTTGTTTCAACCCCAAAATGATTGTTTTTCTCCCTAATGGCACAAGTTGTTATTTTATTTTGATTATACTGGCATTAAAATAACAATGAACTATTATTGATGCTCAAAAAATACTAAGATGCTGTGTATGTCATGCTGTGCTCAAATAAATATCACCCCAAAAAATTCTCTTTCCCCAGCCCTGTTCAAGCAGTTATTGTCACTGCTGTCCAAAATGAAGGGTTGTTATGTTGACACTCTACTCTGTGTTATAAAGCAAAGGGCCAGGGCAAGTCCTGATTTGCCCTTTTCAGCTTCCAGATGGTACGTTGCCAGTACACATGTCATCAAGTGGCTGTAACAGTTGTTTAGGTACCCCATGGCTCCACCCTGCTTTCGCCTCCTGCAGGTAAACTTATTGTACTGCAGTTTTGGCAAGCTCCTCCCAGCATGGCTTTCATAAAAGCTCCAGGAGGTTAAGCTGTTAATTAGCTACTGAAAGAGGAGGCCAACAGCTTGCTGTTAATTTGCTTTACTCTCTCTCTCTCTCTCTCTCTCTCTCTTTCTCTCTCTCCCTCTTTTATTTGGGGACTGACATCATTTCCTGCCTGTTTTGGAGTCATAACTGTATGTCACAAAAGCAGGGCCCAGCTCATTAAAAAGGGCAGAAATGAATTCTATGATTAGAAGTGCACATTATGTATGTATAGCCATGCTTATCCAAATGTTTTTAATGAAAGAGACCCTGGACGCCAATGTGGGTCTCCTGTGGGCATAGGCCCAAACTCGTTATCACCACACAGGGCATTGATCTCTTAACCGCCTGCTTGCTTACCCTCCCTCTCCTCCCACTTTCAAAGACAGTGAATCGCACATGAATTATGTGGACACATTGATCAGCTGATTGAGAGTTATTGTTTAGAGCCCTGGGTCATTATTGAAGGCGGGATTACCCGACTCTAGTTTTGTGTATGCATGTGAGAGAGTGTATTACTCAGCTCCTTGTCACAGCGCACACTCCCCTTTACTCACCTTAGATTTGCAATTTCTGCACAAAAGACCACACTCTTGTGCACACAGAATACATGCAGGACCCTACACAATCAACATGGCCCAAATGACTGCCTGCATTGATTGCCTTCCATCTGCAATTATGTTTCCATTGTTTACTTTCTAGCATCTTGCCTCATTCAAACGGAATTCAATAATTATTGCTCTATTTAATGTAAAAGTAAGGAAGAATTGTGGGTGTGGAGCACCAGTAGCTATATTGTCTTTAAGTGTCTACATATCCCCAACCAAGCTAATTTGTTTCATAGACCAATGTTAAGTCATCCTCTCCAAGGACACCTATGGTCATCCATTTGTACTTTTCTATCTATCCTTGAGACTCAGAGGTCCACTTTGTTTTTCCCTTCTCTCCCAGAGATAAATATGCAACCTATTTTTTTTTCCACGGGTAGAAATGGATCATTTCTGCAGCAAAGCAGAGGGAAGCAACATAGCACATTATGGCTTTGAGTCAGTGGGACAGGATGCAGTCGAGGGGTGGCAGCAATTACAGAGCAAAGGAAAAAGAAAGGACACAGGCAGGGATGAGGGTCAGGAAGCGGTAGGTGCGCAGTTTACTCCTAGAGTACACAGTCCCCTTAAGCCTCAACCCAACTTTTAGGCATGCTGTAACTTGCATTGGCTAATGCAAAGCAGCCACCACACTTGGCACTCAGTGGGGCCTCTGTGGTTGGAGCTGTTGTTCGGGCTGCTGGCAGATAGAACATCACAGGCCAAAGGTACAAACATGCATTGACTTCAGCCACTCTGCTTTGCTAAATAACCAGGGGAATCCCAGAGTGCAGATTTATGAGAATTAAGTTTATAACAAATCTTTGCATGAACAAATGCAATGCTTCTGGGATGGCATAGGTTATATTCTTGCAGCATTTTTAATCTTTGTAGAGTATAGTAGTCCACCTTTAAATTTAACTGAATTTTGATTACAAAGTTTCAGAATTGCATATCAAATAGCCACCTTCTCAAATATTGTCTTTCAGACCACATATACTGTACATATATACAGCAGTATATAAGTACTATGACTAGGGATGTCACACAGTGAGCTACACATGGCCTGGTTGGGTTGGGGGTAAGGGTCTGAAGGGGTGGGCGGGTGGCATGGGTGCGGATGGGATGGATTGGTTAGGGGTATGGGCTTGGAGGCGTGGGATGGGTTAGGGGGTGGGTTGGTTCTGGGGTGTGAGTTTTAGAGGGCTGGGTGAATTGGGGGTGGGTTTTGGGGGGCATTGTGGTATCCAGGTTGGTTGGCCAGGGGCACTGGGGCGGGCACCAACCCGTGGAGGGTGGCTGTCTGGGACGGCCCTGCTCTCTTGGGTGTCAGGCTGGGCCTTCCCAGAGTGGTGGTTGGCTCTTGGGCTCACAGTGCTCTGGGTTCTGCCCCCAACTCATGCTCGGGGAGCGGGTGCCCAGCAGGGCTGACAGACCGCTACCCATAGTCCCCCGGGGCCTGCATTCCGTGGCGGTTGGGGCTCTGCCTGCAGCCTTCCTCTGCCTCCTTCTGGGCAGGTGCATGGCCATCCAGCAATGGACTGTCTCGGTTCTGTGCTCTGTGGTAGCTGTTGGTTGTCCGATGCTTGATGTCCTCGTGGTCTGCTTCTAATTCCTTGGAAGGGCCACGGTTGTATTTGGATGATCACTGAGCACAACTCACTACTAATATTTTGTTCACATACCTCTGCGCACACACACGCTCACACACACACACACACTTGCTGCTGTTGTTTGTTGTTGTTCATGTTTTAAACAGGTTTTCTTTCTGCTGGTGTTCCTGATGATTGTCTATATATATATATATATATATATATATATATATTTAAGCTAAAATAAAATAATACAATTCCAGGCTAGCCCCTCCAAAAGGCTCCTTGCAAACTAAATTTGTTTGGCACAATACAGCAGCCAAACCATCATTCTACTGTCATGATGCTGGACAGGACTGGTTAAAAAAGAAAATAGAAAAAATGCATACTAGATTGTGAGTGAAATAGTTACCTCATTGGTTATAATTGCTGCCATGACATCACTACGGTTGAAAACAAAGGTTTTGTGTGACTTATTATAACACTTCACAAGCCAGCGGGAAGTAAAAACCTGACTTGTTTCTCTGTAATTTAGAGGAAATAATCTTTTCATAGATCTGCAGTGTTGCATTGCGTGACTTTAGGTGTGAGTTGCAGATTGCTAAACCATGCTAAACCATAACCACCTCTCTTCAAGCATTTGGATACACACAGAAAAGAGCTTTTGGTGTTGAGAATCAGGGAGACAGTTACAAAGCAATATCCAGGCAGACACTCACTGGCTCTCATATAGAGAATTTGGCAGCTCTCTTGGAATTGCTGGTTATTTAGCTGACAGATAGTCATCTGTTTTAATGCATTAATTTTGTATTAACAGCACTGCCAAATTTAATAGTGGAAATTAGTGTATGATCATAATGGCATGTGGTTGTTTGTGTGTATGTGAGGGAACATGTATTTGAGCGTGTTGTGTGTACATATCTGATGTTCTCTTTGTCTATACTTTTGTATGTGTTTGTTACGGGTACATGATGTATTATATGGCTCCTTTGGGAGCCATTCTGTGAAATTACTGGCTTTCTTTCTCCCTTCTACTCTTCCAGTAATACCCACCTCCATCTTGTGTTAGCTGGACTCTCTCAGCAACTACACTGTTTTCTGTTAAAGGTGCACTTTTACTTTGCATTTAAGTGGATGGAAATGCAGATACATGCCATGCTCTAGGTGGGTGGTGAAACTGATACAGGCATGTTTTGCCCACTCAGAGGGCAAGGTGCAGTGTATTGTTGTGAGAGAGAAGATGGGGTGGTGCCCACACCGCCCCTGCCCCTCTTTACCTGAAAAAGCACAGAGCACCGCTTCAGCCTCCACAGCAAGAGAGGAGGTCCTCCATCCAAGAGAGGCTTGAAAAGCCACAACTGCAGTTTTACACAATGAACACCTGCACACTATAAAACAGAACTCAGAATTGGACATCCGCAGAGCGTTTTTTTAAAAATCTATAAAAAAGAAATTAAGTATAATTAGGATTATTTAACAATAGTAATATCACAGGAGCTGCTTTATACATTTATGTTCTTGGCATTCAGTTCAATTCAGAGTTAAGCTTGTAGATATTTACAATCAACACACTTTATTAACTTACCTGTTAAATCAGGCCACACATACAGTATATGTTATGTTATATATGCTGCTGCTGACTATATAGCTGCATTAAAGATGGTCACACACATGAACTTGCTTAGCTAAATGTACTATATTTATATGCCGTTAATTCTCAGACAGTGCAGTGGTATTGAAACCATGCCACTTTCCCAGGCAGCTCCCTTTGTGCACCACAGCTCCCCTCCTGTTGGGGCCTTGATAGGGCGGTTAGAGACCCCAGAGCCAGGCAGACCAACTCCTCCTAGCCCAACATGACTTTTTCATTAAGTTGCCAAATTCCTGCACTTCAGTTAGAGGTGATTTATCAACTAGGGGCTTCATTGCAGGTTCATAGGAAACAGACTCATGCATTATTATGTTTCACATTCAAAGTGTGTGTGCATGTGTGTGTGTGTGTGAACCGGGAAGAAGCTGACCCCCGAGAATACTGTGTCCAATCTATGTTTGTGCTTTTAGATGTGATCCGAGGAATCTTCCACATGGATAATTCAAGCAATCCAGTGAGAATCAATGTTAGAGAAAGTTTGTGTGTGATAATCAGAGGGGTTGTTGTTCACGGTGCTGTTCTCTTATGCACTGTGCAATTTTGGCCCAGTCTTGTCTTTGGAATACTGAATGAGCAGGTACAACTTCTCTTGTCATTGGTTTCATCCCCTTTCTTCTTGCACAGACTCTAAAATGCCCCAGACTGCTTTGGGTCATTGCCAGTGCAGAGATGGTGAAAGTGCTGGTTTACAGGTGTAACCGTTTGACATGGTAGACAGAGCTACAAGCACTGGGGAAGGCCACTTCTGGCTCTGCTGAGGCCATCTCCCTGTCCAGCCAGGTTTATAGTGAATTATGGTCAATTCTGGGGCAGGCAGTCTCAAGTTCACTCCTATATAAACCCTCTGTTTTTTATGGGAAACTATAAAACTCCCAGGATTTTTTTCTACCTCATGAGACCAGCTTTGAAGTTTCAGTCAGGTGCTGTCATTTTTTAAAACTTGTCTTCTTGTAGATTTTTGGAGCGTTGAATCATTTGCGGCAGCAACTCTTTATTTTTTTTAATTCAAGACATCTGCTCTGGCTAAAAGCAATTTGATTGATTTGCTGTCATCTATAACTGAATCTGTCTCTCAGATTTCTCTCTACCTTAGTTCTGATGCAATATTTGTGCACAGAGGAAAAGAAGGAGAAGGAGGAGGGCCCCCACAATATCCAGCAACACCTATTCATGACATCATGGATGGCTTAAAACGAGGCGAGAAAGGAGAGCACACAGAGCTTTTTACAATCACCTAATAACTCTATTACACCGAGCTGTGGGGCTCACAAAGAGGAAAAAAAATCTCCTATTCCTTTTCCTGGAAGCGGTGTCTCTTAATGCACATTTTAGGTGTAGAAGTGAGAAATGTGAAACCTAAGAGAATGAAACACAATAGCTCAGAAAACCCCATGGCAATATTACAATATTGCCAGAAAATTAAACATTAGGAGAAAGGGACAAGAGCATTTTAGGGAGGCATAATATTGTTATGACTTTTTTTTTCACCAGGCTGTCAACACCTGATTTGGATGTAATGTGGTTAAATGTGTAATGTTTCCATTGCTTTTAAATCCTCCAGCCAGCCATACAGGCCATCTACTGAAAGAAGGATAGTCGAGTTTCTTCACAATAAATGGAAACATTGTCTGATTTGATATGTGAAAGAGTGATGTCCAAGGTAAAAGAAGTCAGTGAACTGTATTCTTTCAATGTATTATTGCATAAAAACACAGAGAAAGCACAAAACCTTTCTTTTTGTTTAGTTAAAGGCTTTCATCACTTACGTAACCGATTTCAATAGATAGTTTCTTCTTTGTTTGGTTAATATTTTTATTTATTTTCAGTGAACAACTATTATATGAATCCAATATTGCAAGCATTCTTTAAAGGATCCATATTCATCCAAGTACCTGAATTCATAAAATGCTTAAACTTACATTTGATTTTTAGCCTTCTTCATGCTTCATGGGAGACACATGGTTGGGGAAGATTAGGGGGAAAAGAGGAAAACTTTTGGTGATTGACATTGATTGTAGCCACATAAATCCACAGAGAGACCACTGAATTTGATAGAAGAGCAGCAAAAAACAGGCAGGACACAAGTGGCCATACTGAGTGTGTTGCTTTATTTCATACATGCTTCAGTCTGATGCTTTAGGATAATGGTCAATAACTCTGTTGCTCACACCAGGCTGAGCCATATTGTGTTGGCCTTGCATCATTGATTGAGCCATGCAGGAGGTAATTAGACTGGAGGTTGGTGGTGTGTGTACAGGCTGTGGTGGCATGGTGTCACTATGGGGTGTTACGCATGCTGCGACACTACAGAGGGTGGGCTGAAGGCTGGACTAGGCATGCTGTTTAGTCTTGGAGGAAGCGCTGGAGTTGATGGGTCAATACTGAAGCTGATTTTCTGTCCTCTGAAGGTTGTCTCCTGTTGTGGAATGTTCCATTTTCTCTCAGAATGCACACAGTCCCCTTCCTGCCACACCACAGGCTGGCTTTGCCTCTTTTTCTCTATGAGAGGGAGGATTTAACTCGCCATGATCAATATTTAGTATCCCATGCGTGAAACAGGCAGATGTTTGGAGTTTCCTTTTCAGAGACGGGAAGCTTCTGTTGAGTGAAGGGGATCAATGCTTCCTTCCGTCTGTGAGGCTGCAGACCCACGGCTTCTGAAGGATGGCTGATGTGATTCTTGCCCTTGGGCCCTTGAGATTTGCGTGCCTCCCTGGCCTCTCCTGTCCTGTTAGCCTACTGATACAGACACTCACACAGACAAGTGTGCAGTCCAAACAGTTGTCCTGAAGTGGAAGAGGTCTGGATGTTAAACAACAGGGCTGTGATTGGGAATTGATTTGTTCATTTGCCAACTGTGTGAGTGAAAGTGAGTCGGTGGTGCCTAGCCAGCTATCTGCCATCTACAATAACTTCTTTTTTTCTTTCCTCTCTTTCACTGTGTTCCCTTCTCTCCCCTTCTCTTCACACAGCACCTGCAGCAGCACGAAAACGCGGTGGAGGGCGATGCCTGCTACTACCATTGTGTGCTTTGTAACTACTCGACCAAGGCCAAGCTCAACCTGATCCAGCATGTGCGCTCCATGAAGCACCAACGCAGTGAGAGCCTCAGGAAGCTTCAGCGCTTGCAGAAGGGCCTGCCAGAGGAGGAGGAGGACCTCAGCTCCATTTTCACCATACGCAAATGCCCTACTTCAGATACAGGTCAGAACATGCCCCTATGGCTCTTTATGTGTGCATGACATCATTTTGTTTCCTCTCTTAAGTGCCTATCACTTATGCAACTCCATTTTTCAAACACAAACTCACGGGTATCTCAGCTGAGCTGTCAACATTCATGAATTAATTATTTTGCCTTTTCTTTCCCATAGAATTAATATTCATATATATGGCTGACATCTGGTTCCAAAAACACAACATTTTCATAATGTGTTTTTTTTTGCTTTTGTTATTCTACTTGTTGTTTTACTTACTTTCTTGTTCCATTGTTACTTCTCTTGAGCAACATTATGTATACGTTTTACACTGATTAAACTGACTGATGAAATAACCACTAAATCAAGTTTTTTTTTTTTTTTTATCAAATTTAAATGTGCAGATATAATTTCCACAGAATAGTCCTACAAAGTCTAAAGTCTGTTAATGGAAGCTGTCCTTTTTAGCCATTAAAGTCACTCTGAGACCAAGCATTAAGGCTGGAGAAGGAGGAGCTGAACAACAGCAGCAGCTGATAGAACAACAACACCAAAAAACACCAACACCAACACAGCAGCAGCATAGTTGAAACAAAGTGCCTCTACTGCCCATTTATTATAGACTGATTAGGAAGAGTGAGCTGTGGTCAATTAACACTCTTTCTTAGTAGAGATTTGGTTTTCTAATCACTTTAACTCCTGTGCCCTGACAAAGGGCCTCTATTGTGCGTCCCTCCAAAAGGGAACCATTACTTCCCTCACACACATACTCGCTGTCTGTGTTATGTAGGAGAAAAAAAAGGCCAGCCTGTGAAGACGCTTTGTTCCAAGGAGGCAAGGATAATGAAGCCAGCAGCCGGGAAATTGCGCAAAAGGCAGTCACAGATCTGAAGCAAATCATTAGAGAACATATTTAGCTGAGCAATTAGGGACAATTAAGCTTTCTGCTCACTGCACTCCAAATATGTTAATGACTACAGTACAGTGGACAAGCGAACATGCAAAGGCAAGAGGAAGGGCCATTTAGGTTAAAAAGAATGGGGGTTGGGAATTTATTTTTTTGAAAGGAAGAGTTCTGTTGTTTGCAAATAAATTAGTTTTTGGTTACTGCCATGTTTATGAATTTTTTTTTCTACTTCTTTAACCCTTTTATGTTTTAGATGCCCATGTTTGTGCCAGGATAAGGGATCTGAGCATTGATTTAGGCAATGTGCCCTCACAGTGGGGCTGTGCGTGGGCAGCATCATTACACAGAGACACACAGAATAACAAGTTACTGCTGCACAGAGCTTCATCACATTATCCTAACCCTCACTTACTTGAACACTGAACAGAATCTTTTTAGATTTCAATATCTTTAAAATGTGATCATGCACTTTTACGATGCTGCATGATTACTGATTTTTCTTTGGAATTAATAATTTAAATACTATTTTACTGAAGTGTAAAATAATTGTTTTACTTACTAATTTTCCAAATCAAAAGCCTTAGTGAGGGTTTTTTAGTTTTTTGATCCCTTACAAGATTAGTGATGATGACCTAATAACATCTTAATTTGTTTGTTAAAGAGTGCAAAAACTTCACTTAATTATCTTGATCAAATATCTCAACATATTCCAAAAACAAATATCGTTCTGTATAATCTCTAAAACACATCCTCCCTTTTCTCAAACAAAAACATCAGAAGTGCTGATCCACAGCGTCGCTCCACCCCCTTCAGTTTGGGTTTAACCAGTCATTCTCAGTGTAATATTTAATTTCCTCCTCTCTTGCTCTTCTGTGGCACAGGGCTCTTTTTGTGGTTAAGGCACAGTTGTTAAAGTGGTGGAACATTCCCTGGTTTGTTAAACAAAGTTGCCCCTGGATTTCTGGGTCACCTAGACAGTAATTTTCCTCGTCTGCTGCTGTGATTTTGCCAGTGTTTCTCTGCAGTTTTAGGTGCTTGGTTTACATCCTGCTTTGGATTTTCCCCAAAGCACATAAAATCTGCTGTCCCTCCTAAAAAAGCTTACAAATATGATCAAACACATTGCATTTCAAAGACTAGTGTATGAAATTCCCCAGAACTTGAAACAATATTATTTTTGAGTTGTGATCTTAAGATGAATATGACCGATAGGTTACTATGGCAGTAAGAGAGGAAATCTGAGCTAACTGATGCAGGATGTGGTATGTTTTATAATTTTGCATATTATTGTTTCTTATGAGGATGCAGCAAATATAGACAGGGATTTGGGGCTGCAAATCTCTGGGCTCAAGGTCTGAGGAGAGCAAGGGCAGCAGAAATTAGTTGTTTTTTTTAATTAGACTAACGCTGGGACAAAAGGCCTGCATTGTTTTAATTCTTGCTCATGATATAAATGTGCTGCTTAGGCATGTTGCTCAGTGGCCCCACCTCCATTTGTCTTCTTTAACCCTTTATCTATGGGGAGACAAAGAGAGTCTCAAAGGAACCCCAGCCCCACAAAGCTGCACTGTGTGCAGAGATCCCTGAATAATGCTCAGCTCTGACCTAAGCTAATTCACCAATGCTGTCCTTTACTTTATAGTATAGCAGCTTATTACCTGATAGCAGATACACACTACATGCAGAGACATGTATGTGAAAAAGATGGCACAAGCTCATTTGATAGCCTGAAAGTAAAATATAGTTTGGGTTTAGATTTTATAGAGGTAAGGAAAAATCCTGTGTCATAGAAAAAGTTAATGGTGATTGCTGACGTGTAAAGTTGTATTTGCACTTGAGAGAACAGTGTATGGAAATCATGTTTAGAATATGATGCAGGACAAGTAGTGAAAAAATACAAGTTTGGGGAGTTCACATGTTAGAGCTACAGTGACACTCGAGCATATGATGACCCTGTTTCATTTGAATGATGCTCACCAGGGCATATAACTCAGTGACACATTGGGGTTTTTAATTCTAAGCATCTAATCAACTAAAGTTTTTTTTTTAATAAAGCAGAATGGGATCATGACTTTAAAAAGGGCAAAGTGAAATTGCACTGAAGGGTGAATTTCTTCCCACATGAAATATCTGCTTTGCGCCTGTGTGTCCATGAGAAAGAGCAGGACAAAAGAGCAAGATGCAGAGGAGAGCATTTCAGGAGGAGAAAAAGTAGTATTTTTTCTGTATTTAGTTGTACATGTGCAAGTTTATGTATGTGTATAAAGCAGGCAGAGATGGGAAACAATCGTGGCTGACAGTGTGGATTAGCTCCTGCTGTAAATCTGCCTCAGTCACAGATGGCAGGCCCTTGATCGCTGGGCTGTGACGGCTTGGCTCTCAACACAGGAGGAAATCCCTGTCTATGATCCGAGGAGGCTGGGAAGGAGAAGACTGGGGCTGGGGCCACCTGGGCAGTCACCAGTTATTGTCTCCTGCCTGGGTGGACATAATAAGCCACATATTCAAGGGCAAAGACTTGTTTTGGGAGGATATCCTACTTTGCCTATACTGTTGTTTCAGCTACCGCTGCGTTACTGCTTGTAAGTGGAACTTAAGCCTCCAGTTTAGATCAGCATTACTTTTAATGACCAGTTTGAGAAACTGGGGAGGGAAGCTGTGTGCATTATTAAATGGAAATGAGACGAATGGATGCATACAAATTACTGCATAATAGTGGTATCCAGTATGAGATCCATTGCTTGTTTCGCTAAAAGGGGTGCGGTTTCAGGGTCACACACCTAATCGCAAGGCCTGCTCTGACAACAGAGGGATTTCTCTTCTCTCCCCACATGCTGCCCTCTCTGCCTCATGCATAATTCTTAAGACACTCTAATAAACAGTGACATGGAAAAATGCTTTACTAAGCTATGGGGGGAAAAAAGTATTTGTTTTAGGGTTGCAAAAGACCTTGCAGCCCACATAGATTTAATGATGGAAGACAAGATGTGCACCTATCCAATTTGTCAAAATTTTTTACCATTCTGATATGCATAATAATGATTCTAATGTTTCTTCATGCAACATATTTGCATGAGGCTATTCTCCCCTGATATTAGACTGTCCATAAGGCATGATAATACACTATCTGCACGGCTATGCTACAGCTGTGAAAGCCAGGTAAAAATCAGAGGTGATCCAGGCCACGCTTTGATGGCATGCAAGGGACATAGTCTGGGCTTTTGCTTCCCACAGGCAAGAGCAAAACAGACGGTAGCCATTTCTGGAATGTCTTTCTTTATTCATGCTTGTTAAAATGCAAAGTAAACCTTTCCAGAAACAGGATATTGTAGCCCCTAACCACCAGACCCTTTCTACATGCCACATTATGGGCAATCTGAAAGTACATTGTATAGACAGACAATGCTGCAATGCGCTTTTAATAAAGGCTGTTATTGCCCTGGTGATGCAGAGTGGATATGAGGATGAGTGCTGTGCAGGCCTGGTTGAGCAGGGCCCCAGAGGGCCCGCAGCTCAGTCAGGCCTCTGTCAGTCGCCTGCCTTCTAATCCCTGTCCGAAGGGCATCTAGGCAGCATAGGAAATTGTTTGCTGTCTGTAGAACGTGCCAGGAAATTCATAAATGCATTACTTTTCATTTTGAAAATATTACAAAAGACTAGACGTTTATTAAAAAGTCAAAATGATGGCTTTATAGATTTACCAGTCATATTTCGGCATTCATATGACCCTACTTCTCAAACTACTGTTAAACAGGCAAGTCTTTTCTTTCCCTGACTCTCCTCCTTCGCAAGCTTGGTCTGAATTCCTCTCCTTGCTCATCCTGTTATAATAAATTGACCCAAAAGCCACCACTCTATTCTGGGATTGGTTGTGCAGAAGAATGCCTGGTGTCCAGATTTTTACTACCATTCCTGAGTGAGTTCCTTCATTCTGTAAATACCGGTTAACTTTCCCCTGAAACTGGAAGGTGGGGAAAGTCTGACTCCTGTGTGCCACCCCGGTCTAATACATCTGGCTTGGAAGAAAACGGAGATCTCAATAATGTAAAAGACAAGTGATAATCTAAAAAGAAAGGGGGATGATCAGGAAAGTAATGAACTGAATGAGGACAAAACAAGCAAAGCCATAGCTGTCAATGCCGTATCTATACATGGAGACTTGCACATACTGAGCCCACCTTGTCTGTGCTCTGTATGTTTTATGCCCTGTGTGTGATTTTACTGTCAGTTATGTCATGTGGGTGTAAATATGCACCAGTTTTTATTTTGCAAACTCGCATACCCATAAATGAGCACACACATAGGTGTCTGCACTGAAAATTAGGCCGTGTGTGGGTGCAAGAGGCTCTCCTTGTCATCAAGCCCATTTTCAGAGGAGGCCAGCAGCACATTACAATATTGGTTTCCCCCTCTCTTGTCATTACCACACACTCTCCTTGAAAGCTGATCCAAAAGATAGACAGTCCATCAAGAGACAGTCATCTCATTTGTACTTACTAAACGTGTTAATGAGTTCTATTTTTGGGCCCAGAGGCTTTGCTGCTGGATATTGGAGCAGAGGTGGCGATCGTTGGTATGAGGTGCGGGATTGCATGACCAGGAGGAGCTCATGGGGAGGGGAAAGAGGTAATGCAGTAGCCCTGCTGCCCCTCATGTCGCTCACACAGAGTGACCACAGCCTTCCCAGGATCTGTCAGTCAGGACTTAGGCGGGAAGTCTGTGGTTACAGACAGACAGAGAAGGAGGGAATAGATTAGGTGCCAGAGACATAATGGTTGTGATGGGTTTAATTATAGCAGCAGTCATGTCACTGCCACAGGTAGATGAGATGAAGGAGAAACACATTTCTGCTCTTCAAGGACTGATTTATACAAAATGTGGCTAATAGAGTATATACTGTACAGCTTGCTTATTATATAAGTTTTATTTTTAACATGGCATGAGGTGAATTACAAAGTGTCTCTCATTGTCAAACCCGCTTTGGTGCATCATCTTTGTCAAACACTAGTTATGCAGCACACACTCTGCTATATGCATGCTGGTAAAAAGTTACCTGTGGTTACAGTACAGAACAGATACTTTTCACTTGTTATTATTTTCTTACTGGTAATTTGCAGATGTTGTAATATTTCATTTTTTCATAAGTTTCCCGCCTGATCCTTACTCGAACTTTTCCCCCAAGGCTCAATAATCATATTATTGTCCAGCATTTCTTGTCTGTGATATTGATTCCAGTGCAAGTGTGTCCCAGGTAATCTAGGAAATATAACCAATAAAGTGTTAAACACTTGGATTGCTTTATTTCTTTCTGTGTTTTGGTATTGGGCAAAAAGTTCTGCTCAGTGTCAGAATTAGGCAGCTCAATTTTACCATAGGCAACATCACAGGAGAAATGGGGGTAAAGTTTGGGAACTATTTAGTCGAGGCAGGAAAGTTTTATTTAGCCGTTTTTAATAAGGCTGTTTGTGCCCCCCAGAGAGAGCTGGTGGATCAAAGGGCATGATCTGTGCTATGGATGAGTTCAGCAGAGACGACCAGCCTCGCTGACAGCAAAACAAAACTAGAGACTGAAGGATGCCCTATCCAGCAGCATGTTGCCCTCAAACTCCGAAGGCTCTATTAGAATAAAGGCAGATAAAACAATGACTGTCTGAAAGCACACACGTTGCGAATCATTATCTACTATCTGATAGATAGTTCAAGTTGTGAACACAGTGTGCTTGAGTCTGCTTGTGTGCAAATAGGTGAGTGTGTATGTTGCTTTATTTGAAATATTTGTGCTATGTTCGTTACATGTGATGAAAACATCATTACAGACCACAAAACATTCAGACAGGATCCACACAACATGCATTCATGTTTCAATGCATTAGCAAAAAAAGAGTCCCCTCTAGTGCCTCAAACACATCAACTAAAAGCAGCCAGGCAGATGGCAGCAATGAGAGAAGTGCAGAAATAATTCAATAGTGAACCTCTCTAACCTTTACCTGTGGGCGTGAGCACCAGTCATTGATTCACGCTGTGCTTGACAGTACACTACACACCACCTGAGGAGGGTAAGAGGAGGGATGATGAAGAGAAATGGATGAATTTGGTGAAAAACACAAAGGATAATATGAGTGGGAGGATGGCTCTACTGTATGTTGGTGTATGATATTAGAGGGAATTTTCCACAGATGGAAATTATTCTGGATTTGTCTAGTTTCCACAAATATTCCCCCACCCTCTATCCCTGTAGCTGGATATTGGCAGCAAACAGAAATTCTCACACTACTTCGAGTGTGATACCCCTAGCGATGCCATGGTAGGATGCCATTGATTACAAAGCACTTTCAGGTCTATAGGGCCTTTGTCTGGCTTTTTTTCATGTAGTATCCTCTTTGAGCTGACACAAAGTAAGACATTGGTATGTTGAGACGTCTGTTATAAACAATACAATTTTTTAGCAGAACAAATAAACAATAGTTTGTGTTGTTGGATGGTGGTTAATTTCTAGACTGTAATTACTCTGTGAAAGCAATGTTTGTCCAAGAAGGGTGTCATCCTGTATAATTATAAAAGTGTGATTGCCTACCAGGTAACAATCCAAGACCAAATAGTTTTTCTTTGACTCAGTCAAATTTATGGTGTTCCTCCTGGTCCGGATAGCCCATCCTTCACTGTCTCTCTTTGTCTCTCTGTCTGGAAATCCTGCTCTGCGGCTGTTGTTTTATTAGTTGGCTGTAGATATGTTCTTCCTGCTGTTCATTTGAAGCAAAGGAGCCAGCTGATGGATGACATTTAAGTAAGGGGAATGTGAGCCAGAAACAAGTAATTTACAAAGTAAATGTACGCTGATACACTGGAAGTAAGAGTTTTAGAACAAACATTATATTTTAACCAAGTATGAAATATTCAGTTCCAAATAAAATCTATAATTGAAGAAATTGCAACATATGAGTTGTTCCTATTTAATATTATTCAGAATAGTTATAGCAGAGGGAATGAAGAATTTCTTGTAGATGTTTTTCTGGGCCAGTGGGACTTTGTGACGTCTACCTGAAGGCAGCAAATTACGGGTGTTCAGTGGATGGGAGGGGCATATATATATATCACACACACACACACATATATA
>JBAMHW010000001.1:19334046-19344066 GCA_037177495.1 Rhadinocentrus ornatus | reverse complement strand
ATATATACACACATACATACATACATATATTGTTTAACTTCTTGCTTCCTGTGGAACTGAAAGCACACATATCTCCGATTGAAAGACAACTCATTTTCTATTTTGCAAACAAAATAAAAGTTACTCTACAGGTTAAAGAGCCCTGCTTTGTGGTGAATGCAAAGCTGTTTGCTTTCTGTCTTTGCAAAAAAGGGTAATGGTTTTGAAGAAAGCATGTCTACATCCTCTATTTTTGGTTGTCTTACACACTGTCTTCAAGTGCCCCTGCACATTTAGTCACTTGAAGCATTGAGATGAATGATCCATAACTTAAGATGCAGGCAAAGGTCAGTCTTTTTTGCTACTTGCTCAGTAAGCATGCAAAAAAGCATACATCAAGTAATTCAGCAGAGTGGAAATGACCAAATGGGGATGAATGTCAACTTCTTTTTTCCATTTAAAAAGCTGATTTAAAGGTCTTTTCAGCTTCTACTCAGGAGGCATTTTTATATATAAAATTGCTACGATATGTTGTTCATAAGCCAATTTGAATTGGTTAATTAATGTTTTTCAAGCTATATCCAGCTTTGTAATTAGAAAAACCAAAAAGATGAACAATATTTTCATTACTGGTGTCGTTCTCCTATAGTAATCAAAGGATTTTGAGGATTCATAATAGTTGTAACTAATATAATTTGCAATTTGTATAAAGAGAGAGGTTTGGGAGCTTAATTATGTGTTAATTTTCTTAAACATATATTATATGGTCCTGTATTTTTATACTTTCAAACATTCATTGGTTTTAGAAAAAGATTTTGCAGATACAAAATTACAGATCAATAACAGTGGGGCATCTGTTGTTTCTTGTCAGTAAATAATGACCTCATAAATCTTATTTAGCTGAGCCTGTGTTAACATGTTTTCACAAAACATAATTTGTTAAGGGTAAGTATGTTGTATGTAAGGGCTCAGTATTGATAGTTTATAAAAATGTATTTAGATTGTAAGAAATACCTGAGATAGATGCATAAATCAATATTACAACTATTTGTATGAAATAGAATTACAATACCATCTGCTGTACAAGCACCTCATTGGAACTTATTAAATTGCTTTGAGTCACATAATTAGCAGCTCATCTGTGTTTTTACCACATTTTTCTTTTCACTTCTTGTTACCAGAAGCATATGCTGAGCCGTGTGTCTCAAGAGAGACACATTTACCATAATCTGTGGAGAACATTGTATCCTTGCTGCAGGAGACGCATCAACTTCTGGTTGCATGGGGACATAAAATCTATTTGAAGATAATTTCTTAAAAGAAAAGAAAAAGAGAAAAAGAAAAGAAAATCCAGGTATTTTTCAGTAAAATTTATAAAGTAGTGCTTGGTGAGTGGGAGTTTCTTGGGAAATGAGCCCCTGTCATGTATATGGTGAATATTTCAAGCACTTGGGAAAGTTAAGATGGGGCACACATTTCTGTGTGAGATGTAGGGCAGAGAACACTGTGGATGTGTTTGAATCCATGTCACAAGTCGTTGTCAGTCTAATAGACAGGCATGCGCTCTAAAGCTTACTCGATTTAAGGTGGTGCAGGGGCCGGCATGGCAGCTAGAATTAGGAAAAATGGGCTGTTTTTTGTCATGTTAAACTGGCCAAAAGAATCAAATTAGATGGGAGAAAGTGAATGGCAATGGCTTCTTTGTTTAAGGGCTCAATGCAGTCACTTTTCAAGACCATTGTTCATTGATCACAATAGCATTAGTTTGTGCTCTTGTTCTGGGCTCTTCTTTTCTCTGACTCTGCAGTCAGCTCCTGTCCGTTCCACTCTGTCTCCACGCTTCACCTCCATGCTCCACCAATACTCAAGACAGGGCTCAGAAACATGTCTGCACACCAAAGAGCTCCCGCATAGGATTTTATTTGCAAATAAAATCCCATAAGGGAGCTTTTTGGAATGCCAATCTAATATTTTTTTTCCATGTCAACTGCCACTTGGCCTGACACAAAATCCAGTGACTTTCTAAGTGTGTCTTACTCTCTATTTTCTTTTCCTCAAAAGCATGCCTCTCATCATGACCACCCCAAGCTCTTTCTCCACCATCATGCCACATTTCATCCTTTCTTGCTTACACAAGTAAAATCATAAATGCAGGGAAACTATATATTTTGTTTAAGTTTAACATATGTAGATTATTATTGAGAAGCAATTCATGTCAAGTTCAGTGAGTTTAGAGATATAACTGAACACTTTTTTATGTATCACCCTTCAGCTAATACAAGAAAGCCTCCAAATTTAACTGACACTAATAATTCAGTAAACCTTTAAACTTTTTATTTTATTCTTTTATCCAAAGATAGGGACCGTCTTTAAATTAGTGTTTAAGTCATACCACAGGGAAGAGAAGCCCAAGCAATTCTTATGTTGCCTAGGGACAAAGCCTGCTACTTACAGTGGTTTATAATGCAAAAGGTTAAAACACAATAATGTTTTTAGCATGATGTAGAAAGTGGATACAAGTCTTAATGAAATTGTGGAAGTTATGAAAAGCAGGCTGCAAGAAAATGATTACAGAAGCCTGTCTCCAGCAAATTCATGTGCAAATTGTCAAACAACTGACCTCAGAATATTTAGTGCACCATTTACGGCCTTTTGCCCGTGAAGGTGTAATCATGCGTGGTAAAAATCGGGCCCAAGATGCTAACCTAGGAGCAATCTTGTGTGCATTTAAGTGTCCTTTTTTGTTGCAAAGGTCATTCATAACTTGGTTGCGCTGCTGATGTACAGTGAGAGATATTGATTGATTAATGCATTAAGTGCTCACAATCCATTAGGTTCTGTGAAAGGGACTGGAGAAAAGACTTCTCCCACTATGAATTTTCACCTCTCCCTGTTGTTCATAGGGCATGATTATTTGCTGGCAAAGTTTAAGGGAACAAAAGCTAAAATATCTGCCAAGTAATGCATTTAAAAGAACATCAGTTGTTATAAGTGTCAGTTAAATTACTCTGCAATGCTTGACAAGGAATTGCTCTCACATTAGCCTCCTGCTCATCATGACCTAAAAATGAATGTGTTGTATAGTCTTAACCTACAGTAAAACAAACAAAGATTAATGTCTGTAAAAACCTCTGGAATTCAAAGAAAGTGTGTTTTTTTTTTTTTTAACATATTACAGTATTATGTTATCTGGCAGTTCTCCTTGCTGTCACAGTGGCTAGCATTTATATGAGGGGGTAGCAAAAGACCATGAGTCAAATTCACTGATGACAAGGAATATAATTTTCAACCTTGCCTCTGTTTTGAATTGATTACACCAATCCCTTGTCTAAATCTGAGTGGACATTGAAATGTGTTTCTTTACAAATATTCAGTGTACCTTCTCGGCACAGTTCCTAGTACCAATAAGGGGAGGCGCCATGAAGTTCACACCTTACTGCTTACTGTAGTGACAAGGAATAGGAGACCCTTATCGCCTGTGCCGTGAGCAAGAATGCCTGTGTAAGAGACCTGAGAGTCAGTCATTACCTTAGAAACATGGGCTGCATTAGAGATTCATAACAGTGTGCCATCTCTGCACCTTTCATCTCCACTAGGGCCAGCTCCATTAGGATCTTTTATCTTTGTGCTGATGGCTGCTGTTGATAATGGGGCTGCCGAGAAATCCCAAAAAGTAAAGACTCAACTCTGACACTATCGGCCCTCTTTTTCTCCAAGTAGAGGAGCTCTTCAGCCTATTGCACATTTATTTGCTCTTACTTGTGGTCTTAAAAGCAGATTTGCAAGATTTCTTCCTGTTTTTAGATGTTTTCCTTAAAAGATGGCATCCATTACTGAAGTTTATTTAGTGCTTGAAAACTTCAGTACACCACAGTTGCATGTCTCTCTCATGATCCAACACCTTTGAAACTGGAGTCATTGTGATGATGCAAACACAAATTTATTTTTTTCCAAATGGTTTGAATCTGGGAGCCTTTGCTACCATATAAAAGCTTTGTGAGCTTAACATTTTATGAAATATTGGCATTATCCCGATGAGGCCTTTATAAAAATGCATTAATGATATCCCATGCAAAGCCTCATTGAAAACTTTGCTTTTGGGCAGACAAACATGACTTCATAATGGTATAGTAATTCGTGCAAGCCAATGTTTTTCAAATGTTACAGTAATTATGAAAAATATTCATACATTTCCCCTACATAGCCGCAGCAGTGCAAATCTCATTTCCAAGGCAAAGCGGGGAAGGAACACACTGAATAATCATTGTGTTTAATGCTCTGGTCATAATCCCAGGTTTTATGATGGTTTTGTAATGATTTTCTAATGATGTTAAATATTAGTAGAGAGTACAGCCATGATTTGAACACAGCAGTCATTATTATTCAGTGCTCTATCAGCACACCCAATTGTGACTACAGTGAATATTGCACTGGGAATAAGATTTAGGGGCCATACCTTTTGGTGTTTTATTTTGCCATTTCCCCATCTGCCATAAATCCTCATTGCTGTGCTCTTAAAGCCTCCGCCCTTGCCTGCCTTTCCCAGGTGGGAATACAATTAGGTGCAGGGGCCATTTCATTCAGTGCCACTGTCTGTCCACTGCAGTCATTCGTAAAAAAACGCGGTAGCTGTCCCATTGGAGAAAACAGCAGGCCCCTGGGAAATAACAAAAACACTGAAAGCACAGGTAGTGAAACAGAGGAGAAAATGGTGAAGAAATGGGCGCAAAAATGGGGAAAAATCTCTAGAGTTGTTGTCAGAAGAGATACAAACTTTGTTTCTGATGAGTGACAATATTGAGCAAAATATGTATTGGAGACAAAGGCTTTGTCTCCTTCCTGTGCCTTTTCAATGAATTACACCTCTCCACCCCCTACCCCCAGCTTTTTAATTAAATGGCTGCAGCTCCATCTCTCTATCCGTAGCTCCCCATTACAGAGGCTAGATAAGGGATTGCTATCTGTAGCATGTTAAGAAAGGCTGCTGGGCAGCCAAGCCTCATGAAATTTGTCACAAGATCTCATTTTCCTCATTGCCAGACGTGATGCTTATAATTGATGTGGAGGCAGCAGTAATTTATTGGCCGTACGCAATTATCATCCCCTTCTAGCAGGGGGATGTGACTGCAATTTATAAGTGCGTGCATGTGTGGTGTTGTGTGTCGGGAGGGGGGTAGACATTATATCATATAAATTAACACAAAAACATGTTTTTCCTTATCACATATAAGAGAAAGTGTGCATGTTTGCTTCTTTAGAATGCAAATTAATTACTGTCTCCATATCACAAACAATGTAGGGCCTTTACTGCAGTTCTAGTTTGCTTCTTTGAGGTATTGAGACAGTCAATGCGCCAGCTGGACTTTCACACTCAGCCAGAGGGTGGAAAAGCTACCCAAAGCCTGGGAGGTGAGAATGGGGGTTGCAGAGGGCAGGACAGAAGGGCAGGAGGGGCTATTACTGCAACCTATTGTCCATGGCTACTCCTGATGTCTTCAGGGTTTGTTTTCACATAGTTAAAACAATAACCCTAGGGGCAGATTGTCAGTAATGTGGATTTTAGAACACTGAGGCCACTGGATTTAATACAATTAATTACCATTATGTTTTGGTTTTATTAAAAATACATTTCCCTAAATTTAAAATCTTTCAGATTTTATAATTTCTTTTTGCTCATATCCTTACAGAGTCCAAAATAATCAATTTTTTACATTGTGAATATGACCCTTTATAGTACTGGATTCTTGAAATCTACATTTTTAGACATCAGTAGAAGTATTGAGTATTAAAAAAGAATTTTTTTTTCTAGTATTTTGACGGCGTACATTAAACAGGCTGTACTGTCAGTGATCTCCACCATTACTTTTTTGTAGTTAGTTTATTCAATGTGAGTCAGCCTGTTTTCCTTCATTCACAGTGTACCGTATTCGAGTAATGATAAACAAGCACATTCTTTTTTCTCTAAAACAGTAATTTGGGGGGAAATGTGGATATTTTAGCTTTGGTATTTTTACACATCTGTAAAAATTAATAACTGAACAAATTTGATCTTCTGTTTAACAGACACAATCCTTAATGTTCTGTCTCATGTTCTGCTCCCTGTTCTGACACTCTTTGATATCGTCTGCTCTGAATATGAAGAGCACCCAGATTTTCCTGTTGCACAGCAGTGATCTTCATGGCCAGAGTGGATTTCTGTCATTCAATTTTGGGGGAGAGAATGAGAAAGATGAGGGCAGTCACCAGCAGCCTCTCTGAGCATGCTCCGAATTGGAACCTGTTTGTTTTGTCTACCTGCACGCCTGTTGTGAGCAGTTGCTAAATTAGACTTTCAAATCAAGAAGCCAGTGGGAGACCAAGACTCTAGTTTTCCCCTTCCCTTTAATAATCATCCCTGTTTACTCCTCAGGGAGTCGTCTTCATATATTTTTTTCTTAAATGCGCCCTCTAAGCAGAAAGAGGGTCTTTAATAAAGCAAGCAGGCACCATGCCATTCCAACATGTGAATTGCACAGGAGAGAATTGAGAAATGGAAGCAATAGAGGAACACTAGAGGAGGGGGAGTGGGTCTGCCTTTGCACCCTACATGCTATTATCTTTATAGCATAGCAAAACATGCTTCAGGCAATCAACATGAAATTGTTAATTGCTCAGCCCACTTGTGTGCTGCTCAGGGGACAGGGGCATTCAGGAGGTCCTGTGTTGAGCAAGTAAGAGCTGCCCAACTAACTGCCTGCATATCTGGTCTCCCAGAAGAAAGAAGAAATCTCAGCATGTACACGTTGCCGTTGAGTAAACACAAATACAGCTTATGTTGATGATAATTCTGTGGCATCATCTTGCCTATATCTATAGCCATTCCAATTCCAGACACAAAATGTGTGTTTGGCCCACATCTAGTTGTTTTTCTTTAAGTAATGTGTGATGCAGGTTGGTTAGGGAGCTACAGTTCCCATCCCAGTTCCATGCACATCTCTTACCTTCATAGAGGTGGCTCCAGGTGGCTCAGAGGAGGATATATAAGACATCTTTCAAAATGAACACCACCCCTCCTGTTACATGCTCAGTTGAAACATAATGCTCCACCTCCTTGGCTATCAGTTTTGTTCCTGTTGGAAGAGAAGGAGAAAGAGCAAGGTTACACAGGGCGTCATATTAATGGGGCCTGTCATGCGCGTTGATCGTCTTAGGCGTGGAGGAGGATGTTCGCTCAAAAGGTGTTGTCTTCAAATAGGATTTCTGCCAGTGAGACATCCTCGTTGGGTGATATCCCCCTCCGAGCAGCCACTTTCTTATAGAATGATCTGTTATTAAGCAAATGAAGTGCTGCGGGCCCAACGGTAAATCCCTCCACTTTGTCATGGTGTGCTCTCACTTATCACACCCTACTCTCTCATTCCCGGTGTTCTACCCATTTTGCCATGTTATACTGGGGCACCGCAGCCTTGTATTTGAAGTCAGCCCCTCTTTTGAGTAAGCATGACACAGAAAGGATTCCAAGTTGTAATCAATGACTGGTTAAAAGGTGCATTGATCTTAAAAAGGGAAGTGTTTTTTTTTTCGTCTTAAGGGGGATAAAGTAAAGAAGAGACCCACTTTAAATCGCACGATCAGATTTGCTACCACTATAAGTTTGTCTTTAAATATAATGACTTACTTTGTAAAGCCACCAAACTGAAGTTTGTGATGTTTAAAGGCATTTGTTCAGAAATCTTAATTACTTGAAGCAAAAAAAGGCTTTTTTTATCACTTTATCTTATTTCTTTAATTCTGTGTGGAGATGATTGCGCAGCTAGTTGTAACTGTAATGACTCTTAATACAGACCATGGTCTGTCATAGAATTTTTTGCCCTTGACCCTGACATCAACTGTCAGTCTAATGTGCACTGACCTCAACCAGTGGAAATTTCATTGTACAGTTACTTTGACTCTGTGCCTTTTGTCCCACCCACCTTGATACATGACAGAGGGAAAAAAAGAGGGCCGATTATAAGGGGCGGAGTAGAGGGGGGGATGGCAACTGCTAGACAGGAATTGATTGCATTAATTGATATGCCAATATGTAAGCTTGTTACATCCACCATTGCTTAGGATGATGGCTAACAGGTCCAGCTGATCAATGAAACCAATAAAGGCTTCATCCATTAATGAGCAATGTGGTAATTAATGTTATCCCTAAACCAATTACCTCAGGCAGTGTATCTTCAGGAAAACGCAGTAAATAGTGCAACCAGGTTATCTCTGTTACACATTTGCAATTTTCTCATACAGCCTCTTTAGTGTACTCTGTGTTAACATGACTGTTAAGCTGTGATCTCCCCCAGACTATTCACAGCATAAAGAACTAAAATTTGTTTGTAGAGGCCCTCAAATAAATTGGAATTGCTTTGTGAAAAGAGTCGTATTTAATATTGCATTTTAAATGATGTTACGTTATTTGTTGGCTAAGCATTGAGGATATGGAATCAGCTGAAGTAATCAACTTCATTTTCCATCTTAATCCAATTCGTTTTGTGTTTTTCTTTTAAATATGGGTATTCAAGCTCCGGGAGCTGAAGCTTTATTGTTTTTGTAAGGATGCCTCTTAATAAAAAATCACCAGGTTACAGCAGGGTTTCAAATTTCTCCCAGTCTTCAGGCCACAAAACACTGGTCGACTATAAAGATTTTAGTAATACAACAAAGACATTTTTGTTGTCCATTAACTCTAGAAGGATGTCATAATTTGATTTGTGTGGTAAAAATGTTTAATGTGTATATGAAATGCCACTAAAGTCTGATTGTTATGACAGATAGCACAAAGAAAAGCCAGCGAATCAAGTAGCAAAGCATAACTATTCATGAAAGGTATGCTGTATGTACATGAGTAATAGGATTATGAATTAATACATTTCTAAAAGCAAGAATCTTCTAACCTTGAATACATTACTTCATTTATTTCTCAGCGTCTTCGTCTCATGTTCATATTATTTAAAAAAAAAGGAATGTACTGCATGATCATGTTTAAGGAGAGGGGATTTTATAAAGTTTTATGGCAGGGAAAGTGTTGCCACAACTCTGACTTTGCAAAAGCAAATAAGGTAAAGTCAATGAAGATTATGCTGTTTGTTGGGCCCCCACCCTCCTATACCCATGAACATTCTGAAATGGGGTTTACACAAGTATCACTCTGATTTGTAATTTGTAATTTGTTGTTGTTTGTTGTTTTAATGTGAGAACTGTTCTGTACCTGCTTTTAAGCATGTGCAATTCCCACATTTGTGTACTTATGACTTATTTCTGTCTTTGTAGAGCAATTCTATTATACATACATGGTAACAAATACCAGAAAAGTTAATTATAACACTGTGGCTTTGCTGCTTCAACAGACTTTACAAAAGAAGAAGCAGAACTAAGTGTGAGATGATGACTTATTAGTTTGGACAAGCCCTTTAGACCAAAATCCAGTTTATCTAATAGGTGTTGCAGAAGTGCAGAAAGGTCCATCTGTCTCTCTGCCCATTATTCGTAGCCTTAATCGGGACTTACAGCACGGCAAGCTAAATAAACAGTAAGTAAGTTGTCTTGGGCAGAGGAACATCAATGCCTGCAACTTGCTCAAGCCTTTCCTCTGAATGGTTCTGTATTGACCCCTCAGGACCCCATGAGAATTCCCTAATTGAAAATTAATATTGAATCGATGCTGGGGGCCATTTGCATATTGATTATAAACATCCAGGAAGGCACCAAGTATGTCTGGGATCAATAGGGCCCTTCTGCAGCAGGGCGAGTGCACTACATCACATGGCAGCTGCCTTCTCCTGAGGTTAATGACTGCTGCTTGTTAAGGAGCTCTTGTCAGGTAGAATCCAGCTGCAGGGTATTTTTTGCCAAGGCTGGCAGCAGGTGAACTGTGAAGGAGGACATAAAATGGGAAAGTAAGAGATTTGGGGAACACCTTAAGTTTTAAGTGACGTAGAATCCAACTCTAATTCTGTATTACATGTGTTAGTGACTTTGAAGTATCATTGTTGCTACCAAAGTTTCTTTGGACCACAATGG
>JBAMHW010000001.1:19316035-19333998 GCA_037177495.1 Rhadinocentrus ornatus | reverse complement strand
TGAGAAGTTCTGGATGAATGAGATGCAGGGGTGTAGTGCTATGTGTGTGTGTGTGTGTGTGTGTGTGTGTGTGAGGGAGGTTAAGGAAAGGAGGCTGATCAAAGACAACACCAACTATTTCCAGCCCCTGAGGGAAGAAAAAACAATATTAGGTAGATCAAAAAGGGCCTTTTTTAATTTGAAATGAAACTTTAACAACATTACAAGACAAAGAAGACCCAGAATCCTCTACTGTAAGGCACAGATTAAAATTCAACACATACATTCCTCTCACAAACTCCCCATAACAGTTTCCACATGTTGAAAGGCTGTTAAGAAGTGGAGGCAGGAGAGAAGGGATGGCACCAGAGTAAAAAGTTAGATAAAAATGGAGGAAGATGAAGAAAGAGATCTCCATCCAATCACCTTTACTAGTTACTTTAGCAGGAAATCCTAGCAATAACTGGGTGGATTCTGGGTTTAGTAGTTATATTGAAGCATGGTTAAACTAATGGAGCTCTAGATAACTGGGTGATTCTCTAAACCCACAGGAGACAGCGGCCCGGTGTGTATCGTATGTAAGAGGAGCTTATCCTTCAGTCTATGAAAGGCAAGGTCTTGAATTAATGCCTCTTTGCAGTTTATGTCCACTCTGCTTGTCATAGCCCCCCACCCCAATGCAATATTCTGCACTGGGAGCTAGGGTCTGGGAGCCAAGAATGGAGTGCTAGGACAAGAAAACCAGGCTGCATCTGATTGCTTCATTACAGGCCCTTTCATTGACTTGGTTGCGCTGAACTGATGAACTGAGGCAGTGGACAAGAGCACATAATGGGAAGAAATGAATTCTTATCACAGCCTTCTCAGGAGGCTACCGGTCATGGCTTGAGCCAACAGAAGCCATGGCTGAATGAAGAGGAGGGGTTTGTATCTGGGCCTATTTATGAGCCAGAGGCAGGCTTGAGACTGAAGACATGATGGAGCGTTAGGATGTTGGATCCGTACACAGGGGAGAACCCGGCAAATCCACAGAGAGGCATATTATTGTAGGCAGCGTGTTTTAATGATTAGTTTGGTGATTAGAGTTTGCTTTCTTTGGGTAACTGACACCCTCGGCATAATATTTTTTTCAATTGTTTACTCCAGCAGGCCTCCAGAGGCAGACCTCTGCTAGTTAGAGTCCCTGCTTTAGGCCCTAATAGTTGTACCCAAACACCATCCACTGAGATGAATAATTAATTTTGTACCTTATTGGGCTTGCACCCCCAACTCTCTAACCTCTAGCTAATGAGTGAAAAGTCTTCTGTAGTGAGGACAATAACAGCATCCATTATAAAGAAACAACAGCAACAATAACAACCACACATGCCCACAATAGAAATGCAAGATGTGGTACAACACAGAACCAATTTAACAGCAGGGAAGGTCTCTGAAGGGTAGAGATTGTTAATGCCTCAGAAAGGGTTGGGACTCCGCAATTCTGACCCACTCATTTCCATATCTCCATGCAAAGTCAGCATCAAACAGAGGAGGAGGAGGGTAGGACAAGCCAGTGTTTTACAAATGCTGTAGTTGTGATCCTTACACCATTAATAGTTTCCTGTAAAAGTTAAAGTCACCTTAAATTATGTGATGCCGTATCATCATAATGTTTTGCAAATGTGCATAAATCAAAAATCCATTCAGTGTAGAGTTGGTTGATGGGCCGATCAGGTAAGACACTTTCCTTCCAGTGCCGCTCTGTGCTCTCCTCTTTATCCCTGCTGCCATCAAGTCCCCTCACCATTCATACCTGTTCACTCAGCACAAAATGGATGCTGCAAATCCATTTAATTGGCCTGCACTTAGAATCCAAGGACACGTAAAATGTCTCTTTAATATCTACTTCTCTCCAGAGGTTTTCTTGACTGTGTCTAGGAGTAACATACTTTCTAGTAAAGGGATGTCCTGTGAGTTGAGGGCATCAGATTTAAGAGATCAGTTTAAAGAGTACATTGTACAAATCTTTTGACTTCAGTGTTTGCCACTGAGGCATTGTGGGTTTTCTTTTTTGAGAATAGGCTACATGTTGCAGGAGCCATATCAGACACTACTAGTCATTTTGGTCATTTTAGAACAGCTGGCCGATGTTTTAGCCACATCATCAGTTCCCTTCTTTTTTCTTTTCCTGTCTCGTCTTCTCCCTCTCCTGTGGCTGAGCCAAAGATAACCGAGTAGCAGAGTTTGACTGTAATCACTCCAAGTCTCCTTCTCTGGAGAGCAGCACAACGGGCAGCACAGTTCCACCCCTCTAGGAGCTTTCAGCCCTCTTTCTCAGTTTTATAGTGTGTTCATGGAGAATCAGACAAAGCAAAGTTTTCTTGCAGAATTGTAATCTGTCAGCATGGCTGTTTAAACTGCAGAGGCTTATGATATTATAAACCTAATCATAATCAACTGTAGTCAAACTGTTGGTAGAAGGAGGTCAAACTTGACTCACTCTGAGAAGGTGCACGAACCAGAAGAAGTGGAAGCAGCAGTTGTTTAAATAAACTCAAAAGTGACGACTAAGCTGTCTTCAAGGAAGAACATTGCAGGCCTTCTCAGTAATTCCCAATTTAAAAAAAAGAATTCCAGCAAAATTTAAACCCATCTTATTATGTTCAGGTCAGAATACCATAGGCATAAATGTGTAGCAAGATAAATATGCTCACAATAGTTCACTGCAACCTACCTTTTGGCCCAGAGTCAGTTTTGTAATTAAGGCGATGAGGTGTTTGCATAATCAAATAAATAAATAGTGTTGGCAGAATTATGTGATAATAAATTAATACGTTACAAGCGAATAAAGAAGCTGCTAATTGCGTGAGATGAGTCTTTTCATTAGCCTTTTAAAAGGAATTTTTATTATATGCATCACAAGCCATACCGCCAAATGAAACCTAGTTTAAAAACTATGCAAATAAGTCTAAAGTACCGAGTTAGAGAACCACTGGTGTCTTAACACAGAAGAAATTGACATGTAGTTTTCCTTTTTTTTTTTTTAATTAAGTGTTGATATTCTTTTTATTTAATCTATTCACAGGAAGAAAAAGGCCTGCTTGTAGTCACTATGGCTTTGAGTTTTCATTGACACTGTCAGCTTTTTTGGAAGAAAATAAAATAATGACTCTTCTAAGTAGTTTCAGTTTGGACTGAGAAATAATCTCATTTAAAACTTTACATATAATATCTGGCAATTACATGTGAATAAAAGAAATGCTTACAAAGTAGCAATAAAGGTAATTTATACCACTTTTTCTCTTTTATATGTTTTTAACATATTTGTTAGCACTAATATACAGTTTCTCCATTTGTTTTCTAGCAACATTTTAATCTGTTTCATGTGCATCTTTCTAATTGCACTCTGAAGTTGGTTGATTATTTTGTATATAATTACAATGAAAAAGAACCTGCCTATTAAGCATTTAATGGCAGTAATATAGAAAGCAATTACCATTATTTTCCTACTCACAGTGAAAATAAAGATTTCCTGAATTAAAAGGATCCTCGAACTCCAACTCAGGCTAATTGTGTGGGGTTTCGTACAGACATCTAGTTGTACATCATTTGTAAAGGCTAAATGCTGATCAGTTAGGGAGGCCTTTCTGAGCTGTGTCCTGACCGTATGTTTTTGGGACTGCTCTGCTGCCAGGGAGTCTGATAGCTCTTGAATTATTTATCCATCAGGCTTCTGGACGGTAGTCACGGCGACCTAGGCCCCGTAGTGGTTGTCTGGCGACATCTTCCTTCAGCAGCAGCCATTAACAGACATGGGGTAGGGGTGCTAATGAGCAGGGTGCAGAGTGTGCATGGGTCCAGAGTTTTCTAACCTTCCAGCTCTTTCTAACACAGAACCGCCACACTGAATAAAGACACAGCAAAGATTTAAAAGATCTGAGTGCAGAACTTTTTAATTAGGTAAAAAAAAACGAGGTTAGAAAAAGATTAAAAAAGAAAGATAGAAACAACCACCCGTTTTCCTATTAAGGAGAAATGTCAAGCGCAGTGGTGAGGCAATAGTCTGTGTGCATCCCTTTGTTGTCCTCCCTGACATTGAAGGCTAATTTTTCATGGTTATTTGAACTGGAAAATGAAAGAGAGGTTTGTGATTATTTCCTATAAATGACAACACAATCGCATTACGCTTCAGTACAAACACAGAGAGGATATTGCCTTTTCATATTTCATGTGAAAGTAATGGATGGGCTATGCAAAGAGGAACAGAAAGAAAGACAAATGGTAAAAGAAACCTCCCTATGTTTGATTTGTATTAGAAACTGAATGGATAGAAGTAGCAAGAGTTTCTTTCCCAATAAGTGGTTGCACTCTCATAGATGTTTTAGAGTGCCTGTGCAATGTAATCATTGGATTTCTTTAGCAATTAGCTATGAGCAACCAGCCAGGTGGTAGCCAAAAGAAAAGTTGCCCTGTGTATCCACTAAAGTCTGCAAGAAAAATATATCCATGTTAAGGTATCCCTATGCACAGTCTCTATCCATAAATGTATAGCTGTATGATGTAATAAATAGAAATAAGTTAAATAAATAACCAATAAGTAGCTCACCATCCTTTACCCTTCCTCTCTACTTACCTGGAACATCTGAACTTAGCAGGCCGTTCGACCTTTGAGAGCCAACACATCAATGCTACCCTATATTTTTCATATTTGAGCTAAAATTGATTAGCAAAATTGGTATTCATAACCTTGTTGAATTCTGTTTTATCTCTGCGTACGCTTTCATAAACAAACAGACGGTCAAGCTCAAGGCTTTGGATGGAAACGGGGAGGCAGTATGACCATTGAGGAGGATGGCAAACCAGTCTACTCTGGAGGGGCATACTGAGAAATATGTTTGTGTATTAAGTTTACAAAGATTGAAGAACTAGGGGGAAAGTCTCTCCCGGCAGGACTCATGTAAATAGGGCTCATGTGGGAGCAGCAAACCCGAATCCTAGCACGCGCAGAGGTAGAGGCTACATACATCCAACTATGGCAACATTGATTTTCTGAGCTAATACCTCCACAGAACAGTCCACAGGCAGATGGAAGCACTACAAAGATATGCAAATGGTACATTCGATAAATCGACAAGCAGAGATCTTTTTCAGACAGTTCACTGTACTGGTCTGCAGTGCCTAAAAGGAGAGATAAACAGATAAGTACCCGTTAATGGACACAGACATACACAAGTGTGCGCATTCAGGCAAACATGCAAGCACCTGTCCGTTACCTGGAAAAACTCGGATCAATAGGATAATTTCTTGTTTAGCAGAAGTGCTTCGAAAAACACACATAAAATAAGTGCTGGGACCATCTGCTATTATTGCTATTTTAATCGGACATGTTGTATTTTTCATTTTTAAGTTCTTCCTCAAGAAAGCTTTTTGCTCTCAATCCTGTATATAATATAAACAAACTGTAGGTACAGTCATATTCAGTGCACTTATTAGTGAGATATGACACAAAAGCTGCTGGGTGTATGTCATATATAATAGATGTGGGCTGTCTTGTTAAGCCCAGCAGGCTGTATGTGGCTGTGTCTCTGTGGAGAAAGGCTCCGAAGCCCGCTGTACCTGGTAATTAAAGAGAGTTTGTGGCAAAAGCCAAACATCAGGAGAGATGAGCTATGAACAAAAGAGCTGTGACAGTTTCAGGTTATGTGATTTTTGTGGCCCTTTTTGCCAAATGAAAAATCAATACATTTTCAGGGTTATACATATTCAGAGTGTCCACCATGCTTCCGCCCTGATGGAGAGAGGGGCGGGGGACCGTGGGCTGAAAGAGGGGGGTTGGAGTCGCCTGTTCGCCTGTCATAACTGTACCATCGCATTTTCCAACCCACTGGTGAATATTTCAGAGTTGATGTGATTGCCCTTCATGACAGCGGTGATGCTTTTTTTTTTTTCCCTTCAGCCACCCCCACACTCCCAGTTCAGTTTGACTTCTTTGAATAGCCACAAATAGGTGAAGGCATTTTAGTTTGGGCTTGAGGAAAAATAAAAAGATGCATTAATAAAAAGAAGTTTTTTTAAGAAGAAGCAGCAGTGGAAGACGATAAGCATAAAT
This sequence comes from Rhadinocentrus ornatus, assembly GCA_037177495.1. Taxonomy (NCBI): domain Eukaryota; kingdom Metazoa; phylum Chordata; class Actinopteri; order Atheriniformes; family Melanotaeniidae; genus Rhadinocentrus; species Rhadinocentrus ornatus. The sequence goes on along the minus strand of JBAMHW010000001.1, from coordinate 19,327,931 downwards.
GCATGGCAGGGGGGTGGGGACAGTGGCAGAAAGGCAGAGTGGCTCTTTGTCCAGGACAGTGTCCCTCAGGCAGAGTAGATGAGAGAGCATTGCCCAGAGACGCTTTGCCCCCTATCCAGGCTTTTAGCCCACCGTCCTAGCAGGGAAAAGTACAGACTGCATCTTCCATTGTGGTCCTAATATGTGTTAGTTAGCAGCCATCGTCTTGGGCATTCAAGGAACTTAGTGTTTTGTGTGTGTGTCAGATGGGGCAGAAGAGTGAACAGTCCCTGAATGTTCAGTCCCTGTGTAGCCACATTAACCTAGATCCTCTTCTCCTTCATTACTCAAGTAAAACACAAAGAGAAAAGAATTGGAGCAGCACTCACTTTATCCACTTTATTTGTAATGTATCTAAACACGCCATTATCATGCAAAGTATTTCTAATTAGTATGATTTCCCATGAGCCTGCACATCAGGGAAAATATTTAATACATTACATAGTACTATAACAGTTTCCAATTTACTAAGTTTCAAGAGCACAAAAAGTTGTAAGATTATCTATCCATAAAGCATACTTTAAAATGGCCACAATGACTTTGAAATGCCAGAGGGATCAAATTAAGTGTTGCATTGAGGACCCATGGGCTGGTGTGATGCACAGGCACCTCAGGGAGACCAATGGAGGAGGGGTTGTTGCAACATGGTTCTAAGGCAGTATGAGGTATCACTGCTGTTTGTGATTAACTTGCTGTTTAAAGTTTTTTTTTTCTTAAAATTGTTAGCTACCCCTACCCCTGTACCCCTCCTCCACCCGCTGCACCTCTTCCTCCTCCTCCTTTGCAACCCCTGTTCCTTCTGCCCTCAGCCCCATAGAGACACAAAGTATTCATTCACATTTAGAACCTGAGGTCACAGCAGGGCCAACAGGGAGAGGCCAGCAAGTCCCCCTGTAGACAGGTCAGGAATCTAACACGAAACTCCGACCAGCAGCGCTGAGGTAGCTTGCTCTTCTTTCCTTTCAAAATGAGAAAGTGTGTGGGAGAGAGGGAGTGAGGGCATGAGGGAGAGAAGAAGAGTACAAGTAGACTTTCATTTTTTGTGCACATGGTAGGTCTAACATTTGGTGAATTTTCTGACATTTTACTACATTGTTTTCTGTGTTTGTTTTTTTTATGAATTTATTTAGTTTGAATTATTCTCTATTGCATTTTATAAAATATCCATTTGTGTGAGTGAATGAATCCTCAGCTTAATACATGTCAGTATGAATGTTTTACAAGCTGTCTAAGATAATTTTCTTAAACGCAATAATGTGTCCACATTTTAATTCCGCTTTCTGCATTGTAGGGCAGTGACCATTATTGTGTCTGCTAACACCATGCTGTGGTTTATTGGATGTTCATAAACAAAAGCCCATCTTGTATCTAGCTGGGTTGTGGGCATGTTTTGCTCAGTTGTGGTTTTATGAGGTGCAGCTTGTCAGGACGCAAGGAGAGAGCCTCTGTGAGCATGTGTTGTGGGGTGGCAAGTCTGGGAGTGTTTTTGCTGTGTGTTGTGCTATTTAAGGGGGTGTCTTGTGAATGGGGCACAGAGGTGCTGATATGAGGAGCGGACAATGCATAAAAGCCCTCAGCATGGGTTCTGTGTCTCTTTGTCCCATGGTACCCTCCTGTCACTTTCATTTTGCACCCTCTAGTCCAGAGTCAGGCCAACTTTGATATGAGGAAGGGGTGCAAAGGATGATGGGGGTGGAGGGAGAAAAGTAGGGGAGAAAGATGGAGTCTGTGAAGTGTGAAATAAGATTGCTTTTTATCCGACAGCGCAGCGCTAAAGAAAAGGAAGCTGTCCGGCCCGGGATAAAGCAGGGGGAGCATAACTCTCTGATTTACAGTGCAGCCCTGTGACACCTGGTTAAAAATGATAACAACAGCCTCAGTAATGATGATGAGAGTAATGAGAGCTTAGACACAGAGAAACACACAAGAGCCCAGAGAGATGCAGAGCTCTACCCTTGCTCTCAGAACTTAAGAGCCAGGGAGAGGGAGAAACTCAGCTCAGCCCCCGTGGTGGTTCTCCAGGATGTATGAAAGGCAAACTAGAAAGCAGTCAGCTGAGATACACTGTGTATGCAACAAAAAAAGACCAGACTGTTTGAGGAACTCTGGAGCTCTTCTCAGGTAGGACCAGAATTCTGTACTTTTAAGAAAAAACAGTTACCATTATAGCTGTGTATTCAGCTGAGGCCAAGGACGGAGGAGGAGCCTGACCTAGTGAAGGATATCTACAGTGACTATTATTACTTGCTGCTGTTCTTCTCTACAGTCTGGGAAGGAATACTGGAAAGTGCAGTGGTTACCGTTAATTATTTATTAGGCCGTTTGTGCTTGTCAGTCTGATTAGCATTAGTGTAATCACTGCTCTTCAGGGGAAAGAAGACTGCTCTCTCTCATCTGAAGGTAATCTGGCCATTTTCAGTGTCTCGTCTTCACCGGACGGCTCTTGCATAGCATCTGCTTTTGTCATCTCCACATATTTCTTTCCTTTTCCCCATCCCTGTGTGTTTCTGTCTGATGCTGCTAAACCCCTTCCCCCCGCACCTCATTAATGTGTGTGAGCAAGTTGCTCTCTCCCAGCTTGTATAGAGTGACACCTATGGGTATGGTTAAGTCTTTGCACTCACTGACAAAACTCACGAGGGGAAGACCACTAAAAGCTGAGATGCTGTATGAGTCTGTGTGAATCTGTGTGTGTGTGTGTGTGTCTTTCTGGGAGATGCTGAAACAGGGAGCCCATGAACTGTCCCCGCTGAGTGACTGGCAGAGCAGAGCTGATATTTATATGCTCAGAACAGATGAGTTTAATCTCTGTGTCGGCAATGGGCTTATTCAGCTTGCATGATTAGATTAATGGAAGTGTTTCATATCATTGTATTAGGATGGTTAATGAAGACAATTAATTAGAAGACAACCTTCAGGCTATTGTCCTTTACATCTTTCAGATTTGGGTTAGAAATGGCCTGCTGCCATAGCTTTGAGTGTTTCTCCTAATCTATTTTCAGAGTTAATCTGTGGCTACAGTTTTAGTGTGTCTTCCATTTGCATCCTACTCTTAGGCCACTCTTGACCTTTCATTAATTATAGTCAGCCTTGCTTTAATCATTCTGTAATACTGTTGTAGATGAGATGAGAAATGGGCAAAGCCATTTGCCACTTAAAGACATGACAGTGCTCCTGGAATTATATGTCTGCTTTTCTACATAAATTATGCATGGAGCTCTGTGTTGTGTGTGCTAAAAGTGTCACACATGTTGAGTAAACATCTCGATAAAGAAGTATAGACAACATGAGGAAAAACTATCAGTACACATGTGCATGTGAAGTATGCGTGCCAGATCTTGGGGGTGGGTACAAGGAAGCTGAATAGCTTCAAAATGTTGGCTGCCTATCACAGCAATGTTTTATCACAAAGTGTGTATTTTTGTGTAGGTGGGGAATTAGTCTCTGAACATGTGTTGTATCGCTAAGAAATGACACCTTGCCCCATTTTTAAAGGTGAAAAAAATTTACTTGCAGATTATTTTGTAATCTGTGCACCTATACGGCTGTACAGTATCCTAATTCTCACACAGTTGTCGAGATTATGCAGACGGGAGTTGGATGGGATTTTGGGACTCTGCAGCAGATTGCTGGTTTTTAGGGAATGTTTGGATCTGCCTCACCAGCCTGGGATGGGCTGCATTGGATGGAATTCACAGGTTGCCTTGGAAACACAATAGAAACAGGGTTAGAAATAAAGGAATAAAACATGTTCACGCGTGGGATCTAAAGAACACTAAATTATGGCTTTTAGCAGAAGTCAGTCATCCTCTTTTTTTAAAATATCTTTATTTTAACAGGGGATCATCGAACTGGCTTTTAGAAGTAATGTGTAAAAACAAAATCTATACATCTATCACTCCACTCAGCTGTTTCATACTGCGACTGCAAGCAGGAAATTGAGGGTACTGATCCTGCCTGGCTACTAATACAAAGATGTTTTCAATTCAACAACTTCTTTGTTTCTATTAGCAAAATGGCCTCTTCATCCACAGGCATGCAGCTGTGTCTACAGAATGATAAAGTACTGTTGATAAGCTGTCATTTCAGTTAGATCATTTTAAACATGATCACAAAGCATGTTGTAGATGCTCTTTCTACTAGGAAGGCACGCAGGTACTGAAATATAAAATATAAAATGTAAAAAAAAAGAATGAAAAATGTTTGTCTGTGTAATATTTTTCATCAGGACAAAACAATATCCAAATAGCTTGGATGTATGATTTTCAGATTACCTCTGTTAATAACACATGAGTTTGAGAATATGATAAAGATGATCGAATCCAGCATTTCACAACTCAGGGGATAAATGGTGAGTGATGAGGGATAATGTAATGTCATAAAAGCGGTTTTGGCTGTGGTTAGTCATATGGTGAGCTAAGATTGGATGTGTGATGACTGCAGGGCTGAATACTTGAACAGGATATTTCAGTAGCTGTTGTAGCTTTGTCAATATATCAATAGCTCATAGAGTAGAGACCAAAGCATGAAAGCATTTTTAAAAGAGCATTTAAGTACATTTGCTGAGAATTAGCTGACTTGTGTAATAACTGATAGAGCATATTGACTGTGGCCTAGTTTACTGTTGTCAAATCAATGCTATTGCATGCAAGTCTCACTACTTTTAAACAAACTTAACAGGCAAAGGGGATGTTCAAGGGGCACTAGAGGGATATAAAGAAGATTGATGCCCTTTTTATTATCTGTTTTTGCTATCTTTTCCTCTGTGTGTTACTTACAAATGGCGTTATTGGATATCCATTGTTTGGACTTCGATGCTCCTAAATGGCCTGATATATCGAGCTAAGGCTTTTAAGGTGGTTACAGGGGATTTCTGACTTTGACTTGGCATAAAAATGAAATGAATTGTGGCTCTGGAAGTCTTAAATATTTATGATATATTTTTTATTTATTTTTTTTGCCATTGTAGGATAACTGAAGCGAAATGGGGTTTGTATTGGTAAGTAATCTAGCAGATTGCAGCAAGGGACAGTAAAGTTTGTGTGTGTGTTGTGTGAGAGAGAATATGGGGTTTGTTATAAGGTCTCTCTCTTAAAGGATAATGCTCACACAATTATTTTTCCATCTGTCCACTTCAGGCCACATCTGTAGCTTTTGTCCAAATTAATAGAAATGAAAACATATTTGTGCCATTATTTTGATCGAGTCTAATAATAAGAAAATAATATTTGTCTTCATTATTCCCTCATAGTTTAACTCCAATTGAATATTTAAAATCAAAATAAATTTCACAGTGATGATCAGACAGCACAGGACATAGAGCAGAAAACAGATTCTGCCCTCTTTGTCTGCTAGCCTTGCAACTGTGTGTCAGCAAATGTAATTGTTGCAAGCTCCTATAGCAAAAAACGCTGCCGTCCCTTTAAGTGCTTCCACCAATTCTTATGGCGTGGTGATTTACATATCCCATTCTCCCTCCCCCTTCAGGAGAGCTGTGTGAGGATGTGGAGGCTGCTAGTGAGACCACCACAGACCAGGAGGACCAAACCAAAGAGAGAGAGAGTGGGGGGGAGAAGGAGCTCACCAAAGGGACAGGTAAGGCCAATATTTACACACATATTTAGGAGATACCAATCACAGGACTAGTATGGCCATGCAGCTGAATGGTGCTGAACACAGGTTTTTTAATTAAATGAAAACATATTTGAATAAAATAAATAAGTTTTTAAACAAACCCTGTTAAAACTCCCTGATCTTTTTTTTTCAGTCCTACACTTTTGTTTCCAGGTGTTAAATCTCACCAAAGGTGATAAAATTAAGATAAATGGACAATTTATGTAATATGCCCAGATGACATGTGACCCATGTTTTGTTATTGCTCAATAGGTGAGCAGGGCCTGAATGTGCAATTCCAACTGTGCCATGTGCACACACGCTCACACATGTGATAGCGCTACCCACTACTCAACCTTGCTGAACACACAGGACACAGATGTTGTGTTTAATTTGATCAGATCAGGATGGGTATTTCTGTGTTCCTCTTTAATGAAAGGTGTAGGTGGTGAGCAGGGGGTTGGGCTCAGTGTTGGGGGAGGAGCTTTTTGCCCAAATCTCTGATCAGGCAGGCTGTTGTTTATTTATTTATTCTTTTTTTTCATGTTTGTGTTTTTTAGAGATTACATGTACTCCTTCCATTTGTAGGATAATAATTAAATCACATTGTGAATGTGTTTTAAACCTTGTGTGGATGCTTTGAGTTTTGGTGCAGTTATGGAAAGTGTGGAAGTTCCTATAACTGAACAGAAGACCTGTTTACATTAGAAAGTGACAGCACTGATAGCAGCAGTGCGCAGTTGGGGCTCCTCCAGTAGTTGTTGCTTCCCTAGTTGTAATTTTAATTGGCAGAGCTAATTAAGAACAGTTCTTGTAGTTCTGTCAACCCATTAAGATGTGAGGTATGCTGAATCAGATCTTAGTGGTCTAAAAAGAACTCTTGTACGTGCACTGGTAAAATGTGTGGAGCAAGTTGTTAAACATGAGTTTTTCTACAGATTGAGGTTTGAAAAAGAATTAAACTTTAAATGAGAAAAAAGCTTTGTTTAAAACTAGATTTTGTTCAACAAGCTACACTGTGTGTCCTTATATCAGATTATATTTGTAAAGCTTTGTTTACTAATTGTATTTAGATTTTCTTAGAATTGTAAATGAAAGTTTCATTTCTTCTTTTCATGCTTACTCATGTAAGATAAATAAGGCCGGTTTTTAATACATTTCTTTTTCAGTAGAAGAGATTTTTGGTGAAGATGACGGTGAACAGTAACAGGCCTAGATTGATACTTTTTACTTGTCTAACTTCATATGTTACTGCGGGATGTTTTGATTTACACTAGTCAGGTTAAAAGCTGGAAAACAATTCAGACCTTTTGCATACCTAAGTTTTCATAAAGTACAACAGAAAAAAGAAACTTCATCAGTGTTTGAAGCCCAGCCTTTGTAAAATGTCTTTGATATTCGAACTTCTATTTTAAATGAGGCTGAGTTGTTTGTGCTCTTTGAAAGGGCGACACTCCTCTTTGATGGAGGAAATAATGATATGCATGCCTCACTGAGTATGGCTAAAAGTATGTTTTAGCACATCAAAATAAAGCACTTTAAAAAGCATTAAAATGAGCTGGCCGATTAATAATTCACTCATACCTGTGGTGCACAGGAAGACGACTCTTCGCATTAGGATTCCTTCTTTTTGAAAGGCATGCAATTTGATACAAGCATATTCAGTTTCTTTCCTCCCCTCTGTCAGTCGCTAATCACCAAATAAGTGTGTTTCTGTGTTTTCACAAAGGAAATATGTGCTTGCATATGAAAAATTTACAGCTTCCCAGCAGCTTATTAGAACCGCTTAGTTAAAAATAGCATTGCATTAGGGAACCAAGTCTGAGGTTCTGTTTGATGTCAGTGAAAAGGTGGGTGGGTAAGATGGCGTGGTGGGTTCAAGGCTGTGTTGTCAGCAAAAGGCAGACAGCTGTAGTTTAATGGAAAGGTCTCTTTTTGTACGTGAAACTTTCTGTGATTGATGAACACAATGCCCATTCAGAACTAGTTCAGAAAATCTGTCTTGCGGAGTAGAAGTGAGGAAGACCTCACAATGCATTTACTAAACAGACGAGCACATGTGTGAGTTGGTGATAGTGTGAAAATGTTGCACAATACAGATGATGTGTATTTGTTAAAATATTGTGTATGAGCATCGTGGCCAACCTGTTATTTCAAAGAAAGGTGCTCACCCTCCCACTGTATGAGGATGAGCTGTTCTAAAGTCCATTATTACAACTACTGAAGTACTGTTTCTCAGTGTTGTCATGCAGCTGTTAGAACAGAGCGCAACATTGTTCCTTTACAAATGACAATCACTGTCAGACAGAAAGCAGAAAAAAAGGCTTCCTCCTTTTTAAAGCTTCTGTCAATCTAATTTTCTCCTTCTTGTTCCACAGCTTCTCAGTATTCATTAAAGTCATTTAGAGGTACATCAGAAGCCTTTGTAAAATGCATATGTATTTGGCTTGTCATCTCTTGAAAGATGCCTTCGTTATTGTCTTTTTTTGTATTTATCTCAGAAATAACACATAGATGCACATGTAAAGGCATATAAATATATGTAAATGTCAGGTGCTTGAAAGCTCTGTGCACAGTATGTGATGCAACTTTTTAGGATTGCAAATAATCTGATAATAATCTGAATTTAATCTATTCAGACAGAAGATAGTACTGTAGATCTAAAAGTAATTATAACTGAAATACTCAATTTTTTTAATTTTTGGACATCAATGTTCATGCTAGTGCTAGCTGCAACTGAATAATCTGTTGGGATTTATAATTCAAAGGGTAATTTGTTTAATGCTAGGTATGAAATACATATAAATGGATAGCCATGAACCTCTTTCCTCACGTAGCTGAGACCCCACTAGCTAAAGGGAAGTGCATCAGTAAATGGACTGCATCCTCACCTTGACTGAAGCAGGTGGCGTGTTTATGCAGCAGCTGAGTGCATGAGAATGCAGCAGGGAGTAAGGCAGGCAAAGAGAGCTTAGGGCAAAAAGGGAGGCAGAAAAGGAAAAGATGGGAATTGTTAATACAAATGCAGACTTGGACACAGTATGATTTAACATATTTATCATAAAAGTATGGGAAAGCCTGTTGTCAAAGTTAAGGCTGTCTGGTGGCATTGAGTAGAGGAAGAGGAAAATGTATAATGTTTCAGTTCTGGGGTTTGGTGGAAATGGATGAATAATTCTTTTCATCCCTTTCCTTATATTCAATTTATGCAAGCTGAAGCAAGGTGGTAGAAGTAAAGGGTTGAAAAAATGTATTTCAGCCTGGGTCATCTACATTGTGAGGCCCATAGCACCTCAGAGACCAGAGAGATTTATAAATAGGCAAAAACAAATGACAGGAAATGGTGAAAAGGGAAAACACAATAAATACATTTCCAGTGTTTCATAGTAATTTTGTGAGGTACAAGTTGAAAAATCATGGAAAATTTAATGACAGTTTCAAAACTGTCGATATATGCATTTAGCATTTATGTCCATTTATATTTATCTGCTAGATTGATTATTTTTCTTCCATTCAAATTCACTGTCTGCCTTTTACTGTTGCCAGGCTGAGAGTGTGGGTGTATTTTGACATAGTTTTGTGGAGCACCAATTAAAAGTGACATGCAGGGTCTAATTTGGCATTCAATTTTCTGTGGCACACAGTGCAGTATTTAAACTGGCTGCCTACAAATATTTGTGGTATTTCAATACTTCTTAATATCCAGAAGCAAAATTATTAATTTTAAACATGGCTTCTGATTAATAAAAGCAAATTAGATAAAAGGAAAAAAAAAAAAACAGAAGACTTTTTAGCAATGCAAAGTGTTTTTTTTTTTTTTGAGGTTACAGTTAAGATTGTTAAAAATATAGACTTCCCAAGAGAGGTTTGGCTTTTTACATGAATTCACAAATAGGTCTTTGACATCCCTTTTGACCTACAATGCCTAAGAAAAAAAAGCTATTGAAACTTCAGCTGAAAAATATTCTTAATGAAGACAGAGATGGTAGATGTGCTTACTATAAAGACAAGGGTCTTTGTGTTGATGCCTCAGCAAACAGATGTGCACATAAAAGTGTTCTGTGGGTAAAAGAAGCAGATGTGTTTATACTGAAGCTGCTGAATATGATCTGTAAAATGAAGATGATGATTAGCATCACCTAGACGCAGAACTGTGGCATTGCAGCCTGCTCATTTTTTATTGTGATCAGTTTTATACTATTGCTCATTTAAAAACACATATCAAATAATGTAATCTTTTCTCCATACAACATTACAGATATGCTAAGTTAATATAAGCTTGGTTTGTTGAAATTGCATGCCTATAGAAACAACAAGACAAACTTAAAAATTTTAATTAAACTGTGGGCCATTCAGTGCAGCAGTGATTTGTTATTGCTTTTAAACCCTAAGCAGTAGACATGTTCACATATTGTATGTGTGTCACGTCTATAGAGTGTTTGTCATCCTTCAAATTATAATTCCTTTTGTCTTTGAAGATAATAGGCCGTAAATTGTCCTTGTTTGTGAGGCACCTCCCTGAAAGCCCAGCGTTTATGAGTTTTACCACAGGGTAAAACACACAGCCAATCACCAGAGCTGTGTCCTGCAAAGGTGAATAACTTGTCTTCCACTTGTTCCCTGCAGCCTATAGATTAACAACTGCTAACACCTTCTCTCAATTTAGGCTGCATCACTCTCCATTTCTACTATATACAGTTGAATGTTTTGTTAGATTAAAAAAAAAAAAAGATTAGGTCTTTATAAACAACAAGAAATTGTCACATTTGGGTTTTCTGTCTGATGTTCTTAGTTGAAGCACATGTTCTTTCTTTGTATTAATGCAGAGTAATTACCTCAGACATATAAGATGAAATGGTGCACTGCCCTTTATTGCTCTGGGCTCTGACACAGGCTGTAGATTAAAATCCTGGATAGAAACAAGGAAAAAGACAAGACAATATTCAGGTATTGTTAGCATAGCACTGAAAGAAAATTACTTGTAGTACTGGGGGAGTTGAATCATCTCCATATTAATGGCCAGCTTGCCGAGGGAATAGAGGTGAGGGTTTTCCACAGTGCAAGAAGGAGAAGGGTAGAAGGTCTCAGCAGTGTGAAGGTGAAAGGTTTCAGGGAGTTAGGGATTAGTGGACACATGTTTTAGAGAATACCACAGAGGTTCCTTGGGTTTCACTACACTGGGATTGTAGCTTCAGTTCAACATGATTGTCAGACTGTAGCTGTTCTGGGCAAAATGACAATAAAGTTATTCACCTCATTAGGATGGAAGTGTGTGGTGGGTTATGATTTTTACAACTGAAGACTCATCTCAGCAAGTAGGAAGGGAATTCCCCTTCAAAACACCAGTAATCTCTTTTCATCTTCCACATCCTTGCATACAGTTTACTAGACTTAGAGCATGAATAACCTCTCCCAAGGACATAGATTAGGGGCAGCTGTGATTTTGCATTCCTGGATGATTTCATTGGCAGATGACCTAGTGTAGTTAATCCAGGCTGTGCTGTGTCAGTCACTCTGTCCAGCAGTCGTTTTTTTTTACCCTTGAAAGCACAACAAGGCTGCAAAGATTGCTCCAGAGACCAGCGCAGTATGCTGACAGCTCCTTTGCTGCTTGAATAATACAGCCCAGCTACAAGACAGAGACAAGGTGCCAAAGTCCAATCTACTTACGGCACTCTATGGCAGAAAAGCCTCTGGTTTACGGAAAAGGGGCATGAATTAATAATTATCTAATTGACTTGTAGGTTTTTTTTTTTCTCTCCAACCTCGCTCTGTCTTGCATGCTTTCACACAAAACCCAACTCTATGTATCTGTCAGAAGATGTTTGGTGTGGATGGGGGCTCTGTGTCTAATGACCAGTAGAAGAGATCAGGGTTACAGATGGTCTCCTTGAAAGACAGCAAGAAAGCACCCTGCTAGAGACAGAGCCTAACAGTCATCTTTGCTGAGGACATTGTGATTCAACTGACCACTGAGGTTAAATGTGTAAATGTACTGCAGTTTTGTGTATTTGTGAAGCTTTTAAAAGCTTCTAAAAGTCTCTGTAAATCATTCAGTGCCCGCTGATGAAAGTGCAAATTCAAGAAGAAATTTCTGCAGTATTAAAGACTGTGTCTCCCTCTGGTTTTTGGCACTGGGGTGGCAGTGACAGGGTAGGGAGTGGGTTATATCAGCCTGTGCAATATAGAGAGGAGAAGATAAATTTAACTTGACCGTCTGGGGAGGGTGGAGGGTGCATGTAAG
>JBAMHW010000001.1:19292047-19315935 GCA_037177495.1 Rhadinocentrus ornatus | reverse complement strand
ATATATATAATTTGCAGCCAACGTGTCTGTGTGAATAATGTAGGAAAGCAGATGGTACATGGTGTCTTTCTGTCTCAAAGGATTTGACATTCTCCAGTGGGGTATCCAGGGTCAAGAAATAATTTTTATTGCAAGAGCAACACTGTCCTATCAAGGTTACTACATACCTTGCTATTAATTGTATTTGTGTGGTTAAGTGTTTGCCAGATATGTACTTGTCCTTGTGGGAGATTTTCATCATTCTAGGCATGTCTTAACCAACACTGATATGTACAAACTCTTCAATAAATGGTAATCAGATAAGAAATTAATCTCACAGCATTATCTCGGTTATAGAAGTAGACTAAACAGCTGTAGACTCACCAATAGTGTATGTGGATAGATAACAGCTAAGGCATATTTTCTGCCAAGCTAGACCTCAAGTACAGACAGCCAGGAAAAGAAAAATCACAAGAGGAGCACTTTAATCTTCGGCTGTGGCTATCAGTGTAGCTCTGTGCCTGAGTGGTGTGACGCGTGTTGTTGAATACTATCAATTAAATATGTGACGCTTGTTGTTGCAGTAGCTCACAGCGATGAACAGACATCTGAATGAACAATAAAATGAAAGAATTTGAAATCTGGGTGATTGTCCAGATTATTTTCTCTGTCTATGTCTGCAGTTATAACAATGTGTAAGAACCACCAAAATTATACCAGACTTATGTGATTTTTGATGCAACTGACCAGCTTGTTTGCAACCTGCAAAGAAAAGCCAGCAGGAACCTTGTTTCACCCATCCTAAGCACTGTTGTTTTTTTCCAAAATCTGATGTGTAAGCTGCACAAAGACACAGTTTACTCTGACTGAATCCAGCCTTGCCTCCATCTCCTTTCTTATTTCCACATAGCTGTGCCCAGACTATTCCGGTAGCAACTTCTCATTTCTAGTTGGCACTGACAGTTGCTTGCTGGTTCAAACACCTAGTAGCAGCAGGCTTTTCCAGCTGTCACCAATTAACATCAAATATGTGAGAAACTTAATGGCATTACATTATTTTATTGAGCTCTGTAGCTGTTGTCTTTCTAATTTAAAAACTGTCTCTGGAACTGATCGCATCCCATCAGTTTCATTCAGCAGTGTGTCATACATTCACACTAAATGCACTCCGATTTGCTCCGCTATCGGAGGACACAGGATCTTTGTCGGACGACCTTCTGTGCCAGGACGGCGAGGTGAGGACTGAAAGCCGGTCAGAAAGGAAAAGGCCCCAGGGAAAGCTAAAGGCTGGGCCTGAAACTCTGATTATTGGTGACTCTATTGCAAACGATGTTCAGTGGACGTGCGGAAAGAACACGAAAGTCCTCTGCTTTCCTAAGGATATGATAAGTGACACGCAGGAGGGAATTCTGAAAGCTGTGGCTGATACCCAGATGTGAGAAACATCGTTTTACACACAGTGTCAAATGATGTGTCCAAGCAACAATCTGAGGTTCTGAAAGAGGACTTTACTGGACTGTTGAACACAGTGAGCTGTCTCAAAGCAGCTGTTTTTATCAGTGGACCTGTGCCCCCCCATCAGAAGAGGAGAGGAAAGATTCAGTAGATTACTGGCACAAAATAATTGGCTTATTTCGGCATGTCATTACAACAAACTGCATTTTATTAATAATTTTTTTAATTTTTTGGGAATGCAGACATCTTTTTAAGGCAAATGGATTAAGTTTTAAAACAAGTTTTAACAAGTCAGGGATAAAAATGTTCACCTCAAATCTTTTCCATTAAATCTTTTGCATCACTCTGCATTCGGTGCCAAGACTAAGATACAAGAGGAGTTATCTCATAAGATAGACCAAACAAATCCCAGTGGAAACCCAGAGGAGGAGCTGCATTTGCCCCCACTCTGCCTGCAAATACAGAGACATCAGCGGAGACATGAGGAGGATCTTTATTTGCCCCCAATCCCCTCAACAGCACCAAAAACCAGGATGATGACGCCTCGCCCCACCAAACCCCAAACAGTCATCATGGCCCATACTCTCCCTTTCCCCCCCTCCCCTGAAATTCACTATAGAGATGATGGACCGGGTCCATGCTGGACTCAGATCTACCCCCCAGACCAATATGTTTCTGTCCCCCATAAACACCCCACCAGCGCGACTAAAGGGAGGGCATCCAGCCACCATGCCAGATTCATGTTTCGGATGTATGATTTGTGGAGGGTCCAGGCTGCGTGGATACAGCAGTCAAACTTTTTGTGTGCAAGATAGATCCCTGTATAATAGAAGTTTAAAAATATCTGTACTGTTTGGAAACAAAAGGAAAAAAAGTAGCTCAGTCAAAACACAGAGAGCTGGTTTCTAAAAGGTTTCCAAGTAGAGTTAACATACCCTGTGAGCCACAACGTGTCCCCAAAGATGGGGTAAACAATTCCAAACCTATTAAGTTGGCTTTATTAAATGTTAGGTCATTAGCAGGAGGTCCAGGTCCCAGTAGCTATTGTTTGTCTCAAACCAGCAGCAGTTATGTTCTGTCCGGTGTGATCTGGTATAAATGAGACTGGAGACATTACGTTTTCACGTTGAAATCCACGTCATATACGGCTCTATGGTGCGGCTTGACCACAGTTCCGTAGTGGTGGCGAAACATTGGACTGTAGCCTCGTCCTTCACAACACCCTCATGATACTCATCATACAGGGCAGGGAGAGACATGCTGTTAAAATAGTGACGAGAAGGCAGTGATACCGTTTGTACAAATCGTCGATGAGTTTCTTAAATCGCGGGTTGTTCACTGTGTTAACTGAGCGCTGAAAACAGCACAAGTAAACTGCGAAGGAGCAAAATAATCGGACTATTTCATTTTTGTGATCGTTGAAAACCCAGATCGTAATTGTGTACAAAATTCAAATAATCGCACAGCCCTACTTGATTTTATGTTTTTACTGAAAACACGAGTGGGATGTTTAACCAGGTCTTTTCTTTAACACCTGCCCTATCAGGCAGTTCAGCCAATGAGCTTGTCACTAGTTTTAATGCTAAAATGTTAAGTATTATGGAAGCTATTGCTCCTATTAAGGGGAAGGTTGTCTCTCGGAGGAAAAAGTCTCCATGGAGAAATTCCACACTGGTGAAAAATTGAAAAAGAGAGTGTAGGAAAGCAGAGCACAGATGGAGAAAAACAAATCTACAGGTTCATTAAGACATGTATAAAGAGAAACTTCATTCTTATAATCTACAACTGAGGAACGCAAAGAAGTCCTATTCCTCTGACGTTATTAGCAAAAACTATCATAATGCTCAGGCCTTATTCACTATTGTCGACAGATTAACAAATCCTCCTGTGTCAACAGCACCTGAACTTTGTTCCACCAGGGTCTGCAATGAGTTCGCCAAATTCTTCACAGAAAAAAATCCATAATATTATACAAACAGTTGGTTTATCAGCAGTAACAAGTTCAGGAAATATACTGCGTCCATTGAAAACCAGTTTAAACACCATGACACAGTTTAATCCCATTAACAGCAAAGATCTAGGCGATATCATATGTTAGTTGAAATCCTCCTCTTGCTGCTTGAATAGCCTGCCCACAGACCTTTTCAAAAAGGTTTCAAGAACTCTGGAGCCAGATCTGTTACAGATTGTTAACTTATCTTTAATTTCAGGCGTCTTCCCAGAACTTCTAAAAACAGCTGTAATCAAACCCTGCTAAAAAAGGACAATCTAGACAAGACACAAATGAGCAACTACAGACCAATCTCAAACCTTCCTTTTCTAAGTAAGATTATTGAAAAAGTAGTTTTTCATCAGCTAAATGACTCTTTAACAGAAAACAACTGCTACGGTGTCTTCCAGTCAGGCTTTAGACAGCACCACAGCGCTGAGACTGCTCTGACCAAAGTCATTAATGACATATGTTTGAATACAGATGATGGTCTTACTGGACCTCAGTGCTGCATTTGATACAGTTGATCACAATATATTACTTAAATGACTGGAAAACTGGGTGGGCCTCTCTGGCACTGAACTACTCTGGTTTAAATCTTATTTAGAGAATAGAAAGTACTTTGTGTCAATAGGTAATTTTACATCTTAGCAGCCAAGAATTACATGTGGAGTTCCCCAGGGTTCCATCCCGGGGCCTCTTCTGTTTAACATCTACATGGTCCCTCTGGCAAGGATCATAAACAACATAAAATTAGTTACCATAGCTACGCAGATGACACACAGATATGTATTACAATGTCACCAGGAGATCGAGGCCCTGTAAAGGCTATTGGGAAATGCATTGAAGAGATTAATGACTGGATGTGCATGAACTTTCTCCAGTAAAACAAAAACAAGACTGTGGTTATGGACTTTGGAGCCAAAGAGAAATGATTAAGTGCCACCACAGAGCTTCAGTCTATACAACTAAAAACCACCAACCAGGCCAGAAATCTGGGTGTATTGATGGACTCAGACCTTAACTTTGAGGGAATTACAAAATCAGCCTACTATCACCTTAAGAATATATCAATGTTGTGGTTCCTGCTCGGGTGTGTGGCACTGGTGGGCGTGCCGGTTTCCCGGACCACGGGCTCTTCACCTGCGTCTCATCCCACAATCAGGCAGTCTGCATTTAAGACCAGCGCAGCCATCAACTCATCGCCAGATTGTTACCTTAACCAGTGGTAATCACTCTCGGCCGTTTCTTTACTAGTTCTGATCATCTGATAGTTCCTGCCTAACGTGTGTTCTGTTTTCTCTGTCAGTGACCCGCCTGCCAGCCTGCTTGCCTGCCGAACCCGCCTGGACACCTTCGCCTCCCACTCGATTCAGAAAATAGAGTCTGTTCTGTATGCCACCTGTAGTGTCTGCGCTTGGATTCCTAGTTTCACCCTGGAACACAACAATCAACCATGCTTTCACCTTTAGTCGGCTTGAATATTGTAACAGTATCTTCACAGATCTACCTAAAAAATCAATTAGGCACCTGCATCTGATTCAGAACTCAGCTGCTAGAGTCCTCACTAAAACCAAAAAAGTGGATCACATCAGTCCCGCTCTAAGGTCATTACACTGGCTGCCTGTTCGCCAGAGGACAAACTTTAAAGTTCTGCTGCTGGTCTATAAAGCTCTGAATGGTTTAGGACCAAAATACATCTGTGACCTCTTGAACCAGTTTGAACCGACCAGAATCTTCATGTCATCTGGATCATGTTTCCTATCAGTTCCCAGAGTCAGAAACAGACATGGAGAAGCTGGATTCAGCTTCTATGCTCCACATGTCTGGAACAAACTCCCAGAAAACCTCAGATCAGCTGAAACACTCAGTTTATTAAATCAAGGTTGAAGACCCACGGGTTCTCTGCTGAATTTCAATAGTTCTTACTAGGAGTCCAGATCCACAACTGGTTCTTTTACGCTGAAATCTTAACTTATTTCTTTATCTTAATTTTTTATGTAATCAATTTTAATCTTTGTTTTTTTTAATACATTTGTATTTTTTTCTGCACCTTGCTGTAATGTTTTTATGTTTTGTGTAAAGCACTTTGAATTTTCTTGTACATGAAATGTGCTATACAAATAAATTTCCCTTGCCTCGCCTTGTTATAATAAAAAAGAATTATAAATAAAATAAATAACTGGAATTTTTTCCTTTATTTAACATTTTTTTTAATGTTCTCTGCATTTTCACATTATTTTTCTTTAATGTGATTCTGTCTTCTAACTGTCCTAAAATCTGAATGTTGTGCCCAGGGCTCGAAATACACAAGGGTTTTTAGGGGAGCCTTGATGCAAGTAGCGTGGTCAAAAATATGGTTACTGCTAATACTGTATGAAACTTGTTTAACTAGAAACAGGGGCAGAGAGTTTTTTTTTTTAACAATCACAAAAAGAAGCATACTTATTAGGTAGGTGGTCGTTGTGTGGACGCTCACAGCACACAACAAACAAACAATGCTGCTGTCCACGGTGCTGAAGGAAACAGAACAGATCACCTGTGTTATTTGGAAGATTTAATTAAATAAAGTAAGTAAGTTAATAAACGAAACACTGACAAATTAATGCTAATATTTTTAACCAACATCTGGAACCTTATGGACAAACTAAATGTAACCTAAAGGTGGATTATTTTTAGGGCTCCCCCTTAGAGCATCAGCTTTTTTTCAGGGAAGCCAAGCTCCCCTTAGCTCCTCTGTAGTTCGTACAATGCTTGTGCCTCACTTGGATGAAAAGCATCTGCTAAATGACTTAAATATAAATGTATGTAGTCTCTGTCTTCAAAGGGTAAAAACTCCACTTAAATTCTTGTGTTCTTAAGTGTTGATATTTCTAAGATATCTCTTTAGGAACTTTTCCTTAATGTTCAATATTGAGAACACATTGTTGCTATGACAGTCCCATGTCCTGTTCCATCAGAGCACAATGTTTCGGCCATTGGTTCTGAACACCCACTGCTATTGTAAGTCTGTGTGTGAACATCTATGGTTTGACAACAGTGTCCAATCTGCCATGTTGGACTGTAAATAAAGACAAAAAAAACCTTAAAACTCCGTTTATCTCTATTTCATTCCCAGTTTTTCAGTATTTCAGTCGGGTTTTTTTTCATCTCCTTTGACAAGAAAAAATAGGATACGCTAGTTAGATGTTAGTCATGGTGCCGCTGATGGTGTTGGGGTGTTCTTAAGAGAATGCGACTGATCAGATTTATGGAGTCCTAATTGGCCGTGACGAGAGAGACAGTGCCAGAATAAGCGTCAACATCCCTCCATCTGTCCTCACCTCACACACTTTCACCTAAACTTAAGCATAAAAACCTGAAATAGAAAAGAGCTTTAAGGCCCTTTTACAGCAGCTTTTCGGTGCTTCGGTATAAACAGCCACTTGTTCCACCTCTCTGGAGCAGCTGTGGAAGTATAATTGTTTAGCTTATTGTCTTAATCAGTAGGCTGAGAGGATGCTTGATACTTACAGTAATCCGTGCTTATACTTTCTGTACTGTATTTACATGCTGTATAACTGAGGTGTTTTTTTTCCACAATCCTTGGTTACAGAAATAATCCCCAGTAAAAATGCATTTACACACAATAATGATTTATTAGATGGCATATTTGTTTCTTTTTTAATCATTATACCATTGCCTGGAGAGTAGTTATCCTTCTTTACCTTGTGGGTGTTGATGTTAATTACAGTCAAGAAGCTTCCTATTGAAATAATGAGCTGCTAACAGAGAGAAGAAAGGGCTTAGTTGATGTTTCTTCTCTGTGATGTGTAATACAGCAGCAAAAATAGACACAGATGTGTCTATAAGGAGTATTATTAACATTATTAAATTAAGCTCAGCTTCCAAAATGGAACAAGACTACATTTTTTAAGCATTCAAGTGACTAAAGATAATTGCTTGTTTTCCCTGATGAGATCAGGGGGAAGTAGAAGTGGACTGAAGTGGAGTTGGATGATGAAGTGGTGAGGACAGTACCATGACTGAGAGGTTAATGTCAGGGAATGGGAGGTTCCTTTTGTTTAACATTCCCTTTGTTTATTGGAGGATGTGTTTAATAGGATTGACTGTGACTGGACCCTAATAAGGTCTCCCTGGCTGATCCCCGTGTCTCTGGGAGATCTTGCAGGCTGCTCTGTCCAAAGCCAGGTCCCCCACTGGGTAATCAGCTCAACTGCCCTCGTCCTTATTGGAGCTGACATTTTAATGTCTGGAGCAGGAGCGTGGTCAGCCCTGCTTAACCTGACCCCCTGCCATAGTACCCCTCCTCTACCAATGCCCTCTGTTCTCAATTTGCCCCTGCAGAACTGTACAAATCTGGCCAAATTTAACTCTTTATGGGCTTGTTAGGGGTTCCCAAGGCACCTCCTTAAGTTTCACAGTGAGTTTTTTTCACTTTTGAGAAAGCACTGTCCTACTGCAGCTCGCCCATACATGCTCTTTGTAGATTTAGATTCTCTGTGAACACATGCTCAACAGCTCAACTACTGTTACGCTTGTCTGTGCGACACCTCTAGTTTATTGTGATCTTTATAATGTGGAATAGTTTTTTTAATGGCTTGTAGGGGCTGTGTGAGGCCTTGCTCTGTATGTATGAAAGAAAGAGACGTGTTATTTTGGTAATATCAGCAATGTTTGCGTTGAAAGGATTAACCACCTATTTTGTGTGTAAGCCAGTGAAACACAAGTATCTTTACAGAATGATAAAAAAAATACTCTTGTCTGACAATGAATGTAGTCTTTTTTTTTATGGTGGTGCATTACCACAGACTGTCGAAAGCACAGAAGTTTGCTGTGATTATGCTTGGATGTGATTAATCATCACTCTGATGCCATCATTTAGCCCAATGGCATGTTTTCGTGCCTGGAAGAAGTATCTTGTCTCAAGCTTTAAATTCACATGTAAATATGTGAAACTTAAATCTGCACCCAATGGCAAACTAAAATTTATATTATCCTAAATAGCTAACACTGAAAGAAAGCACTATGGTTGTGTGATCCTGAGCAGCACCGGGGGACAAGTGTACAGTAAAGTGTGTGTGTTTTTATGCAGACTTAACACTTTCACTGCATAATTCCTATTAAATGCACCCATCTCACATTTGAGAAGGACATTTTAAAGCCCTTTATCCACAGTGTTGTTGATTTACCTGCTCCCAACCTGTCAACTCTTCATCTTGTTTTGACATGTCTGCTCTCTTTTTTCCATGTGTGAATGTATTCAGCTTTGTCCGGCCACTCGGAACGGCAACAGTCTGATTCACCAATTCCCTCCAAAAGGCCCTCTTCACGGTCAGAGGTCTCAGAAAGCCCACTCTCCTCAAAGCGTCCCAGGACAGCTGAAAAGGGGGCTGGGGAGCAGGTGAGCATTACAGAATTTTGTGAACATCGATGGTCTCTGATGTTCATAAAGCCTTGCTTATTCTTTGAATAAGGAGCTTCTTGCTTAAGATTATCTCATCCTTAATTAATAAGCTCTCATTCTGAGTCTTAAACTTGTACACAAATTCAATATAAATGTAAATATTCAGTTATTTTGTTACTTATGTCACTGAATCTTTTCATGTCATGCAGATTTTCTTTTAAAATCTACTCAAAATTATTTTCATGTTTTTGCTATGGTAGCACTGCTAATTGTGTATAAGGTGGAAAATCAATATAGTATTTGACAGATGAGAGCACTTTGAAGTGGGTGCCAGGACTCAGCGGTACTCAGTATTACACACGTGTCTGTGATCAGAGGGATCTGCTGCTTTAGGGGGGGGCACTCTTTCCGATGATCTACAGCTTCTCTTCAATTTCAACCAATTAACCCTGAATTCTCCCCCACCCTCTCTTTGTCTTTTCCTGTGATTACCATCACCCAGATGTACCAGTGCCCCTACTGCAAGTTCACCAACACAGATGTGAATCGTCTAAGAATGCACGTGATGACACAGCACTCTGTTCAGCCCATGCTACGCTGCCCGCTGTGCCAGGACATGCTCAACAACAAGATCCACCTGCAGTTCCACCTCACACACCTCCACAGTGTGGCACCTGACTGTGTTGACAAGCTTATTGCCACAGTAAGTTCTTTATTATTGCAATCTGTTATCTAGATATTTACATTTGAAGGCAAGTTTTAATTGACCCCTGATTTGCTATAATGTGTATTCCTGAGGCACCCCTTATGTCTTTATACCTCTAAAAAACCCAGAATGTCTTGCAGTCTTTTTAAGTGGTATTGAGCAATAGTTTTCAAGGCTTTACAAAGGTCACTCAAGGTGTTTCTTTGGATTTTGGCTGCTTCTTCATTTTCAGTCAAGTCCTTGTTTCTGACTGTTTTTAGAGGAATGTATTTTTTGTTAGGCCACTTACCATTGACATATAAATCATTTTAATATAGAATAGGTTTCTAACTCAGGAGTCACACTGGTGCTGTGACTACACATAGCAGACAACTTGGCAAAGAAGCATGTTTTCCTGGCAGCATTTGAAGAAAAAAGGGGTGGTTTTATTTTATTAAAATTTTATGGCTCTATTTTAATTCCTGGTTATACAGAACAACAACAGTAGGATACATTAGAATGTAAGTCAGAAAATGTAGTAGAGGAAATGTAATAAGCAACTACCTGTTGCTACCTACACCTATACAAGTTCTGATTCCAGTTTCTTATCATGCTCTGCCTTATGCTTACCTTCACATGTATTTATATTTTGTATTGCACTGCTACTTACACAGATAACCATTCACATTGCAGGCTTTGGGTCAGGTCAAGGACCAATGTAAAGATTCAGTAATGTCAAGAAGATACGCAACTCACCCTTAATAAATCCCTCAGCCTGCAGTAGCTGCTTGGCTGTGAGACCAGTTGTCCCTCTTGCATTCATTGTTCTAAACATTGCCAACATTCAGCCTTTGTATATATCACAAATCATGTTGTTAATTGTGAAATGGCTGCAGGCAGTCCAACTGGTTTCTTGGAAATGATTAGCCCTCAGATTTGAACCATATTCTTCTCCTCTTTTTTCATTGTCTTCATGCTCTCATCATCAGGGCACCTTTTAAATATCTCTCCTAATTACCATCATTTGAGGAGGTGGATTCATAATCTGTTTTTATATTTTTTCATAATGATTCAAAGATGAGCAGGTTTCTTAGCTCCCAGTTCATTTCTGACTTTACTGACATAAATGCTGTCTGTGATCACCTGTGTGCTAGTCAAAACAAAGCCTTTTATCATGCCTGCTACAATAACAACGGTGACACATTTTTAGTAAAAGTTAATGAACAGCTACAGTACTTACTTAAAAAAAAATGAATGTTTTTATTCAGCACCACTCAGTCTAAAATGTACAAACAAAAAGTAAAATGTAATGACAGGCGTATATAAGATGCTAAATTTATATTTGTAGTTTGAGTCATCAGTGATTCTCAAACTAGATTTATATCTGCTGCAGTGCACTGATGCACCTTCTTGTACTAAGAGAGAAACTTTATTTGCTTCCTTTAAAGCTCATCAAGGTAAAATAGAATTTTATTTTCTTTTCTTTTTTCTTGTAAATTGTTGAGCAAATCTATGTTCTGCTCTATCCTGTGGGGCTAAATGGCAAGCTGGACAGTCACAGAATAAAACATTGCTCTGTCTCCCGCCTAGCCATCTTCAACCCATCTAAAAAAAAATGGCAAGCATTATTAGTATGGTAGACGGCAATATTTATTTCTTTTATAGCGGTAGTAATGTACTGAACCACTACAAGTGGAGATAGAACAGAGGTAATATAACACATTAAAGCCAGCACCTTTTTAACAACTGGCGCATGCAGATGAAAAGGTACTTTATCCTTTTCACATATCTACGGAGAGGATCCTAATTAATTCTGAAATAGGTGACTTATTTCTTGCCAAGTGTGCATAATGATGCTTCTCGCTCCCACCTTTCATCCTTTCATCCACCTGTCATTTTTCCTCTCCCACCTTTCTTTCCACCTCATGTCCATCTCATATTAAGTGTATATAGTAAATGTGTAGCAGAGGGTATATATAACTGATAAACATAAACTCCACTGCCTTCCTTCCCTCATTTTCCACGTCTGAGTAAGATAGGAGTAATGAAAATAATTGTACTTCATTAATTCTGAATCAGGCTGGGTGATAGCCATTTTGAATTAGGCATTTTGCCAATTAGGCAGCCTGAATTAAATCTGACCTTGGTATACTGTGCTAGTTCTTCTAATTGCCTAATGAAGCAGTTGTCCAGAAACAGTCCACTTTGTAATGTAAATCTGTTTTTTCTTTTGTTTTGTGAGTTGACGTGCTGGTTTATTTTATTTTGGACATTTTATTCAGATGAGATAGGACACAAAAACTAGACAAGAACGGCTTAATGTTTTCCTGGTAAATTTGCAAACAGACATGCAACTTTGTGATATTAAGTGTCACCTGCTCTTGTTAACTACATAATACTTGTTGCTTAAGGACAGTTCTGCTCTTTTTGGAACTGCACCATATGCTATATGATATGCATTAATAGTCTTAGTGACTTTTCTCATTATTAGAACAATTAGAGAGTACCTGGTTGATATGATAGAACTGACTATCTTATATTTTTAATTTTATTTACAATTATTCATCATGTTTCAGATTTGATATTGTAATGAATTAATCATGTTTATTTACACAAACTTTTAAACTTGCAGATCTTAATTTAAACTAAAAAGGTTTTAACTTTATCTGCATTTTTATTATGTAGGACTAATTCTTGTCATAGTGCTATAAAGGACAACTGGAGAGTGTTTTATTTAAGTGTGAAAGGTGAAAATTGTCTTAAAGGGAGCTGCAAGACAGCAGGAATAAAAACTTTTGTGGTGTAAATGGAAGTGCAACATGTAGACAGAAGCTTAAGCTGATTACTCATTTTTGCAAAAGTAATTGAAGGGTGGTGAAAAACAAAGCTCCATATTCTAAAAGAACACTTTTTGCCAAAAAGTGTTGTTAAACAGGAAACAGTGTAATGTAAGGAGCCATTTTGATTAATATAGAGGTTTTGAGAATAAAATGAGGGAATTTGGGTGAAAAAAAACATACTGTGATGATTGACTACATGTACTTGTTTACTAATACTAACTGTTAATACTAGTTTCTGTATTAATTATCCTAATTAGAAAATAAAGGATTCCCCACACATTATAAGTCCAAACATTTAACCAGCTTCTACACTTTTTTCTTTTTATTTTAGCTGATTTTATAAAACACACAAAAAAACATAACTTTATTTTAAACATTTCTCATTTAATTGGGATTTACAGCTGCATCACTGACAATTTGCAAACACAGTTTGACTTCACAGTGCTGTGTAAAATTATGTGTTATAACATATATGGCCTAGCAGTTTAGCCCCCTATTAATATAGCTTTACATAACCTCTTTTTTCTGTCACAAGCTTTCATTTATTTATTAAAACTTTAACTTACCTTGGCACTCAGTGAAGTTATTAACACCTGGATTCCTCTATGCTTTGCCTTTACAGGTTGCAGCTACTGAGGCACTACCAGCAAGCATGTTCATACCGGTGCCTAGTCCAGACAAAGAGTCCCAGAGTACCCCACATGCTACAATCAATTCCAACTCTGAAGATACAAAGAAGCAAGCTGGTCAGTATCCGAGTGTTACAAATGGTTTTTGTTTTTTTTCTTTCACACTGTAATATTCTGGATAGTTTCAGCTATGTGTGCTATAACAATGATACAACAATGTAGTGATTATCAATTTAACTATTTGCATGTATTAAGTAGACAAATAGGGGAACAAATAATCTTTATGGAGACATTGTAGAGGATTTTTTTATCCCAACACTTGTAAAAGATTTTTTAATTCTTTAGTTTTTATTAACTAGACCATGAATAATTGGTATTCACAACCCTTTTAATTAGTCAGAGCTTGAAGAGTTTTTCTTCAAAGGGTGTCTTAATGCCCAACATTAACAGTAGAGAAAGAAATTAGCTTAGGAAGTGTTGGGAAACTATAGAATAGTTCTCTGATTTTATTTATTTATTTTTTACGGATTTATTCACAGATGCATTAGATGGCGATACAGAGAAGGGGGTGTCCCTCCCTACAGACATAGCTGAAGCTCGCAAGTCACCTATGGAGGATCAGCAATCAGAAAAAGAGGATGCCACTGGATTTCTCTGCTGGAAGAAAGGCTGTAATCAAGTGTTTAAATCCTCCAACTCCCTCCAAATGCACTTCAATGAAGTACACAACAAAAGGCCCCAATTGCCTGTTTCAGATCGCCATGTCTACAAGTACCGGTGTAACCAGTGCAGCCTGGCCTTCAAGACGGTGGAGAAATTGCAGCTCCATTCGCAGTACCATGTGATCAGGGCAGCCACCATGTGCTGCCTTTGCCAGCGGAGTTTCAGAACACTACAGGCCTTGAAAAAGCATTTGGAAACCAGCCACTTGGAGCTGAGTGAAGCCGATATTCAACAGCTATATGGGGGATTACTGATGAATGGTGACATGATGATAATGGGTGATCCAACTCTTGGTGAAGAGCATGGTGGTCTGGTAGAAGATGACAAAGAAGGAGATGACAGTGATCCAGAGGAAAAACAAAGTCCTACAGGCAGTGACTCTGGCTCGCTGCAGGAAGATTCTGGATCTGAACCTAAACGTGCTTTGCCATTTAGAAAAGGCCCAAACTTTACAATGGAGAAGTTCTTGGATCCATCTCGACCTTTCAAGTGTACTGTATGCAAAGAGTCTTTTACACAAAAGAACATTCTTCTGGTTCACTATAACTCTGTCTCCCACCTACACAAGGTAAAGAGAGCTCTTCAGGAGTCCACTGCTGGTCAACCTGAGCCTACCAGCAGCCCTGATAACAAGCCATTCAAGTGCAGCACTTGTAATGTAGCTTACAGCCAAAGTTCTACCCTTGAAATCCACATGCGCTCTGTTCTACACCAGACCAAAGCTAGGGCAGCCAAACTTGAAGCAGCAGGAGGAATTACTAGCTCCTCAAGTGCTACTGGTTTAAGTGGCGGAGGGTCCAGCATGAGCACTTCAACATCTAGTTCAAGCCCAGCCAGCAACTCAACAACTAGCTCTGCCAACCACAATTCCAATGGATCTCAGACAGCTCAGAGTATTCATGGGGGAAACCAGTTGAATCAGACTCCAAGCATTGAGAGCCAGGCGAGTTCTTCAGCAAGCTGCCATGCCTCACCATCTGAGAACCATGATGTAAAAAAGACTAAATTTGCAGAGATTCTTTCTGCTAGAGGACAACAACAGCTTCAGCAACAACAGCAATTGGCTCAGGCTCAAGCTCAAGCTCAAGCCCAGCTTCAGCAAGAGCTTCAGCAGCAGGCTGCTATTTTACAATCACAGCTATTTAATCCAGCACTTCTGCAGCACTTCCCAATGACAACTGAAGCACTTCTACCCCTCCAACAACAGCAGCTCCTCTTCCCATTTTACATCCCTGGAGCAGAATTTCAGCTGAATCCAGATATCAACATCACTAACTCAGCACTTGGCCTGGCAGGATCCTCAACCTCCTCCCTGCTGGAAGATCTGAAAAACTCAGCCCAGCAGAGTTGTTTGCAGCAGCAGTTGATGCACCAACACCTTCAGCAGCAACACCACCAACAGCAGCAGCAACACCACCAACAGCAGCAGCAACACCACCAACAACAACAGCAGCAGCAGCAGCAACAGCAACAGCCTCACTCACAGGTTCAAGGCCAGATGGCATTGCTTCAGAAGAGTGCATCTCTCCTCCAACAGGCTGAAAAAAAGCAGAAACTTTCATTCTCCCAGAATGAAAAGGACAGAGAAATACAAAAGGAGAAGGATACAACTGAAAAAAAAGAGGACTATGTATACAAAGATTCTACAGACAGCAAACCAAAAGAAAAGAAGGACATTCAGCATATTTCAATAAACATTAACCAAGACAGTGGATTGCCTCCACCAAGGATTGCATCAGATGCTCGAGGAAATGCAACTAAAGCCTTGCTGGAAAATTTTGGATTTGAGTTAGTAATTCAGTACAATGAAAATAAACAGAAAGCTCAGAAAAAGGGAGCTGGAACTACTGGTTCAAGTGGTCCAGGTGGAATAACAAGGGTGGTGGACCCCATTGAGGGATTAGAGAAACTGGAATGTGAAGCCTGTGGCAAGCTGTTTTCAAACATACTGATTCTAAAGAGTCACCAGGAGCATATCCACCAGGCCTTTTTTCCATTTCGATATCTTGAGAGATTTGCTAAGGAATACAGAGAGCATTATGATAAACTCTATCCTCTGAGACCTCAGACACCAGAGGCTGCCCCAGCTCCCCCTCCTCCCCCTCCACCGCCTCCACCGCCTCCACCACCCCAAAGAGCACCCACGCCTAATATTCCAGTCTCTGCTGCTTCACTCACACCTCCAACTGTACCTCCTCCACCAGTTACAATGACACAAATATCCATGCCAATGGATTTGCCCATCTTCTCACCACTTATGATGCAGCCAATGTCTCTACAGTCCTTGCCAACTCAGCTGTCTACCCAGTTACCATCTGTCGAGCCAAATCTGGCATCAGACCTGGCTCAGCTCTATCAACAGCAGCTTACACCAGCTATGCTACAGCAGCAGCAGAACAAGAGACCAAGGACACGGATCACTGATGACCAGCTTAGGGTCCTGCGACAGTACTTTGATATCAACAATTCACCAAATGAGGAACAAATAAAGGAGATGGCGGACAAGTCAGGGCTGCCACAAAAAGTGATAAAGCACTGGTTCAGAAACACACTCTTTAAAGAACGACAACGCAACAAAGACTCGCCTTACAACTTTAATAACCCACCAACAACAACACTAGAGGATGCAAAAATTGATTCCAAACCTCCATCCCCTGAACCTCTGAAACAAGAACTCTATGGAAGTAAGAGATCATCCAGGACGAGGTTTACAGACTACCAGCTGAGAGTTCTGCAGGACTTCTTTGATGCCAATGCTTATCCTAAAGATGATGAATTTGAACAGCTTTCCAACCTTTTGAGCCTCCCCACCCGTGTTATTGTTGTGTGGTTCCAAAATGCTCGCCAGAAGGCAAGGAAAAATTATGAAAACCAAGGTGACGGAGGAAAAGAGGGTGAAAGACGAGAACTGTCAAATGACCGATATATCCGGACATCAAATCTGAACTACCAGTGCAAGAAATGTAGTCTAGTTTTCCAGCGGATATTTGACCTAATAAAACACCAAAAGAAGCTGTGTTACAAAGATGAAGATGAGGATGGGCAGTACGACAGCCAAAATGAAGATTCTCTGGATTTTTCTCAAGATTGTTACACTCCCTCTGGGTCTTCTTGTCACACCCCAATGCCCTCTTCTTCAAGTCTCTGCCCGCTTCCTCCCTCAACTTCAGCATTTGCACAGCTCCCATCAACTGAGAAAGAGGAAGCATCACCAGCAACCACCTCAAATCTCTATGATGAGAAGCCCAAGCAGTTACCAGACATCTCAACTGATCAAAGAGAACTTCAAACCTCTATTAAGCAGGAAATTGTTAATCAACCCCAGTCTGAGACTCAACACTACAGATCTCAAAGAGAAGAAAAAATCCAAAATATCCCTAAGCCTGTCAAGCATTCATCTCCTTCCTTCTCTCAACAACAGTGTGGTGCCTCTGCATCTCAGACAAGCCAGGCCTCATCACAAAGCTCTCACATGGGCCTCAATCCACACCTAACCTCTGCCACACAACAACTGGCACAACAGATGATCCCTTACCAGTGTGAGCAGTGTAAGATTGCTTTCCCCTCCTTTGAGCACTGGCAGGAACACCAGCAATTACACTTCCTCTCTGTGCAAAATCAATTCATCCACCCTCAATTCCTTGACCGTCCAATTGACATCCCTTTCATGCTGTTTGATCCCAGCAATCCTCTCTTGGCAAGCCAGCTTCTGTCCGGGGCAATGCCACAGATTCCCAGCAGCTCTGCCACCTCTCCATCTACCCCAACCTCCACCATGAACTCCTTAAAAAGGAAGTTAGAAGAAAAAGCTAGCACTAGCCCAGGAGAAAATGACAGCACTAATAGCGGAGAGGAACCACAGAGGGACAAGCGGCTCAGAACCACCATCACACCTGAACAACTAGAGATCCTTTATCAGAAGTATTTGTTAGATTCAAATCCCACTCGTAAAATGCTTGATCACATTGCTCATGAGGTGGGATTAAAAAAGAGAGTAGTGCAAGTGTGGTTCCAGAATACCAGAGCTAGAGAAAGAAAAGGGCAGTTTAGAGCAGTAGGGCCAGCTCAAGCTCACCGTAGGTGCCCTTTTTGTCGAGCTCTTTTTAAAGCAAAAACTGCTCTTGAGGCTCACATTAGGTCTCGTCACTGGCATGAAGCCAAACGTGCTGGATATAATTTAACTCTCGCTGGTATGTTACCTGAGCAGGAGAGCATGCAAATGAAAATTGATGCTCTAGAGACATCGAGTTACTCCCAACTAGCCCCTACTACTAATAGCGACGGACAAAGCTCCTCCATGTCACCAGTGAACAAAACCATGGATTTGTCTCCCAGAGGTCTACTGAGCCCTTCATCCATTAAAGTTGAAGGAATGGAAGACTTTGAGGGTGCAACAATGTCCTCTGTGAACCTCAGCTATGATCAAAACAAGCTGGATAATGATGACTGCTCTTCTGTGAATACAGCCATCACTGACACAACCACAGGTGATGAGGCCAATGCTGATAATGACAGCGCTGATGCAAAGCACAGTCAAAACAGTGGTGATTATCTCTCTAAATCTGGTAGCTCAGCTCCTATCCTTGAAAATGATGACCAAATGTCCTCAGGGCTGGTAAGCCCTGCAACAAGCTATTATGCGAAGGACTATGAAAATGAAAATATGATTGACCACAGTGAGACGTCTAGCCTGGCTGACCCCTGTTCACCAAGTCCTGGAGCCTCTGGTACCAGGAGCATTGACAGTGGAGACAGGCCTGGTCAAAAGCGTTTCCGAACCCAGATGACTAACCTCCAGCTTAAAGTGCTGAAATCTTGTTTTAATGACTACAGGACACCCACAATGCTGGAATGTGAGGTACTTGGCAATGATATTGGGCTTCCAAAGAGAGTGGTTCAAGTGTGGTTTCAAAATGCCCGTGCCAAGGAGAAAAAGGCAAAGCTCAACATGGCCAAACACTTTGGAATAAATCAGACATCTTATGAGGGGCCGAAAACTGAATGCACATTGTGTAATGTCAAGTATAGTGCTCGGCTCTCTGTTCGTGATCACATTTTCTCCCAGCAACACATCTCTAAGGTGAAGGATACCATTGGCAGCCAGATTGACAAGGAAAAAGAATTCTTTGACCCAGCCACAGTACGCCAACTTATGGCCCAGCAAGAAATGGACCGCATTAAGAAGGCGAATGAAGTTCTAGGACTGGCACAACAGCAGGCCATGCAGCAGCAGGGAATGTTTGATAACCCCGCAATGCAGGCTCTGAATCTCCAGTCAGCCTATTCAAATCTGCAAGGCATTCCACCTGTCCTTTTGCCAGGGGTTGGAAGCCCCTCTCTTTCCAGCTTTAACTCGTCTAATTCAGGTACGTCATCATTTAGCATTCATTCACTGAAATACAGATAAAATTTGATCCAAGTGGTTGCAGATTAGCTTAGCAACTGAACAAATTGAGAGAAAAAACTCTGTGAGCACTGAAAATATGTGTACTCATACAAAACTTTAAAATCTAGGATAATAGTACAACAATGAAATGCAATACTCTTATAATAACTTAATAACTCTTTGCTTATTCAGCCTGTCACATGCTTGTATATATACTATACACATTGTATAAAAATTATTGCTAAAAATAATAGCTCTTTTGCTTTGTTGGTTTGTTAAACCCACAAATGAGAGATTCAGTAACTAGTTTTTCTTTAAAAACTAACATTGGCTATTGACGTATGGCAGGAGGTTATTATCAGTCATAATGTGATTAACTTTTTCTATTTTCTTTGTGCATATTTTGTAATAAGACTTTATGAAGAAATATACCTGAAAAATCTTAAATTTTTGTCTTTTTTTGAAAATCCTCTAGCTTTAACTCCTCCCAAACCTTCAAACCTCCTGAACATGCCTGGTGCCAGTGTTCCCTCACCTAGCCTGCCCACGTCTGGATTGCCCAACAAGCCTCCCTCTTCATCGTCTCTTGCTGCATCCAGCCCAGCCCAGACCAACACAACTGCTTCCCACTCAAGCCCCACCCCTGCATCCAACTCCACTTCATCAATTTCCCAGTCTAACTCACGACCTGAGCCCCCCAAAGATCGTGATGCTGAAAGGGTAAAGGAGAAGGAGATAGTGAAGGAAAAGACAGAGAAGCCTTCAACCCCATCTTCAACTGGAAGTACCCCTGCCCCTTCCACATCTGCTGCCAGCGCGAAGAAAGAGAAACCAGACACAGCTGTCCCTGCCACTTCCATGCCAACGCCTGGCATGGAATATGTGGTTGACCCTGCCCAGCTTCAAGCTCTGCAGGCTGCTTTGGCATCAGACCCAACAGCTCTGCTCACAAACCAGTTTCTACCTTACTTCATGCCTGGCTTTTCCCCTTATTACACCCCACAGATCCCTGGGGCTCTCCAAGGGGGCTACCTGCAACCAATGTATGGTATGGAAAGTCTCTTCCCTTACAACCCAGCATTGTCACAAGCACTAATGGGCCTGTCCCCAGGGTCCCTACTGCAGCATTACCAGCAATATCAGCAGAGCTTGCAGGAGGCACTACAGCAGCAGCAGCGGCAGCTTCAGCAGATCCAGCAACCCAAAGCAAGCCAAACTCCAGTTCGCAAAGACTCTGCCAAAGATTCAGTAAAAACAGAGGAGCAAAAAGGCAATTCCCATAGTGAACCCCCCAACTCTTCTTCCTCCACTTCTTCATCCTCCTCTCATAATAAAGTACCCTCAGTGCAGAACGAGATGGATGGCAAAGCTGTTGACCCCCATCTAGACCAGTACATCATCCCCAAGGTGCAGTATAAACTGGCATGCCGCAAGTGTCAAGCTGTTTTCACCAAGGAAGAAACGGCTATGACCCACCTTAAATCTAACTGTTTTTTCGGTCAGTCTGTGGCAAACCTGCAAGAGATGTTGCTGCGTGTCCCCGGTGGCATAGGTGTAGGGGCTGGAAGTCTATATGACTGCCTGGCTTGTGACACTACGTTGGATGGAGAGAAAGCACTCAGTCAACACCTGGAATCGGCATTGCACAAACACAGAACAATCAAGCGATCAGTCAGAAATGCCAAAGAGCACGCTACTAGTTTATTACCTCACACTTCAGCCTGCTTCCCCAATCCTAACACCGCATCTACCTCGCAGTCTGCCACTCATCCCATCAGCAGCCCATCTCCTCTGCCAACAACATCAGCCACCATGCCATCCTCTGCTGTCTCCTCCTCTACAGCACCACTCAACACCACAGCTGCCGGCAAACCCTGGCCCCAGGCCCCTTTCTCAAGAGCTTTAGCTGGGAAGCCCAATGCTAGTCCCTCCTCCTCCTCTTTTCCTCCAGCGTCCTCACCTTCAACGGTTACCTCAAGTTCATTGAGCACCTCAGGAGTTCAGACCTCGATACCAACAGACGTCTTTACCGACGAGTCTGACTCTGACAGCAGTCAGAAGTCAGCAGACAGGCTGGGCAGGACGGCGGAGAAGCCGCAGCAGCCTGGCTTTGTCAAAGACAGTAATAGTTGTAGTAGTAACCTTGCTAGTGTAGGAACAGACTCCATCAGATTGTAAAAGAGCTTTCAGTGATGGACAATATGTAAAAAAAACACTAAGAAAATGACAAAAAAAAAATCACAAATGGAAAAAAAAACATAAAAAGCAGCAATGTTAAAAATACATTAAAAGTATACAAACCAATTTCAGAAAAAGATGTGTAAAGACTAACTGCAATTCCAAAGCTTGTAACCAAAAATTTAAATGTTAGTGGATTGTTTTCCCATATCAACATGCTGGTTTTCATTTTGTTTTTCTGTTTTTTGTTAGTTTTTTTTATTAAATTGAAATACATGCATACTAAAATGTGAGAACAGAAAAGATCAAAGGTCACTGCAGTTATGTTTTGGGTAAAGATGGAGGAATGCTGTACTGTATGGCAATGGACTGCCTCAAAGTTGACAAATGCCCCAAGAACCCTTTTTTTAAAAAAAAAAAAAGAGAAAATGCGAGTCAACAAGCTATCCCTTCATTTCTTAATAATTTTTACTTAATAGCACAGTCACAAAAGCCAGTATGTACTGTATGGGAGAATAGTCTCCATTGTCTTGCTATTTAAGCATTCAGATACCAATGGCTTGCAAAAGAATAATGTAAAATCTATTTTATTCTCAGGTCAACAGCTCACAGAAGTTTTTTCTTTTTTTTCCTGTTACAGAATTCCATGTTTTACACTTTTAGTTTTAAACAAGAGATTTGTTTGTTTTCTTTTCTAAACTTGATTTAATATCAGAGTTTTAAGTTTTACTAATTTTTAAAAGGCATTGTTACTGGGCATTTGAAAAGGGTAAGTGATTAGTTGATTTTATTATTCAAAATCCTCGCAAGGTGGGGGAAATCACAATCCCAGTATACCCAGACAAGGAGAGCATTGCAGACATCATAATAATGGCCGATTAAAAAAGAATTTTGATATGAAAACAAAATCAACCCTATGTATTTATGATAGATATGAGCATTTTTGGTGTTGAGTAGATTGTTGCATTGGAAATGAATTTAAACAGTATGGTAGGTTGGAAAAAGAAGACTTTGTGTACATTTAGCTTTTGTATTGTCCAATTTTATGACACTTCATTTGATGTTGTCTTGGTCATTCCAATAGTCTAGATTATGGACAAGTAATTTATCTAAACTTTATTTCTGTCTTGTTCTCAATCTCTTGGGAAACATTCACCCAAATGCCCCTCCTGACAAGGCAGGATCCTCTTTCAGAATTATTTAAATTTATGGTTTGGTTAGTCTTGCTCAAACCAAAACAGAAAGATCCTGGGTGAATTATTGAGAGCTTTATTTTATTTAATTTTTGTGTTATCTTTTTCCTCATGTGCACTTATCACTGTCTGACTCCTATTTGTCACTGTTATTGTTCCTCTCTTCGCACTTATTTTTCTCTGCTCTCCTGTTTTTGTAGGTGTGTACTACAAAGCAGGGTTTTGTTTGTCATGTAGTGTGGCTACAGCCTTTATTTTAATTTTTTACATTTTTTGTTGTCATACATGAAAATGATAAAAGAATACTAATAATAATTCTCATGCTTTAAGACAAAAAGAAAATCCAAAGACTAAACACTTTCACCATTGGTGCATAAAGATAAGTAAAGAGGCTTCTTTATACTTGAGAATTTGTTGCTGTTTTTAGAGGAAAGAAAACAAAGTTTTAAAAGATAAAGGAGTACGCATCAGAGTTGCCGTTTCTGCTTCTTTGTAAGCAAACAGGTAGCTTTTTTACGTAAATACCAAAAACCAAAAAGGGCCCTTGTCCTTGCATTGTGGAGTAGCACCGTTACAGAGCCATTGCAGTTTGTAAGATAGAGGTTATTAATCTTTGTTTGACTTTTGTCACATTCAAATGTCCATTTTTTTAAAGAAAATGTATAAGGTCTGGTCTTCAAGGACATAACGTTTTGCTGCTAATGTAGAATTTTGAAAAAAAACAAAAACAAAAAAAAACTAGATGCATGCTCATTTTGCTTTTGGCTAAGCTTTAACGAAAACAAACAATAAAACCAATTTCTTGCCTCTGCAACACCTTTTTCTTTTTTTTTTCTTTTTTTTTCTTTCTTGTTGCAAAAACGGAACTTTGAAGACTGTGAATATATGTTCCAAAGGACATTTAGCTAATTTTCATTTTGAACAGACCAATGTTTAAAGCCAATGATCTATAACGTTTGTAAAGAACAGTGCATTCCAAATATCACTATGGATTTTTCTTAAGCAAGGACTGATCCTCTTCTTCATTTGATTGCTTTTAATTGTCACAATCTATTTTTGTTTTTCCCTTATTTTTTAAGTGACTGTAAACTGTAAATTTTTTGCATTGTTGGTTGCTGAACAAAGTGATCTCTAAATGTCATTTTGTGCTGGCATGGAACATTGCTGAGAATCCCTCCACCCAGTCAAGGTTGTTGCTCACTTGTTAAGCAAGTAACACTGGTTACCAAAAAAATGTATATAATACACCTGGTACTAATGCGTCTCATAGGTTTAGTGGCATTTATGCCAGTTAACTTACAACTAGTCTCAGAGGGAATTAATGGCTGTTTTACTAAGGAGTTGTTGGGAGGGGGGGGGGGGGGGGGGGGGGGGGGGGGGGGGGGGGGGGGGGGGGGGGGGGGGGGGGGGGGGGGGGGGGGGG
>JBAMHW010000001.1:19268565-19290295 GCA_037177495.1 Rhadinocentrus ornatus | reverse complement strand
TGGTCTTTTTTTGCCAAGTGGGAAAAGGAAGGGGGACTGGGGGGAAGGGGGAGGGGTGTTGAAAAAAAAAAACAACCTTGAGTTTTCCTTCCTTTTTTTTTTTTTTTTTTTTTTTTTTTTTTTGTCTTTAAAATGAAGAAGGAATGAAAATGATTATTTTTTTTTTTTAAAAAGGACTCTGGGAAGCTTTGGGGATCTCGTTAAGAGGACGCGAGAGGCTGTGGGCACACCAAAACTGGACAAATGGGAGCCAAAGGCAGGCTCAAAACAGCTTTAAAAACCACCTCCTTATTTGATTACTGACAACTCTGTAATTGGGAATGAACTCTGGAACCAATGGACATGTGTGACATACAGAGGAAAGTTGTTAGATGAAACTGAACTTAAGTGGCTCCAGCTGCCTCTTTCCCCTTTCTGTCTGTCCTTTCTTTCTCCTGCTCTGCCTCCGCTTCTGCTCCTTGATGGACATTTTCCAAATTTCAGGACAGGATGGACAGAGATGCTTGCTTCATTTCTTCCTCTTCACGTTGCTACCCTCTTCATTTCCTTGTGCTTGTCTCTGGTTGACAAGTTCTCCAGTTCAATGGTGGCTCACCCCTCTCTGTGTTTGTTATGTATCTAAATAAAGAAATTAATAACATAGAGAGGGGATGGGTTCTTAAAGCTGTCATTCTTTAAGAGGCAGTCACACTGAAAAAAAAAAGAAAGAAAAAAAAAAAGCATATTAACCAAAATTACCAACCAAACTAACAACCAAACAACCATTTGCTCCAACTTCAAAGATGAACTGTTACTTGGAGCGCTCTGTTCCTTTTGTGACTTTCTGGTGCCACAATGTTTTTTTTTAATGCTTTTAGTTTATTTCTTTTGTTTCCTTGAATTACTCCTCCTTTGAGCCTCATAAGCATGGCTCTGTGGCTCCAGGCAGCCCATCTGAGGGTAGAAAAAAACAGCCTTGCAATGTACAAAAAAGAGCAAGTTAAACCAAAAATGTTGTTCTTGATGTCTTTTCTATACTGTAGTCTTGTTAGCTTTTTTGTTACTGTAATTATATGAAGATTTCCAAACTGTACCAAATTACATGGAAACTAACATACATACAACCACATGGAACTTCAGACTTTTAAAGAAACTTTTGTCACAAAACCTTGTTGTCCTAGTTAAGTTGATTGTAGATGGTAATTGAATATACTCCTTTGAAAATATTTCATCAAGTATGTTTCTTGCTCATTGTGATACATTAAAAAAAAAAGTATGAGCATTAAGTGCACTTGTTTGGGTCATTTTTGACTGCTGCGAGATCAGATCAGTGGACTGCCATTTGGCAAAACCTAGAGATTTAAGGAAATATTATATATGGCAGGCACCATTTCTGGACCTCTTGGGCCATAGTTCTGCAGGTTTTAAATGTTTCCCTGCTTCAACACAGTGGCCCCCTAGATCCAGAGTTTGAGATTCCGGGTGTGTGGTAAAACAATTCGATTTCTCCCTGTGATTTGAGAAGCATTTTTCCTCATTTTAATTTGACATACACACATGAGCCAGGACAGAATCTTCAAATAAGTTACTTTTGCGACTTTTTGCACTTTTCATAATTCTACAATTAAGTTGTAAGTGTGCTTGCATTTTCCATTTTGTCTATTTTGTAACTCTTGAACGTCCTTTCAGTAAAGTAGTTTCTGTAATAGATAAGTCATGTAATGCAACTGAAAGTTAAGAACACCTAAAAGTTTATTTTTGGTTGTTGAGTATCTGCCAACAGAAACATGGTTTAAACATTTACTGCAATTAATCTTTAATATTGTGATAACAAATTGATATTAATTATTAAAAGCAATCAAATATGTAAAAAAAAAGAAAAACTTTTACAGCCACTGTGACCCCTTTAGTGTGCTATAATAAATAAATGTTCACTCATTTGAATATTTTTGCATTTAGGTTACTGCTGGATGTTATATTCTAGCACATGTAACACAAGCTGATTTTTCCTACACCATGAAAACATTTAAATTTAGACAAGGTAGCTAAAATTAACTACATTGCAGGTTTTTCACCTATTAAAATAAATGAGTGGCCTATTTAAGAGTCACAATCTCCCTCAACCTTTCAGAAGCTTCACTAATACTTACTTTTGACACAAAGCAAAATACAAAAGAAACTATCATACTTTAGTGTATAGTTCAGTGAGCCAGGGATTTTTGGCCATTTCCAAACCAAAAAAACAGGGGGACCCTTCTCTGCTTGTTAAGCAAACAGTCTTTGCAGATATTGAGGCACACAAACAGACCAACTGGAACTTATTAGCAATGATTTTATACCGAAACTCACATTAAGTATTGTTGTAGAATTATTTTAATGCTAAAGGTTTAAGTTATTATAATTGATATGTAGAGTGATCTTGGCAGATCGTTTCATCACTTCAAATTCTGTCAGCCGATGTGTTACATTATCACCTGCGGTGAGGACTGTTAACATTCCAGGCCAATTAGTACATGTTAGGGAACAACTGTAAACTTCTTTTAAATAAGAGGTGGCTGTGTGTGGCTATCAGGGGCACTAACATCCAGGTTGGAAACAGTGAATTGAGAAAAAATAATAATTTTTTACTTTAATTATATGAATTTTATAAATAAATTACTAAACTTTATTCTAGTTTTGACAAGATTATAATGACTAATCATTAAAATATAAAGTTCAACTTCAGAATAAGCTTGTTTTTAACTTTGAGTAAATTGGTTCAAAGTTTTGTACATTTTATACATCAAATTTAAACACTTCCTACTATTGACGTTCATGTTAATTTGAGTAAGACATATTTTCTATAAGAATATTAGTCTTTGCTTTGACTCACCCAGTCTGTTGTTTGCTTGTTTTTTGGTTGTTTTTTTTGTACCTGATTTAAAAAAGATATATATATATAAATCATTAAATTTGATGTATAAAATGTAAAAAACAACAAAAAAACAAGCAAACAACAGACTGGGCTTTTTGTGGGAGAAAATTGAGCAAAAGTAAGTGTTTATTATAGTGACCTTGTTGAAATTACAAACTAAAATTTCATGTTGATAAATTGACATGAGAATAATGTTATACTTTTTTTCTAATTTTTGTAATAATATTTTTTTCCCAGAAATGACTTAATAATCTTTCACAGTAATCTTTGGACTAAGATTTGAGGTTGAGCCAAAAAGTTTAGTTTTAGCTCATAAACAAAGTTAGTTAAAGTCCAAGAAGTATCAAACCTCTAAAATCCATGTGAGAGAACATACTGTGACAAGCAACAGGCAAGATTCATTGACCATGCTGAGTCAATTAACACGCAAGGGCACATCCCGAATGAATTAAAAACACCCTAATCCGATCAGTGTGAAAAGCAAGGCCATTTCCTTCACAGGCCTGGACCAGATGGCACTCACTCTCAGAAGCTGCATTGAAACAGGCCAGGCCCAGTCACATAGTGTGAAATTGGGTTAGCGCCTGACTCTAACATCGGCCCTGGGCAAATGCTAGCTCCAAAAGCCATTCTCCCCTGGCCTAAAGGTACAGGGCTGCCTCGCCAGTCTTTAACCCCATATTTAATTATTGTTCTCAATGCACCTCACTAACTCAATTATTTCAGACAAAGACAACTTCTTACAGTCACAAGTCTTTTTAAAAAAATCTGCCTTTTACAGTTCACTGTGAAAGACTAAGTTTTAACATTTTCTCTGTTTTGCCGCCCCATAGCAAACTATGAGGTTTTTCTGATCCTAGAAAAGGATTGAGGAAATCCTGAACATAGAAAAGTAAAGTTATCTCACTGACAAATGCCTCAAAGAGCTCAGGATCCCAGACTGTGCTGAAAGTCCACCTCTCTCCAGTATCTCTGGAGAGTCATAAAATTGACTGCTTAACTGTGGCGGTCATCTAATC
The DNA here is from genome assembly GCA_037177495.1 of Rhadinocentrus ornatus. NCBI lineage: Eukaryota > Metazoa > Chordata > Actinopteri > Atheriniformes > Melanotaeniidae > Rhadinocentrus > Rhadinocentrus ornatus. The sequence continues at coordinate 19,286,383 of JBAMHW010000001.1, read as the reverse complement.
TAAAGCCTGAAAGTATCTGCAGAGAAGAATAGCAAAACATGCCACACTAAAGAGTGAAATGTTTGTGTCATACCCAAGTGGAAATGGTTCATAATATTTGCATCAGCGTTTTATTTCAGTTCTTCATTTGTATCACATTTGAAAAAATGTCAGGAGTTTTGTTTTTGCTCTGTCACGATGAAGCTCTGACTATAGACTCACGAGAGGGATAGACATCAGTTGGAATGATTTTAGCATTTGTCCAAAATATAACAAGCAATAAAGAATTAAAAAACACCCGATGATCGCAATTTTTTTTTTCAAACAGCCTTTGAATGTTCTCTTTAAAACACAGTAGACTTTTAAATGTTGAAAATGTTCTACATTTTATGTGATGGACCCCCGGAAGAATAGCTGTGGTTTTGCTGCAACTAATGGGGATCCAAATAAAACAATAAACACCTGTAACACCACTGGATGGAATATCACAAACCCCAAAATACTGTTTTTCAAGCTGGGTGGTGTTACAAGGCCTAAGATTTTGCTTTTGTCAGAGTAAGAGCATGTTGGGGATTCCATAACTCTTCACTATGAACTTTAAATTTTTGCAGGAAATAAATAGTACAGATGTTGGGTGATTCATATAAACAATTATTTTATTAAAAAAAACAACAACAACACAGTGTTCTATGTCAGCTGGGGCCTTGTCTTAAATATAAAAAGGAACATTTCCAATCTGACACCTCCACACATTTCAGCATCCAAATTCAAACTTCTATCCAGAGCATCCTACCTCCATTCTACCTCCAACGTGACCCCTCACTAGTGCTAACTGAACACTGGTATCATACACTATGAGGAAGAATTGGATGAGTGCAAGAGGATGTGAACCACAAACCAATTTTTGTCACTGATAGCTTACTTCTTTACACTTTTGTCTCATTTTATTTATTTATTTGTTATTGTTTTCATATATTTATTTTTATTGTGGGTAAACTGCTCTGAACAGCACAGGAATTTAAACTGAAGGGTGTCAACAGCAAATACTGTGGGTATACTGAACATACATGGGACTGAGTCTATAAAAGACCTAGCTAAGCTGAGATGCTTAGCACATGAGCAGCTTGCACTGCCACTGTCAAGGGTTAACCCCTGACAGACAGTCTGGAGAAATAACAAAGTTGACCGTGGAGAACAGGAATTTCACTGTCAAGCCTGAAAGCTACATAGTCTTCATACACCAACAGCTCTTTCCCATTTTCCACCCTCACATATATCGCTTTGCCATGCCACATTGTCTTCTTCCCCTATCAATGTCAAAGGAAAATTATGCTACAGCCTTGAGGATAGGTCAAACTAATTCAATATAATCCGGCAGATAAAATGATGGTTGAGAGAAGATCAAAGACAAATTGAATGGGATAACAAAAACTTAAAAGTAGATCTGTTTAGTTTGAATTATGGCTTGAAGTTCCCAGATTGAAACACTGCTGATAGATCTTCACATCACATTGTATATTCAGAAAAAAAGACAATGTGAAAATGATTGCACTGCAACTGTGATAGTTAAATCAGTCATCTTTAAACTCCTCTTTCTGTGGGATTCATACTGAGGAAGGTGTCTTGGCAAACTCTGGGCCTTACCAAAGCTTTCTCATCTACTGAACATGGGATCAGGTGTCACCATTTTTACAGCACCTTCTGGTTCTGTTTAATAGGAAATGAAGTCCATCAGAAGAATTCTGACCAAAACTGAGCCAAAATGGGCCCTGACAGGCAGGAATATTAGCCTGTGACGGCATGAATGATCCCCCCCCTTACTTGTAATGAAGAGAATATGTGCTGGGAATGTATTTGTCCTTCTCTATCCTTCAGCTGCCCTTTGCCTTTCCTCATCCACCCCCTACTTCTTTTCTTTTTTTACCCCTTAATAAATCATTTGTGGGGGCAGAAATAAGAGATTATTTTACTTCACTTCAAAGTACTCCTCGTAGTGTAATTTCTGTAACCTCAAAGTGATGATGCATTAAAGAAAGGCTTTGGGTGAGTTCTGCCAGAGTGATTTTGCAATGAAACAAAGCTGAGCTGATAGTATCGTGAGAGTGAGCTAAAGTACATGAGAGATCAATTATCACACCTCATTTTGTTCTCATATGCAAAATGATAATGGGCGGACCATGTCAGTCCTGAGCCATCAGGTAGTGTATCCTTTCTCCATAAATGTGTTTCACAGATTGTCTGAAGGGGTCTGCAAAATCCCTTCAACAGTTAAAAAGCTGAAGGAAGGAATTTGGCTCCTCCTTGATCTGTCTTCAAATGGCCCTCTGTGGACAAGATTTAAGAGTAATAAACCAACAGGATAAACGTAACTCTCAGCATGATATCACCACACACTTGTAAACACCATTTTCATATTGGAAGGTTTGTAAAACGAAAGTAGTGTTGTCTTCCTCATTTTTGTTTGCAAACATTAGAACAACTGTGTATCTATGTGTGAGACGCAAGAGTGCATGTGCCACAAAAGAGGTTTTGTATTTAAGGCTAATGCTGCAGAGGAAGCATGGGGCACAGCTTTGAGATGCAGCTTCATGTTTCGCATAGCTCTGGGTAAAATGTCAACTCTGAGAAGGATTCTTAATCAAGTAATTGCTTTGAGACTTGTTCTTATTAATATTTCTCTGATTTTGGTTAAGTATTTTTAAATCTTAACCAAAATCACTTGTGTTCAGAGTGTTTTGCTGCTGGAATGCCTTGACAGACTGGGCCCTGACCCTGGGCTGCTATAATGATGGGAAGATGAAAGAGCCAGGCCCATTCCCAGGCTGCCCTGTTAGGGGGTGCAAGCCTGTGAAATGGAGAGATAATGGGGACCAGGTGTGCTGTGGATGCCTGAGACGCTCTTCAGTCAGTCTGAGAGCTCCTCTCAGTGAGAGGGAGGGTACACTACCATTGCTGAAAACTCACTGGACCAAGGCCCAGCTTTTCAACCTACAACATACACACAGATAAAAAGATTTGATTTTACATGTGAAAATTCCCATCCAAGTTGGGGAAAGTGAAAACACTCCTGATGCATTTTCACCGTCTCTTAAAAAATAACTTAGTGGATTTTATTTCTAAACTGAGGAAGTTGGCTTCAGATCAATATTTTGCTTGGATTTTGTAGCATATATGTGTCTATGCATAAACATAATAATTGGCCATTCAATGCAAGTATTTTTAGCTTTTACCCCCTGTATCTGTGCTTACTTAGAATTATTGAGGTTTTTAACAACATATCAGACAGATTGGTCACAAAAGTGTTTCTAATTAGACCAGACATGCTTGTAAAGCTCTGCTGCAATTACAGGCTAATTAGCAAGCAGCTTGCAGAAGCCAACATGCCATTTAACATCAACAGTTTAATCCTTCACAAGAACCCCTCAGAACCAAATTTAAAAGATTATAGCAGATCCTGTGGGAGAAGCAGTCTGCCCTACTTCTGTCCTCTACAGGAGGTCAGAAAATGTCAATTGGCAAGAGAGTTGAAAATGCTGAAGAGCAGTTTGAGTTAAGATGCTTCCTTATTAATGCCTTCAACATAAGAGCTAGTTTAATGATAAATGTTATACATGGATTACATACAAATCAGAACAACTCTCTTTATCATCACTATGTATTGTCTTCCTGATATTAGCCTATAATTAAATCCAAACGGGCCCTACAGAGACCTCTTTTCAAATAAGTGAATCAGTTTTTATTCACACTTGAATAGGGGCATTGACAGCCCCTATTTGAGCAAGCATGCAAAGTCAATCTATAAGAATATGATGTTGTAAAAAGGCAGATTTCTATTTGATACCCTCTTTGTCTATTAAAATGGCTGTCACTCAGGATGACTTATCTTGTCTTGTGGGCTAAAATGTGGTTTCACATTTTTGAGTTTAGTTCTTCATGTTGTGTAAGATCAACTGAGAGGAGCAAAAGTCCAAATTGTGTCCAAATGTTTTGAAACTTCAAAGGAAGCTTGTCCAAGCTGTGTTCTTGTGTTCTTTTACTGTATTTCTTAGATGGTATGACTCTAAAGATTGCACATCCAACCAAATGAAAAAAGCTTATGTTTAGATTGAAGAAAAGTTGCTGGGCAGGTTTTAACTTTAGTCTTGAAGCCTCTATTATAAAACTTTCTGAAATTAGTCTTTTTCCACATAAGCCTTGTACACACAAACACAGGTATTTTGATAATACCTTTGCATTTGCCCCTGTGATCCATGTGCAAGTGCAGTTTTTGGACACTTAAACTAAGCATGTTAGAAAACTTCCAGGGTGAAGATTTTCATTGATTATCAATGTAATGATGATGTGTGGACTGCAAACCAGAGGTTTAGGCTTTATGTGCTGCTATCTCCTTGGTAATGTCACATATATTGCCATTCTTCCCTTTGTTTCCTTGGCAAAGGAATACATAGTCAATATAGGTCTAGTGGTAACCTTGTTAACAGGACCATGTACATGCTTTCACAATAATGTAAGCTAACTATGTTGAGGAAGAGAGGTGTCAGAATCTACTATGAAGTACACTGCTCTATAAAACAATCACTCAGAAACCAAGTTGATGGTTTTAAATCAGACACAACTGGACCCTCAGTTGGTGGGTTTTTCTGAAGATTGACAGAAAAATATTTAAATATCCACATCATCACTGCTGCACTTGTCTGAGGTGCTTTTTCTGCACAAAAATGAAAAGTAAACTATAATGAAATCACATCAGTCACTACAGCATGTTCATGTGCATTTTTCCACAAGATTTTATATACTTATATGACAGTTAAACTTAACAATATCATTTAAGACATCTTATTAAGCAAAATTAATCACTAAAGTGGCAGCAAAATCTACTTGCTTCAAGTAAAACAATGCCATTACCAAGAATAAATAGGTTTAAGGAAAGTGTATTTGTTTAGGGTACTACCCTTATTCTGTCTAATGTTGCTGAAAAGATAAACAAAGAAAAAAAACAAAAAAAACGTAAGTTTAATGAGGAGCACATTCAACATTGTTTTCTTTGTTTCTCCGCTTCCTTCTCTGTTTCAAACTGGTTATTTCACATAACACCACCTACACAGTAACAGGAGTCAGTTAAATATTGTCTGAGCAGTTTGTTGCACTTTAATACTTACAATTGTGAATCACAGCCAATTAATCTGCAGCATACTTTACTGCCTGAAGCCCATCCCTGCCCCCAACATAAACTCACTCACACTAATGCAAACACAGCCTATCATTTGGTTTCCCTCTTAGTTTATCCATCTAACCATCTTCCTCAAAGAGACATGACACCCTCAACGTATCAAGCCAAGGTCACTGAACAGCCATTTCAAACTGCTGCCTACTGCTGCAGAGTGAAAGTAATGAAAGTAAGGCCACCATTTAAATGCTACAGTTAGAAAACTCATAACCAATGCTGGGCAATCTTCCCACAATGCACTCTTTCCTTCTCCCCTTCCCTTGATGTATTAATTTTTGACCAAACATCCCCGCTTGACGACTGTAATGAGGTATGATGTATTGAGCCTTAGCTGTTGCTATGGAGACAGCAGTCCCTTCTTACTTGTCATTAGAGCACAAACAAGCGCTGGCATCTAATGTCATTCCAGTCAACATGGGGAAGAGCGATGAGTGAGGGAGAGACTGTTGGATCCCTTACTCCCTGTCCACAGGTTGAATTAGTTTTTGTGTGGATTATTTGGATTGTACTGGACGTTATAGGCCAATATACTCTGTGCAGGATCATTGTTAGGTCATACACCTGGGGAGAAGAACATTCACTGTTTTCTTTGTGTTTCTGAAATCCACATGCTTTGATCGTTTGCCAGCAAATGGAAATAGGTGTATGAATGTCACCAAGTAATTACCTGTCTAAAGCCCCCCCCTGCTTTTTCTGTCCTATGGCTTGGCTTGCATATAATTGGAAATTTGCTTTCTAAAGAAATGCTCTGTTTTTATAAGATACTTATATCGAATATCCTTCTCAAAAGAAATCAGTTAGGATAGCGTTGATGAAAAATATGATAACATCCTCGCTATCTCATTTTCTGTACAGCTATGATAAAATTACAGGCTGATTGGGTTTGGAGAAAAGAAAGCAGACAAACACACAGCCTCTTCAATACACAGTAGAGACAAAGGAAAAAAACAAATGAGTTTCATCACAACTGGGCCATTGCTATGCTGCTTTCGAACCGTACAGATCATTGTAAGCTGTGCTAAGATAATGACATTGTAACTGAATAATAGTGCTTCAGCAGCTCTAGAATATTTCAGTCCATTTTATTTCCATTTGAGATAAAGCTTGTTGGCTCAGCCTAAAAGTGTACTTCATTTATAGATGTTCCTTCTCCCCTGATTTCAGTTTTAATCAGTGGCTGCTTTCTAGTCCCGTTGTTCGAGGTGAAAGTGTAGACGCATGCCTCCCTGTCTTTTCTCTGAACATAATCTCTTCCTCACACAGAACAATAATCCTACCTTATTTTCTCTCTCAGTGTTGGTCCTTTATTACTTCCAGGTGTTAAGGCCTGGCTTCCCTTGCAAGCAGATGTGCTGGGGGGGAAAATAGACAAAAACAAACCAAAGAAAAAACAAACCTTTGTTTGGAGTTGTGCTTTTCCAAACTGAATATTCAGCTGGCAATGCTATCTGACAGAAGACATAAAAAAGAACCAAAATAAAAACTAGGTGAATGAGTATTTGCTTTAAAGAAAAGCAGCGAGAGACTGGAGAGAAAAACAAATGGAATACAGCAAACCTGTATGGTACTGTGCACACAAAAATGTCACAAAAAAAGCTGTAACTCAAAACAAAAACCACAGAAACTGGGGTGAAAAAAAATCCACAGCAAACTATCTTTGTTAAAGTTGCACTAGATTCAGTGATTAATGGGAACTGCTGGACTACACATCTGTTAGTGAGCTGTCTGTCGACTGTTCAGTTTACTGATATATGACTTTCATCTGGTATGATCACTGCCCTTTCGAAATATCTTCTCTTTTACCCTCATTTTAACAATGTAGGTTTTCATAAAGCCGATTTTGAGTAGACAATAATACTCTGCTTAATACCTATTTTTCTTGATATATACCTGCCAGGAGTAATATTTGATTTTGTGCACAAGAAATGCAGGACCTTTTGCAGTTTTGTCACATAGCCTCTAAAACATCTGTTTTGAACTTTCTCCGTTTTCCTGCAAGCAGCTTAACTGAGATCACAAGTACTTGCAATGAAAAGTGACAGGAAATTGACTAAAGCATTGGAAATCAATTGAAAGTAAATGCGCTCCCTAAGTACAAGTGAACAGCTGATCGCTGCTTTCTGTCTGCCTCTCCATGTGTATTTCTCTTTATGTGTTTTTCCTTTTTTTCTTTCTACCTTGTTTCTCCTCATTTATTCACAATCACATTCTCCTCATCACTGTCTAATGTTCAAATGTATAAAACCAGTAAAACATCTATTAAAGGGTTTGTCCATTGAAATGAAAGAGTGGAAGAAAATACAGAAAAAGTTAAATCAATTAAGAGGATAACACAGTTTAATTTCTGCTCTTGTACTTTTTTAACCATCATGTTGTCACTGAAAATGTCATGGAAACTAAAGCGTATAATATTGTAGAAAATACCATTTAAATTTGTATCCTTGTTTCAATAGCATCAGATGTAACTTTTATATTTATTCTGAGTACTCTTTTAAAAATTATTGCATTGATAAAGTGGGATTACATTGTCACTGTAGTTATTTTATCATATTTGTGTGTCTTATAGCATCTATATCTTACCATGTGGAATTCACCAAGTAGTCAAGTCTGATACATTTGTGCGCGATCCCTGAAAAAGAACACGATACTACTTGAAGGTAAGTACAAAATGCTGACAGATGTTTGCATCTCTAGCCTGTATTTATGTATTTAAAAAAATTTGGGAAAAGCCCAGTGTGCTCTGGTTGGTCAGGTCAGAGGTCGACCAATCAGAGCAGACTCATTGGACTTAAAATTTTGGACATTTTTATTTTTTTTTTGTATTTTATTGCATGTTAAATTAGTAGGTCACAAAAGTGATGCAGAATGATTCATTGACATTTTGTAATTTTCAACATCACAAAATACCATTAAGAATCCTAAATACAACTAAGAACGCTGAGACAATGAATTTGTTTGTACTTTAATTCAAATTGTTATTTTACATTGCGCCAACCTCATTTTCAAGTTAAATATAGAAAACAAGTCAGATTTTATTACTATGGCTCTGCTTTCACCAAACTCTGCGTCATGAGGTAGTCTTTTTAACCAACAAATGTGTGATTTTGCCTTTCCTGCCTCAGGCTTTATGAGGGGCTGCCTCATTATTTAAGAGACATGAACACTGTTTTTTCTATGTTGATAAAAATAAAGACAAAATTAATCATAAGCCTAAGGTTTAGCCTTGATAAGTTTAATTTCACACTGAATATTTCTTTAGAGCTTGAGAAAGAGCTTCAAGTTTTCCAGTTTTAGTTTATGCTTTTATTTATTTATTTATTTTTTTCAGTTTTTAAAATGCATATTTTACACAACACCTTTGGTTTGATTATTCACTAGCCTTTTATATGATCAGACCCCAAACAGGTTGGTTGGACATTAATCTTGAACCAGAGCTTTAGTCCAAATTAACAGAAGTCTGTTTTATATTTTCCAATAAACTGCAGCTGACAATGTCCTTTTTAATACCATTAAATAATTTCACAACACCAAGTGTTTAAAATATAGCCACTAGTCAATTGTTACACTTTTTTTTTTTTTTAGAAAAAAAAAATAAAGAAAAATTGCTCTAAGATATATCTTCAAATTTCACTAAGGAAAAAAGCTCAAACTGCAAGAACACCACAGCCCATGTGGAAATACTAGTTGTTATGCATGGGAGCATTTACTGTGGTGTATAAAATATGAATGAAGAGGAGTTACTTGTCTAAATATGTGGATTGCATAAAGGGAGCAAAGGGATTGTGGGTAAAACAGCCCTGTGGAATTCTTTTTATAGTTTTGTCGGTGAGGTTCATGGCTGATCTACATGCATGCCCTCAGAAGAATTTTTTTTCTTTTCTCCTTTTTTTTAAGCAGAGAAAATGAAGGTTAAAATCAAACCAATTTTATAAAAAATAAATAAATAAATAAAATGAATAATAAAAAATCTCAATCTCAATCTTAAAAAACTCAATAACAACCATGGATTATCTGTCTTTTTCTTTCCACCAACAAACACTTCCCCACCTACTCTATGGCTGTACAGACTGGTGTGATTGTGACAAGAAGGGGTTAAATCCATTGCACCATAAAAAGGAGCTGTTCATAAAATGGAGGAATAAGAAGCAGAAATAATATTTCAAGTATGATTAGTTCATCCGCAGGGCACCTTGTGCGATTGAGAAAGGGGGTGAGGGTGGGCGGGGGTATTGTGCACAGCAAGCAGTAAATTATATCTAGCCTTTGAATGATTCCTGCAGATCCTATTACGACAGTGAGGGGAACCGGGGTGCAGTGGGTGGGGGGAATGGGGCAGTTGGGAGAGAGAAAAGCAGCAGAACAAATCGGATGAATTCTGTTTCCAGCTGTCTGAATGACGGGGCAGATGGGGGGGGGTACAGTGTACAAGCATGGAGGTGGTTGGGGGGGGTTAAAAAACAGTAAGACAATTTTTCATTTTACACTTAAAACTCTGTCGTGTACACACGCGAACATAAACACTAAATATTTTTTCTTCACTTTTATTCAAACCATCTTTCTCAGCAAGTTTTACACCAGGTACCTCTTCCCAAACGAGAAAAACGCTGTCTCTCATTACCCCCCCCCCCTGCACTTACCAACCTCCCTGAATATTTGAGAGGCGCTTGTCTGCCATTTGTCACTTTGACTGCTGATATAGTAGCTGATAGTGGCATTAATGTGCTGCTGCTGAAGATAGTCCTCACAGGGAAACAGAGACACTGAATTTATTCACCCAGCACCTCCATTTTGCCAAATATTGTCAAATTTGTATATTGTCCATTTATGCACAGACCCAAATCAGATCTGCTTGCCAAAAACCTTCATTTTATTAATGTATTGTACATTTATTTTTAAACATTTGCTTAAAGCTAGAATCTGTGTGCATTTATCTGTTTAATCTTGCTCAAAATTAAATCACATTTTGAACCTGTTATAGAAAAGTAGTATTATTTGGAAGGTTTTCTAATAATTCAGAAACTTTAGGTACTCAACAATTTCAAAGTTATTTAGTGTTACCAAGTCAGATTTGATTTAAAAATATTTTAAATACTTTTAATACACGTTTTATTAAAAGCAGTTTAATTTCTCAGATGTATTGAAAAATGCTGCCAGTCATAACTAGATTATCAGATTTGCAGGTAAAGGTTTCACTGTGGAATTGCGCTGATACATGTTGCCATATGTCACCTAAAGCTCAAATTCCTTGGAGATGAGCAATGACAACAGGTGAAGCGAAGAAATGTTATCACCAGCAGTCAACTGCTTGTTGGAATTACATTGCAGTGACTGTTCTTCACCAGTAAATTAAGTCTTCTGAAAAGGAGTTCACACAGAGCACAAGCCAAACATTACAAGGTAAAATGTAAAAATAAGCAACACTTTTCAAGTTCTCAGTGAAGGGAAGTATGATGCAATAGTCTGATAAATAAACATAAATCTGAATTCAGATAGACAGAAGACTGAATATGGTTTCAGTTCTTTCTTTTAGCTTGCTTCTATTTTTCATTTTTCACTTATTTTTCTCAATTATCAAATGAAATTTCCATGTAGTTTGCAGAAACATCTTGGATTGACTGTATACTTAGTTCATTAATTAAGCCTTATTTGAGCAAACTGTGGGCCAGTGCCAAAGGAGAGAACAGAGATTGTGGACATGCAGAACATTAATAATTGCAGAGGAGGAGGCAACAGGGAATTAAATGAATGAATTCTGGATGCGACAACCCACTTTAATTGCAAATTTGAATATCCTGTAATGGATCCTGACATAGCAAGTCACCAAAATCCATCATTCTGAAGGGTATTATTCCTCAATTAACCTGTCACCTCCACCACTCTGTGTCTATCTGGAGGGCTTCAAAAAGAAAGAATTCTAATTACATCTAAGCATAATACAGATTGATAATCCACCCTTCACTTATGGATTCACTTTTCTACAATCTGTAAATTCTCACCAATTTTAAGCAGGCATGGAAGTCTACATGAGTCACAATGCATTTATTTAGCATATGGCTTTCAGACAAGTATGTGTGAATGACCTTTCAAGAAATTCAACAAAGGTCAAAAAGAATGCTGACACATATCCCAAGCTTCCAGCAAAATGCTGCTTACTCAGTGGCATTGTGATAGATGGTAACATAGTATCTATGTGTCAGGAGTCAGAATTCTATTTTAACTAAAGAAGGACTTTTTCAGCATGAATTCATGTGTATATATATATATATATATATATATATATATATATGTGTGTGTGTGTTGGGGTGTGTGTGTGTGTGTGTGTGTGTGTGTATGTGTATGTGTTTATGTTTCTAACATAAGAGCCAGACAGACAAACCTATACATTACCTGGGTTGAAAAGTCTATGATTCAAGGCCACATCCATGGATTCTGAAACAACTGAAGCTATAGTCAAACAAAACTCTAAGAGTCTTCATTGCAAACTTAATGAGGCTGTGGCAGACCACTCTTGAGGCAAACTTTGAGCCAATTGCGCAAGTCTCCATCAAATGTGGCATATACCAAGGAGATGTTCTGTCCCCACTGTGGTTCTGCATAGGGCTAAACCCCTTCAGCCAATTGTTCAACAAGACTGGCTATGGAAACTGACTCAGGAATGGGGCCACCATCCTTTACATGGATAACATCAAGCTGTATGCTAAGATCAAGCTGTGCGCTAAGAGCAAACAAAACATTGACACACTAATCCATACCGCCAGCATCTACGGAGGACCCGAGCTTGAGATGAACAGCCATCCACCCAACCAAGGGAAGATGGTCGGTGGGTGAGGGAAGAGTTACATACATTTTTTTTTTCACTTGAGGTTATTTGGTGTTTATTGCACAAACATAGCATACGCAAATACACAAACATTGGTCCACACTGGCCAAACTTTGATGGCATAAAATTGGTAAACCATTACAATCCTTTTATCACTACTCATCTGTTTTGACAGCATTTGTTTGCTAACAGGCAGCTTAAGATTGAAATCATAGCATAATTACAACCAATATTTTTTAATAAATATATAAAGACTGTAGAAAACTGAACCAACCCACTTGAACACTTGAGGATAATTCTTGCCAGTTCCTGTAAACAGAAAAAAAAAAAAACACAAGTCAAATCAACATTTGATGGGACCCGTCCTATAGTCCTGTGTACAACATAAAGTTTACTTGTATATTTAAGAAGGAATTTTCAAATTAGCCTCTCTTTGTAGTTCCACACATTTCTGAACCAACCTGGACAAAGTACACTGTAAATTCCATCCCAAACACCCAGGTTAAATGGAACAACAGCTGCATCTACTTTCACACTTTTGACAACTGTAGCCACATCTAAACTGCTGCTCATGTTACTCTTCAGCTGTGACATGCCATTTCTTCTTAGTACAGCCTGATCTTCCTTGTGAGCAAAAATTAGATTTCTTGTTTTGGCTTTCTTCTCAGACAAAGCGGTGGTCGTCACAGCTGAGAACTGAAGCCGGAGCTTAAGTATCCCAAGAAACAGTTTCTCTACAGTTTCTAAAAACAGCGACGAACTTTAAACATCAATGTCAAGGCTATCAGTATTATTTTCTTCATAAAGAGATTAGATTCTAGAAAACTCTAACGGACTCTTTCTGTCCTGTAAGTCTGTTAACAATCTGAAAAGATTTAATTTGATCAACTTTAAAAAAATAAATAATAATTAAAAAAACAAATCTAAACACTTTGGTCTGTGATCTGCAGATGTTCCACACACATTTTTAACTCATCAGCTGTGCCCTCACCTCAGTGTATGATCTATCAACTTGGTCAAAATAGAGGTTTTTACATGACTACTGTAACTGTAAAACAGAGAAATCTATATGATAAAAAATGGATGGCATACACTACAGTATATGTAGCAGTGCTACATCTGGGCTTCCACATCTTTAATCTCACATACTCATCCTACAATCACTACAAAGAAGGTAACAAGGTTGTTCTCGCCAGTAAACTGTGTTAAAAACATGTTTAAAACATGCTGAAAAGAAATGTCCTTAAAACTCACGCGAGAAGTGAAGAGTCATTACGATGCATTTTTATTAACTTAGATCATTGCAATCTGCTGAACAATGAATAAAGTTTAGGTCATGGATTTGAAAACTGTCGGTCATTAAATGTTCATGCAGCCATTTTGCAAACAGATTGATTAAAACCTATTCATGGGCTTATTCATTTGATTTAGGCATGTTGGAGAAGGGATGCATCTAAAGGTTGCAGGATAGTAGATCTCTAGGACTGGAATTAAGCATCCCTGAACTAAGGAGAGCAAGTTGGTGGTTGAAAAAAAAAAAGCATGCAATCCTGGTTCTAATGAATGCCAGATCTTTATTCTTGACTTGATTTTTAAAAGGCTTCCACTTGCAGAGAAAATCAAATAAAGTTTGATTGTTTTGGCTATCTGACTTGAAAACCCTTGAGCAAAATCTTTGAGTACTCCATTTTTACCATTAACAAGATATTGCGTGACTGCATTTTATATCACATACTGTATATTGTAGTGTGGTGATTGGTTTGTTTAATTTCAGTTTCTCAAGAGCATAAAAACAGTTTAAGTCACATAGACATTACTTACTTTTAACGTAATTTACCATCTAACCCAAAATGCAGTTTCTGAACGTTTTAGCACAGAGACCAATTAAAGAATAGTGACATTCCTGTCCTTATTAAGGGAGTTGAGATAAAAGTTGATTTCCCTTCTAATTAGACTTACAGTAAAATTTTACGTGTAAATAAATCATTATAATTGCACACAACGAACACACTGAAAGCAGGCCTGGTTTTAATTTATGTCAGGAATGGTCCTGATTTATTAATCTGTACTGTTTGCCAAACCTTGTTTGCAGTCTACCCTCATAAATGTCACCAAAAAGTATTTTGGGGGAACTAATTTATTAATCTATCCTAAAGACACAGAAGACCAGAGGAACATAGATAGTAATAAATGTCAAATATGTTAAGACCAACATGCATGCCAAGGAGCTGTGAGCATGTACAAAAAGCATTTTAAAAACCATAATAAGTCATCTTCCCGCAGGCATAATACAGTTCTAGCTGGAAGTCATGTAGCTGTTGACTGTTCTGTACTTTTGTAATCATTCAAATTTAATTAAAGGCTTGAGGAGAAAATGGCCTGAGCTGATGGTATAATGAGATGCCTAGGGACATCTTTTTAATAATTTTAGTTTGTAACAAAGATGTTGCCAAGTCACAGATGCATTATGAGCCTTGCATAGCCACTTTTACTGGCCAGATAATTCACACCAGCCCCAAGGAGAACATTTCTTTCTGAAAAATATTCTGACTAAACTGATGATTTCACTTTGCCCATCATTATTAATTAACATCAACAAATATGATGATATGATCAAAATGTTATCATTGTTGCAATTTTTTACATTTTTTTCAAGACGTAAATGTAGGTCTATTCTTAAAACGTCTAAAGTAACTGCCCTTAAATCAGAGATGGTTCTGTTGCTGGAACATTATGTTCAGCATCTTTCACCAAGGAGGATGTGCTAACCAGCATCAGGACCTCCAGTACAAAAAAAAAACAAAAAAAAAAACACATTTCAATTAGATTCCTCAAATCAAATCAAATCAATTTTTATTTATAGTTCTTTTCATGCACAAAGCAACACAAATGATACATGATAAAAACAAATCATGCATATTAAAAACAAAATTTAAAAACCTTCACACACCAGAGTATATAACAGAAAATGAAAGCACACTTTATAGTAGTCTCTTTCACACACACAAAAACTGACTGTTGATGAATGACTTGACTGATAATGTGCTCCATTTTTGTCTGTTGGTTATTCCATATTTACACTTTGATGTTGAAACTGAACTTAGGACAAATGCACCTTAACTTGCTTTTCTAAAACCTGATATGTTATAGTTGTCTGATCATATATTGCATTATACTGCAAACTGCATGATGCCAGGTCAAAGGTCAAAATGAATTACTACCAAACAGACCGAAGCAAAGCACCATCTGTTCCAAAAGGTGTCCTCTTACTCATGACTACAGTCCATCCAGACCTTAAACAGGCTGTCAGCTCAATTAAAATCTTCCCATTAACTTTCCTAGCCTCTGCCACAAAAGCTGTCACTAATATCCCGATACTGTATATACTCTAGCCATTGATTAGCAGTTAATGAGAAAAAATTTAAAGTTTAAAAGTATTTCAAAAATGAAAAACAATAATAATATGTCATTGTAAATGTTCACAAAACACACCAGCTTTAAATTCAATTTTTCATTCTGAGTAAATAAACTGAATTCAGAATTGGGCAATGTGAAAAGCAGTTAATAGTTATAAAGGATCTTGATATGATCAGATCAATACACTCACAACCTTTAAGAAAACTTTATGGATTTTCTGCATCCAGGAACCAAAGAAGAAGAAAAATAAACTGCATCACTTCAAAGACCTAAATTTTCTTTTAAAAGTTAAATCTGCAAACCTGCAAAATTTCAACAGGTGTTTTACCAAAATAAATATTTTATTAGAATTTGCTCAGTTTTGTTGAAGTAACAAACTATAGCATATGCCAAACAACAGTAGTACACAGAGACAGATGGATACAAATTGCACAGTACATTTAGTTTTTAGTAAACATGAGCATGTTTGATGTTTTCAGGGGTTGTATAGAGTTGATAATATTGCTTGTTAATCTAGAAGAATAAAAGAGGATTAAGGCAGAAAACAATTTGGTCGGAAAATGTCAAAGAATTTAAGTGGCCTAAAAAACAATAACCACAGCTAGAGCTTCTGGTCACCTCTTCTTTTTATATATATATATATATTAAGTTTTTACAGCTACAAGTAACAGCTAATAAAAGCTAATATAAACTGGACGTGGCAGCTGAGAACTCTTCTGATACCCATGGACTTGTTATTCAGTATCAGAGAGGCCACAAGGTCAGGGGCAGCTCTGCATCCTCAACACTCCTTCTAATCTCAGTCAGATACAGATACCTGCAGATGACTGCTGGGAGCTGACCTGAAGCAGGTTGAATCTGTATGAACTATCAGGCAACATTTAGTCAGACACAAGACAGATTGTTATGCAACTGTCTGTAACAAGGTAAGTCTGTTGAAACATGTAATAATTGATATTATGGTCATGATGGAAGCCAAGCTATATCTTTTATATAGGCCTTGCTTAGCTAAAATTCACACAATGGCAAAAAACTGAATATACATTGTTCCAAACTATAATACAATTCTATTAGCAGTCTTTTCTCTGCTGATTGAAACATGTTCTTCTGCTGAAAACCTACCACAATGAGATGAGCTGTAAGACCACATTACTCTTGTTTTCCAAAGACAGAGAGATCTGATTATATAACATTATGACCATCTAATTTAAATTGGAATTTAGCATACGTTATCATCTTCCTCACTACCAAAAAAATTGACGTGGACAGAGAACATCTGAAGGTGTCCTGAGGTGTCTGGTTCCAGGACATTAGTAATGACTCCTTTGGGTCCTTTTGGTTGTGAGGTGGGTTCTGTGTATTGGGCTTGATGCTATCAGATCTAATCAGATTTGAACATTGGGAGTTGAGTGACTGGTGAACAATTGACTGTTAAAGTCAAAGTATATGGGAATGCCTGGATCCAGGTTTCCCCTGCAAGCCATTGTAACAAGATCATTGTAACTCATTTTACCTATCAGTGGTTTTAATGTTATGTCTAATTGGTGCATGGACGTCATGATGACCTCACATTTTAACCACATGATTGAGCTTTGGCAGATTTTTACACTTTGGCACCCACTTATGAAGGCTAATTTGGCATCCATCTAGCATTCTGTTCCTTCCCTGAGCTCTTTCCAGCCAATAAAACCCAGTCTGATGTTGATTCTTGTATTTTCTCTTGCTCTGTCACTCTCTTTCTTTGTTTTTCTGGATACTTCCAATAATATCTAATTGTGTTTCTTTTCAGAATCAGCCATGGTGTGTCTTCAAAATGGCCAGTGTGTTGATATCCAGTTGTTGATGTTTAAAGCAAACAGGGATGAAAAAAAGAAAGTTGTGGTTTGGCAGCTTTGGGATGCAGCAGGGCACAGATGCCACCAGACAAGAGCATAATGAAGGGAATGAAATAAAAAATATTTTATTAATCCCCAGGGGAAATTTGTCATAATAGTAATAATAAAGATGATAGAATATTACACTCTTAATATTAGGAAATGTCAGAGTGCCTTTGAAATGAGACTGAGGCATTGACTTTTAAGGTCAGAAATTCCTAGTGTTGCTTTGTCTGTTTGGCTGTGTTTGTTTTGAACTGAGATTCTGTCAATGTAGAACTATATTCACTTTTACGAACTTTGGCGTATTTGGATGATGGCATCATGATGGCAGGCCACAAAACATTTCAAAGACAAGTTAATAAGAATTAAGTGAATTATAATAGCTTGGAATTATGAAAAGAGCAAATAACTTTAAAATAATTAGAATAGAATAGAATAGAATAGAATAGAATAGAATAGAATAGAATAGAATAGAATAGAATGCCTTTATTGTCATTA
>JBAMHW010000001.1:19218341-19239931 GCA_037177495.1 Rhadinocentrus ornatus | reverse complement strand
AGATAGATAGATAGATAGATAGATAGATAGATAGATAGATAGATAGATAGATAGATAGATAGATAGATAGATAATAATTATTTTAATAATTAATTGAATATTTGGATTCTGCTCCTTTATATCACAGGCAGAACAGCAATTAATAAAAGATTCCTCAAAGACATTCAGAAAGAGCCCAGTTGATTATAAATTATTATTGTGGCATATTAAATTTTTTTTCCAGCATTACACATGCAACATGCACAGTGCAGAGAGATTGTGGTTATCACAGGATTCCACTTTACTAAGAGATTCCTTTTTTCAGTTCTCCCCATCTCTCCCTATTAGGCCTCCTTTTCTCTCCCTCAGCGGTCCATTTTAGAACCATGCGGCTGAATGGTTTGGTGGGTAATTTCACTGCCTTTTCATGTGTCTGAGGGCGAGGAATCCTCCATTAGGTAGTGTCATCTTGTGATGTATGATGTATGCACAGAAAGGCAATCCAATGTTTATTCATGACTTTCAAGGCAATGCCTCAGCAAAGCTCTCTGATTTCCTTTTAAAGAACAAAACTATGTGAGATTGAGACTTCAGTTTAAAGGCACACAGACCATCCTGCAGCCTTTTCTACGTTTCCCACTCCTCTCTCTCTCTCTCTCTCTCTCTCTCTCGCCCTCTCTCTCTCTCTCTCCCTGCTCGACATACTCACATACTCTCTTTCTCTTATCTCTCAGCCACATTTCTTTTTTTTAAAATCTATTTCATATTTAATTTATTTGACCCCTAGAGGAAAAAGACCACATGCAGTTATTTTCTTCTGATTTTACGAGACTGTCTCCCCATCTCGTTTCTGCATGTCACTAAAAACATGGATAAAGAAATTAGTTTAGATAATTTTTATATCTGGCTGGCATGTTAATGAAACTAAAATGTGATCACACATGGTACACATGTGCAGACACACACTATACCTGAATATGTTGTTTATATTCACAGCAAAAACCACATGCTTATTATGGAAAACCGAAACTGCCAAAATCAAAAAATAAATACAGAAATGTAAAAATGCTTCAATAAACAAAGTGATATGCCAACAAATTATACAAAAAAATTTTTAAATGAATAAAAATGTTGTTTTCCATTAAGGAACCTATAAAACGTCACATATTTATATTTCTTTTCTCATTTTCAACTGTTTTAATTAAATTCTTTGTGTTAATATTCCTATATTTGTTTGTACTTTTCCATGTCATTTTTAGTTCAGTTCATTTATTAATTTGGTGATTTTGGGGCCTGGCGTTTTGTGGAGCAGTGGCAGCAACGTCTTTACAGAGAAACGTGTGGGTACGGAGTCGCAGGAGTGGTGGGAGAGTGTAGTGTAGTAGGTCGGATTAATGTGACCTGGCCCTTCAGACTTAAATCGTATGGCAAAAGATGGACACGTATTGGATCTAGGACCACATATCCAAGTGGCCTGGGTCACATTTGAAAACATCGGATCTGCATTGTTCAGACTGTTATGAAAAGATCAGATACAGGTCGCATAGGGGCAAAAAAATCGGATTTGGGTCACTTAACCTGCAGTCTGAAGGTAGCCTATTTCAACTCTAGATCATTCATCAGCAGTGTTATCTATACATTCATTTGCTGTACTTATTTATTACAAAAAAAAAAAAAAAAAAAAAAAAATAGGAAATTATAGGTTTCAAGCTTCAATTTTTTATTGCAACTGAGTGATCAATAAGCCAAGAAATTAGAGTAATATTATTTAATTTTTTAGGCACAATTTATAAAGCCAGGGGATTCAAATTCTAAATGTAATACCTTTGCATCATATCTGAAAATATTTTTTTTATAGAATAAAACAACTGAATGAATGTCCTCCAAGAGTATTTATTCCATAATTTTTGCCAAGGGTTGTGGCATGAATGAGGCAAATGACTGCATTTTGCATTTAGCATTTGTTTTATGGCACTAATAACCATACACTCTTGCCTTGAGTAATGCATATTCTAACCTTATATGATAAATAATGCAAATGTAGCAACCTCTGCAAATGCCAGGGAAAATTAGGTAGAGAGGAGAAAGAGGGCAAGGGAGTGAAAGAGCAGAGTGGAGAATGAGAGAGCAGGAGCTAGCATAACTAACTGATTGTTGTGCTGTCAAATTGATTTGCATGAAAAAGGCTGCCCTAATTGCAACACTTAGCTGCGACATAATGATAATACAGAGCAGCATTACAAAAGGACATGGAAAAAGCTTCTATTAAGAAGGATTTCCCGGCTACCTTTCAGAGATGCACCACCACCATCTTCTGTTTCTGTAGGGGGCCATTCAAAACAGCATGTCCTTAACCTTGTCCTGCCTGCCATGACACATCCATCATGCGGAGACATACACATTGCTGTCTCAGCAACTATTGCTATTGAGTATCATTTTTATGTTATTGATATGTATGTGGATGCTGACCTTCCTTAATGATGCTAATATCTAGCAGTAGTCCTGTTCATGGTGTTTTCAAAATTTCTTAGTAAACATAACAACATGACTTGAGAAGTGAAAATAGTTGAGTTGTCCTGAATTATGCTCCCTTAATCACATTTTAAATAATTAGCATCATATCTGCACACAAACAGAATGAATAATACTACTGTAGCACATTTTATAGTGTCAAACAATAATACTTTCAAACACATTTGCATAAACTTAACATTTGCGTCCTTGTTGGAGAATGGATGCATCTAAAAGTTGCAGGATAGTAGATCTCAAGGAGATCTCATGACTAGTCTGTAGAAATGTAGTAACATAGTGATTTATTAACTTGAAGAGCCAGCTTGCTCAGCACTAACTTGAAGTAAATGTTTTCTGTATGATGTTATCATTCAGAACATTGGTTTTCTCTTCTTTACAATGTTCCCAAGGTTTTTTTATATTTTGTGGGTTTTTGTCTATGTACATCTCTCTAACGGTCCTGCAACAAGATTTGTAATTGGGTTGAACTCTAGAACTTGAGCACCTTGATTGTTTTCACTCTCAGCCACTCTTTTGTAGATTAATGCTGTGTTTGGGATCATTTTCATGTTGCATGATTCAGTAGCCAATCTTTAGCTGTCAGTCAGATGGCTGCACATTTTACTTCAAAATACTTTGGTATACAGAAAAGTTAATGATCAACTCAGTGACTGCAAGATTCCCCAAGTCTGATGGCGGCAAACAAGCCCAAATTATTACTCCTCCATCACTGGGCTTGATAGCTGATATGAGGTGTCTGTGCTGGTATGCTCAATGTAAAAAAAAGAAAAACGTATTAAAAGTGAATAAATCCATCCATTATTTACAATGTTTGAAAATCTGTCATCACTGAACAATAATGAATGTACTGTATGTGCAATGCTGCACTACTCAAATTAATCTAACCTTTTAAATAACATGTTCCAATCTTCTCCAGAGGCGGTACTGCACCAGGAATTACTGAAGGAGAAGATGAGGCACAATGAAGAAGAAAACCCATTTATCTATTGGTTCATGCAGAACAACTTTGGTTTCTAGTACATAACAGCTAAATATAGCGCTGCATCAGATCCTAATGGTCTTGAGTTTTCCCAAATTCTTCCAAATCTGACAGCGAGCCATTTCTCCTGTCTAGAGCTGCCTATCTCCCCACACGTGTATATGTTTGTCTTTGCCCATGATGCCGTGTATATTTGGTCTGCTTGAAGCGGACCGAGACCTGCGCAGGTGGACCAGGTCTACTTCTTTAATTCGAATCAGAGTTTCTTTGTGCCGTCACAATACTCCAAATGAAGCAGACTTTCTGAGCAAACAGACTTGGATTTGAATTAAAAAAAAGGTTGGTGTGAATGTGCCCTCAGACAGGTGTTATCAATGGAAACCAGAGTTACTGTATCAGCATTAAGCAGGGATGTCCAATTCCACTCCTTGAGTGCCTCTCCCCTGCAGGTTTTAGGTCTTCTACTGCTCTAACACGATTAAAATGAAATAAATCTCCCCAAAAGCTTATTGTCAAGTTGTGTATAGTCCCATTAATGACCTATTAATAAATGTCAAGTGTGTTCAAACATCTAAAACCTGCAGGACAGTGGCCCTTGAGGACTGGAGCTGGTCTGCTGGCATTAAGGAAACTACAATGTCAACCTCAATGACTGATGTACCTGCTTTTGGCCACAAAATTATTAGATTAAACTTTGTTGAAGAGCATGAGAAGAACCTTAGTGGATATAGGATAAATACATTCTTTGGTCAGACGAGCAAAAAGCTTATTAGACCAGGATAAAGATCCAATTATACCACCGTTATCACACAAGAAAACAAGAAGAGTGTTCAAGTACTTAAAGTGATTTAAAAAGTATTTTCTGGACAAAGAGGACAAAATTGAATCTAATTAATAAAGGCCATATAACTTTTTTTTACATATGTTTTCTACTAAATTTACAATTCAATAAATCTGAACTGTTGTTATTTTGCATACAAACATGTACACAACCTAATAAATTAGAAGAGCAAATACTCTCAGATGTCACCCACTTGAATCATATGATATTTAAGTGATAAGGGGTGTGTACTCACATTAGTGGGATTCTTTGCAAGAACAAAACATTCCTTAGTTTTCTGATTCTTCCAGGTACAGCACAACAGTCAATCTCACAATCATTAATCACTTCAATCAAAAACAATATGCAAATAAAACTGTTTATTTTTAACCTGTGACTCGATAAGACACTAGAAGTAAGCTATGCAAAAGGCAGACTATGAACACGAGGCAGCAGCAGACTTTAAATGTTTGTTTCAGGAAGTTACATTGAGGAGCATATTTGGTTGTAGAGGTAGATTCTGTGTTTAAGAAACAAATTTCCATACATTTAATAGTATGTTCTATTTAGACCTAGTCTAATTTATTTATAGCCTATTAGTAATTCTATCAGTAGGTGGAATACTGTGACCATTACTAGACAGCTATTGACGCACAGTAGATGCTCAATAATCCATTTTACCTTGTATGTAGCTCGGTGATAGTGATAGTAGTCTAAGGCCCTGCAAAAAACTCTTTAATCCTTGAAAGTTTGCACTTAGGAAAAAGCAAGAGAATACAGAAGCTGAGAGCGACCGGGCTTGACAACTACAATTTTTTCAATCGTTATCTCAAGATAACAAGCTAATTTTCTCTTTATCTCAAGAAAACAAACTTTATTTATTTATTTATTTTTTGGGAGATAATGAGATGATTAAGGTGGGCTCAAAATTAAGTGTTTCTGTGTTAAACCTGATTTTATTGATCAAAATAGACCCCATGACACTGGGGAGGGAAGTCATGGTCTATATGTGTCATTCTGTGAATGATCAGACATGTCGCAATTTTTAGCCTTTGTCAGACTTGATAGAAGTCAAATTATTAATGGATGTTCCTCAATTTTTATTCACCTTGCAATTGTTGCTGGTTTGACTGTACAGAGGCATCCCAGTACAGAACAGCTTTGTACTGGGATTGCTCAGGCACTTAGGAAAAAGCAAGAGAATCCGTGTGCCGAGAGCGGCAGGGCTCGAATATTTTAATTTTTCCATTGTTATCTTGAGATAATGAGTTAATTTTCTTGTTATTTTGAGATAACGAGGGCTGTTTTCCTGTGAAAATGGAATAATTTATCCTCTTATCTCGAGAAAACGAAGAAAACTAACTTTGTATGTTCTCCAGCTATGCTTGGGTTCATTCCCGGCTTCTTCCCACAGTCCAAAAACAAAGACAGGAACGAGTGAGAGTCTGATTGAACGTTTTTCTTTTTGTGTGTGTTCTGTGATAGACAAGGAACAGTTCCAGTCCCCCTTTGACCATGTATTTGAATAATCCGTTATCTCAAAAACAAAGTTTGTTTTCTTGAGATAACGTTATAGTTGATCTCGTTATCTCAAATTAACAAACTTTGTTAAAATAGTGTTTTAAAACATGCAAATCCATATTTTTTTGTGGTTTAGATCTGTGGTTCCCCACTTACTTTCTTTGAGGACCCCTTTCAGGACCCCTGTGCTATTTAGGGTTCCCCCTTGGGGGTTCCGGACCCCAGGTTGGGAACCACTGGTTTAGATGACAGTTATTAATATAGCAACAACAGTGAAATGGTCAAAATTTGAAACAATAATAATAACAAAAAATGCTAATTTTCCTTATTACATACCCAAACCAATTGGAAGAGGTGGTTCAGGCAGGTTTATTTTCAATTTTTTTTTTTCATAAAATTATTTATTGTCACTTAAAACAGTTTCTCAGGGTTCATAGAGTTTCAGTAAGACTTTTTTATTGTATGTTGATTGTGGCATGTGGGACAAGA
Organism: Rhadinocentrus ornatus; assembly: GCA_037177495.1. Classification (NCBI taxonomy): domain Eukaryota; kingdom Metazoa; phylum Chordata; class Actinopteri; order Atheriniformes; family Melanotaeniidae; genus Rhadinocentrus; species Rhadinocentrus ornatus. The sequence continues at coordinate 19,233,611 of JBAMHW010000001.1, read as the reverse complement.
AACATACTATAGTTAAAGTGTATATGTCTCAAATGCTGTACCTGAAGGGTAATGGGGGTTATACCAAGTAAAATGTGCATATTTTATGCTATTCTAGACCCATAAATGAAGTGAAACTAGAAGAGGAAGAGGTGGAGTAAGGGAGAGGTCTACAATAGATAAATTACAAAAATCTACATAAATAGAAATGCTCTTCGAGGAGCAGTTTTCCTTATACTGAAAAAAAGTATATTAAAAATTGTTGCACTTTGATTTATAGTCAAGCCAACATTTTGCTTTGGTCATTAAACACACACTTGCACAATAATTGTGCAAAGGACTGGCAGCTAAACATGCTGTCCCGTACATTATACCTTATGGTACTCTCAGAATTTAAAGATTCAGACATGTACTGAGGAGAACTGAATACAGATAACTTCTGTACATTACTTTATGACTTGCTGTACTGATTTGCCAATACCAGCATGTTGAGCTGGTGGTATGCTGCCTGTGTTTGGTCTGTGTGAATGCAAAAAGGCAACCCCTGGTGACACAATATGGATCTTTTTGGTGCCATTGCTGTTTTATATCTGTATCAAGAAGGTTGTCAACTTTGAGTTAGGTTTTGAAGGACTTCTATGTCAAATGTAGAATAAGACCACTGAAACTGGAAAAAAATTTGGTGGGTGATGATATGATCTGCATTCCAAATCTGTAGTGTGAGAGTGGTGGTGTTAACTTGCTGGTGTAAAGAGAGTGAGCTGTCACAGACATGCGTGTAATGGCTCCCTTGCCAGCCGCCCAGTTCAGGCCCTGCGGGACCAGCACAGACAAACCATTTTTCCACACTGTCTCATCTTCTGCACTCACACTACTTCTTGATTTCTGTTCCTTTCCCTGCCACTGTCGCTGTCTTGTCTTTCCTCTTCTCTCACTTCCTGTACCTGGACAGAGACAATGTCAAGTCTCTTATCTTTTGTGTCTTTGAAATGCACAAGCAGTAAATAGACACACAGACGAACACATTCAGAATGTCAGAGCATGCAGGACTCATGAGGGCCATTTAGTGACTATCTCTCATAGGATGGCCTGCTCTGCTCAGCATACAGTGGATTTCTCAAGGGCAACCAAGTCTGCCCTCACTGAAACAGGCTCCTTCTCACCAAACCAAGCAGAATAGTCACACTCAGAAGAAACATCTTTATCTCTCTGACAGCCATAGCATGCTTTAAGGACTGTTCTTTCAGTGCAGCGAGTTCTGTCGACTTCCAACTGGACATGTCCATCAAAAGCAAGTTTGTTTTACTTTGTAGTTTCACTGGAGAAAGAATGAGTTGTAACTCTGAGTTTTAAATTGTTGTATTTGTAAAACAAAGCCACTAGATATTTTAAGCTAATTATATAGTCCTACGTGTGCTGCTGAAGTGCAGAGCCACCATCACTTCTGTTGTCACAAAAACACGTTCTCTTTGGCTGAGTTTCCTCTTTTTTCTCTTCATATAGTCAATCTTTGAGTATTCAACCCTGGAGGCTAGCATTTATGACAGCTCTTTCATCAGCCATTACTGCTGGTGTTAATGGCATCTTCACTGTGACTTTGAAGGCTGATTATCATATTGTGTGGGCTGATTGACAGTTGACCTTCACAACACTTTATGAAGAGCCAGCCAGATACTGTGGGTCACTATGATTGCCTCCATGACAACATGTTATTAATAATCTGATTAACCAGAATTACCAGGAACCAATTAATGTGCAGACCCCAGATGAGAAAATAGTTAACGAGAGAGGTCGGCTTTTCAGTTTGGCTGAGACAGTCAACACATATGGATACTTGGATTTTGTTCTGCATAAGTGGTGAATTCTTAACAAACATGAGGCATTATGATTGTACAGATGCCCAGGTGAGGTTACTTTGACCCAGTGAAATTTACAGCAGATTTTCTAATGCAGTGATAGGATTTGGTAGAAAAAACAGTCCAAGCATATATTATTACTTTGACCTGAATGTGCTGCATGATAAAGCATAAAATATTTAGGTTGTAGAATCTGTTCTAGTATTTCTGTAATAAATCTGTAGTAATTCTGAGTAAATTAAATAACTCATTTAACATGATAAAAATGACTAAAAAAAAATTTAAATGACTAAGCGCAACAGCAAGAAGCCTTACTTGAATTTTCCTAATTTGAACTTTGATAAGTTGTGAGTATAAACAGTAAGAGAGTGTAATATTATCATAAAGTGCAAATGTTTTCTCAAGTATTCATCAATGTATGCCACTAAAAGTAGCCATTAAATTCATATTGTATGGACCATGTAATAATGCTGACATTTATATTTCTAATTTCTTCTCTGCTTATTAATGATGGGGCTTCTCACTTGAGCTTCTGTCTTTCTATTTCATATTGACCTCTGGTAATTAAACATTTAGATAGGAGAGTGAGGAAATGATGGCTGTGTTTGTTCAGAGAGAGATAACATTCTCACAGAGTAACAAAGTATGGCAGAACAACCCAGCAATATTACCTCACACTGAGCTGCATAATAAAGTGGGCCTGCATGCATATTAATATCAACACTCTGCATAATGTCTTCGTCTTATGACAGACTCCGAAATACACCTACACCTCACTGGTATCGCTTAACCTCTGCTGCTACATTTTTTGCATCCACATTCTCTCAAACTGGGAGGGATCTCCCATAAGTGTGGTCTTGCCCATGTCAACTCCTCTGGCCCTGTCTGCCAGCCTCTTTCCCACACTCCAGCAATTTTCACTCATTAGAAACGCATGGTGGAGGTATGTGATGCCAAGCGAGTTCCTCGTTACCCCCCTCCCACTCAGTTAACAAGCGCTTTTGGAAGAACTACAGCGACATCTGCATGTGCCATGATTACAAAGCGCCATGCTCTTACCCACCCTATTCACAGGGCTTCCCTTGCCAACCTGCTACCCATCTCTACAACTCCTCCCCCTCGCCCCCGCGGCACTCCTTTCTCAAATTACCAAACATGGCTAATTGTGTGAGGCGTGAAGAGCAATTCATTTACATATGGCTTGGGGGGGAGATTTCTCTTGCATAGTGGAAGAATTAAGCAAGGATGTCTGGAAAAAGAAAGATTCGCAATTACAACCACTGGTCTCTATGGAGTAAAATTATGCCAGTGGTTGTTTTTATAGTGTTAATGTTGTGTGTCACTGGGGTATTGTTTCAAAAGAATTCTGATTTCATTCAGTGGAAAGCAGAAATAAATTTAGTTACATCCTTTATATATATAAAAAAAGTTACAATCATTACCATTTCATTTTTAAAGCATTTGTGTCTGTGTGTGTGTGTGTGTGTTCGGGGGGCTAATGTATTTAATGTTAAACCTTTAATGTTTAAACTTAATGCATGTCCTGCATGCACGTGTGTGTGACAAATTAATCTAAATCTAACTGGTCTGTTTCCAAAAGCAGAAGTTGGTTTGGGTTTAGGTATGGAGTTTTTTTTTAGGGACATTTCCGTGAGGAGCAGCTTTAAAAAAAAATTTGAAGCTATAAACCTTTGTTGTGTTGTAATGATCATGGGAAAAACATGCAACAGATAAGCCCCAGTAACTCTCTTTAAAAAGGTTTTTTAGTCTTTATTTTCCCAGTCACTTTATCTGTATTGAACTTGCACCTTCTGTCACCTACAGTGCTTTATACGCATTTGTGTAAGATATGAAATCTTTGCAGGTTCTCTCACAAAATGGATGGTAAATTTTTCGTTCATACAACTCTTTTTTTTCTCATTTAGCTGGTCAAAAGACAAATTGCAGTAATAATTTCATTTCTGTTGCATTTACAAATCTGTAAACAACCGTTAGTTTTACATTTACATCTTTGTATCCACAATAGCTTCTTGCACAGATTGTGAACCAGTTGATGCTTAATTAATCAGTGATGGAAAGGCTGATGGCTCTGTTTTTTTTTGTTTGTTTGTTTAGTTTTTTTTTAATTAATGTTGAAATGAACAAATTGGCTGATTGCCTGGATTAGGCGCACAGCTTTGAAAGATTGTCATCGCATAATGAATCGCTTTTTTTCCTCTTAACATTTTAGGCTTTTCTGTTTCCACTCCCTCGCTCTTCGCTGCCATTTGCTCGTATGCCTTAGCAGTTTAATGATATGCAAATGAAATATGCATAAAAACCATTCTGCTGTAGGATGATTAAGCACAGGAGACATTAGGCAGTGCCCACCACAGTGTCTGTTCTTTCTTCTGCATCCCGCTTCGACCAGGCACTAACACCACTCTTTCAAACATTAATGCCGCTAATGCACAGATCATTAGAATACCACAAATGATATCCAATTTGACAGAAATTAGATCCCAGGAAGGTGTCTTCTCACTCCAGTTTTGTAAGATCCAGAACCAGAAAAGGCAGATGTCTTCATATGTCAGAGTTGTTGCTCTAGAGAACAAGCACAGAGCAAAGATATCAGCTTTTCCAGGCGTACTTGAAAATTACTTGCATTGCAGGAGCTTTTCTCTCCTTGTTTGTGAGAACTGTGGCAATATTTGAATACTGGCATATAGTATTCATACGAAGGAAGAAAAATATCCCCGTTCTTGCCTTCTCTCTCTCTCTCTCTCTCTCTCTCTGTCTCTCTCTCTCTCTCCCTCTCTGACTCTCTCAAACACACGCACACATACACACACAACCCTTCATTCCATCCTGCTCTCTTGTGCAAGCCTTCTTTTTTGTAATCCATTTGTGTAATGAAGACACTCCACAATTGACATCCCCCGTGGAATCAAATAAAAGGGTGATTATCCAAAGTTGATTAGTTCCGAAAGATTAGAAAATCCACGTGCTTCCCCTTGATTAATATTAAAGAAATATGCCAATTACTAATTAGATTGTTAATCGTGTTTGTTGCGATTACGATAATTGTGTTTGAAATGCCCGAAAAGATGCCATCTTTCAAACGCTTTTTCCTCAGTGCTGGAACCATCACAATTCAGACATCTTGGTAGTACCAATGTAGTGTAGCAAGCTTAAAGATGTTATAATCCCTCCCTTTGGATGATTTCCTTAATTATTCATATTGTACAACCATGCTTCTTGTCCCAAAAAATCCAGGAAAAAAAAATTGATATAATCATTGGAAGCCAGTGGATGCATATCCATGCGTTGCTAATTACTGTATTAATTCCGGATGTGCATATTAATAGCGAACTTAATGAAATCCTCCGTTGTGTCTTTGCAGCGATGCCCATCCTTGGCTCCGTGCCCGATGCCAGTAGACGTCGCTGGAACCACAGAAAGATTTCCTCCCGACCCAGAGATTACCCCAAACTGTGATACAAACCAGCTGGTAAGTCTGTGTTGCATCTGTTTATGATAGTTTAGCGCAGGAGAAAAAAACCCTCTAAGGGTGGAGTTTGTTCAGTTCTTTGGGTGGTTGGCAAGAAGGGGGCAAAAAAAGTCGTGGGGATGTGGGTGTGGAGGATGTAATGAGTTCCCACGGCCTCACTACCCTCAGTCAGGTTGCAAGCAGGCCAGAACCTCCCCCTTAGTGACTCTTGAATTCAGGTTTCCTCCTCGTTCCTATGCCTTCTGTGCCCATTCCTCCAAGTTCCAGGAGTCTCTGTGCCAACTTTCTCACTGGCTGTAATGCTGCTGATACTATAAGCCTATGTTAAGCCTATGGGAATTGAAGCTGATAATGATTGCTTAGATGAATAACAGAAAAGGCTACATTCCTCTCTGCATTGATTGTTTTTGCTAGAGATATAGAAATTCTTAATTTCTTTAAGTACAAAAAAATTCTTGTCTCTGAAGTTTACCTTGTCGGAAAAAGACAAAACAAATCTTTAGAGGAAATCTAGATGCATGATTGGTTTTGATCAGCGCAGGTTTAAAAGAAGAAAAAAAAGAAGAAAAAAGAAGGTTAATTCCTTTCTGTCCACTGATTCTAATTAGTCTTGGCAGTTCATTAGTATGCATCCTCTTGTTTGCATTTTTTTTGCCTCTGTTGTGTCTGAGATATTGTAAACAGCTGCTATTGAGCTTCAGGCACAGTCCCTCAGGTCCATTCCTTACCCCCTCCTCTTCTAGGCATGCACCCAAGCAATTGGCTGATTGGTGGCGTCTGTTGCAATGGTAGACATGCAGTGTGTCTGCCAACCAGTGCAATATGAAATGGCCGTTTACACGGGGGAAAATGTTGAAAAAAGGGGGAAGGGAGTTGGCACACAAAAATCCACTCACTTAACACCCTTTACCAATAGTTGAACATATCGCCGCTTTTGTCTTGCTTCTCTTTTTTGTTGTTGTTCTTCGATCCCCATTATGGATTCTTTTGTTGATAATTCAATTTGTTCCTTTGTTTGAGTGACGCTGTCTAATTAACGAAGCAAAATTTGTTCTAATTAGTCATATCTATTCTGCAAGGACCCTCTGTTTGTTCTCTTCTCTTTTGTTTTTTGCTGCCGACACGCGAAGGGTATCCGATCATGTCGATTTGGTTTAATCGTGGTATATCTCCCATGTCCTTAACCAGTTTTCATGCCAGATGCCATCACATTTCCGCTGGCATATCACTTGAGGCTCGCAATTGCCAAACTATTGTTCCTTGGCCATCCTCCAAACCAGTGATGATTGCACAAGTCTATTAATGCCAACTTGTCAGATTGGTTTATCATTTTCCAAGGTTGCATCCTTTACCACAAACGAGTTGATTGGCATGGCGTCTCCTGCCCAGATGGCTGGCTGCCTGGCACAGAGCACTGTGCCTCAGACCGGTAGTAAGAGAGTGAGAAGGAGTAAGTGGGAGGAGCTTTTACTTGTGCTGCCATCACACCACCACTTGTCCAAATGACAACAAAACAGCTTCAAGTTTCTGTTTTTGTTCTTGAATTGCCATCTTCATCTTAACATCCTACAACACACTGCCTCTATTTCCCACTCTTGTGCACTTAGCATCCATCAACAAGGGTGCAGTTGTGTCACATCTTCTGTAATTAACTGTGTAGCTGTACTCAAGAGTTTTGAATATCCACCCATTTACCAGTCTTGTGGTGCCAAGCAGCAACAGCTAATTTCATGTAAATACATGATCCCAAAATTAGGTTCAGGCTGAGGTCATATCTTCACGTCTTCATTCTCAGATGTTGCTTGTCCTCCAAAGCAGCACTGAAGATCCATATCTTTCTTAATAAGGTAGCACAAAACTAAAAAAAAAATTCTAAAAAGATAAGAAAAGGAAAAAAAAAATGCGTCGGAAAAACCACATAATAAGAAAACTCAAACCCTGTGACGTGCCCAAAATGATGGCAGTAGCCTTCTGTCTCCTGGGCTACATCTAACTACCTACTCTAGAGACCGAACAGAAGTACGCCTTCATTTTACCACTGAATGGATGGCACTGTGCCAACTTCTCCCTGCCATCAACTGCATTCGCTCCTTGTTTCCCTTATTTGCCCATCCCCTTTTTATCTCAGTCCCTCTCTGACTCGCCCTCCTCCTCTCCCCTTGCTTTTCTTTTACATGCCAAGTACGCCCAACTTCACTCGCCCTCTTTTCTTCATGAGCTTGACATTAATTAACATTACTGCTAATTGATTTTAAAAGATGGTCATTTTTTTTTTTTAATTTCAGCTTTGAATGCGGGTTTGGCTAGCGGGTCAGTGCCCAGCTGTGTATCATTGATTACTGGCATCTACGTGGTCTTTCCTCTGCATTGTCCCTCAACCCATAAACAGCAACCTAAGTGTTGTGCAATGAAACCAGGTTGAGCTACACTTGAATCCCTCTCAAACTGTACCTAAAGCTATGTGACTATAGCTTATATTAGATGCCTCTTTCTGACTGATCCCACTGTACAGTATTTTTCCAACATTCTATACATAGTCCTTCATCTGCAGTCTTTTTTCTGTATTCTTTCTGCTTTATTTTCCCAGCTACATACTCAGTTTCTTTGCCTTTCACTGCCTGTTTTTTTTAATATTCTTCACATTTATCATCATATTTTGATCATCTGCTTTGTCAGTAGTTTCCAATTGTAAATAAATGTATGGTGGCTTTTTTTAATGAAATCCACATGAAATCCTCTTTTACTTATATTTTTATTTTATTTTTTTGGCATTGAATATTTAATTAACTAATTATCCTGAAAATATTTTATTTCTCTTTGGTATATTTTATTTCTCGTCATTTACTACCAAGCTGATGACGATGAAAGCAGGAGGCAGAAATGGTAAAATTATTTAATAAAATTACTTTTTCTCCTAAAAGGGGTTCCTACTGCTGTAAATTAGCTGTGTAGTGGCTTGCTTTAAGAATGAGGATAGAACTGGCTAATTAAGTGAGATTTGGATAGATGCCTGTAATTACCACATGACTAAATGCAGCTTCAGTTCTTGTTAGCCCCCCACATCATATTTGTATCTGTATGCAATTTACGTGTTCTTGAAGATCTGAACACAGTAATGTTCAACCTTTCCAAAATGTAAGCAGGTAAGGGCTTCATGGGGTTCAAACAGGCTTTTCTTTATTGTTTTACACGCCTTTTCTCTTTATTATTAAATAAAAAGCAGCAACTGGGCATTTGAGGCAACAAGAGGAATTCATTATGCAGATTAGCCACGATTTGCATAATGTCTTATGCCCAGAATATGCAAATGAACCGTATAATTTATGAGCGCTTGTGTCTGCCTCAGTGTTCCCATAACTTACAAAGAGTTTTTTTTTTTTCCCCACCTTGTCTCCCCTTCTATCCAAGCTGGCACGACATGCACCACACTCGCAGACCAGACCTTCACTAAACAAGCGCACCCACAAAAGGGATTGCTGGCTGGGTACTTTGAGTGGGAAAACTTGTCTGGCAGACTGATGGGGGATAAGGAGGCAAAGGGAGGAGATGGGTGGTATAGGAGAAATGTGTAGGAGGGCACATAAATCCCTCTATAAAAGCTCAGTAGCAGATGCTAATTCTCTAAAACAACTGCGAAACTAAGTAAAATGAGAGATGCAAAACAAAGGCAGAAGATTTCGACTGGGTGGAGCGATATATTTTTGACTTTTCTTTTTTGTCTTGCTGGTGATAATATTTGTCGTATGCCCTTGTCTTTTCTTTGATGCCTGCTTTTAAGTGATTTTTTTTTTCTTCTTTTTTTTTTTTTACTGCCATTGGACCTAGCAGCTTTATCTTGTGGAGGATTTCCTTTTCAGTCAGTTGGATGAGGGTGGCTAACTGTTGGCTGGGATTGAAAGAAGAGAGAACAGAAAGAGAGAGAGAGAGGCTGTATCTTAAGGCATGTGTGGGCTCCAGTCTGTCTCCACTAGTGCCCTGGGATGCCACCACTACGCCCTGCCAAACCCAGCACAGTATCCAGACTGTATCCAGGGAGACTGCGACCAGACATCCTCATGTGTGATATAAATTGCACGTCAGTTGTTTGGGCTTCTCTTACCGAGCAGGATCCTATTTGCTGCAGTTATTCCATTACGAGTCGTTTGCAATGATTGGCGTGCTTTGCATATTTAATATCAGGATAATGGCAAAGGAGATCATTCTACTTTGTTCTGGAGGGAAAAGCAACAAGGGACAGCGCTGGAAAAAGCTTTCACCATTGCACCAAGGACATAAATAGTAAAAAAAAAAAAAAAAAAGAAACGTTCCTCCAGGCCTTCAACCACAGAAATTTCCAGATCATGTTGTCATGTTTTGCCTCTATTTTCTCTGTGCTGGAAGATCTTTGGTCGTTCCTTAATACTGGGACACTGCCATGATCCTGATTGTAGAAAAGTGTGTGTGGCAAGACCGCCCTATTGCACACAAACACAGTGAGTGTGCCCACTTCTTCGTGAGTATGAAGGGCCATCTGTTTCTTCGTTGCTGGACAGGGATTGTGTATAAGCAAACTTCTGTGTCTTAAGTAGTGAAGGGAAAAAAGAGACAAACGAAAGTGCATTAAGTAAGTCGTCACGATGTGTAACACTTGTACACATGTATATGCTTTAAAGGGGTGAAGTGTTACCCTCTCTGTTGCTCTGTGATGATCCTGGATATGAAGAAGGAAAAAGCATCATCTTAGGTAAAATTTTCTGTATGAATTTTTTGTAATTTGCTGTAAAATCTTTGCTCTCTTCATTGTGGTTCGTCTTCCTTATTCCAGCTGGAACTTTTCTTAATTAAATGTATGGGTCATGTCTATTTTGTTGTTGGTGTTCTTGTTTTGCATTTTTTATTGAGTCATAGTTTGTTTGTCAAATGTCAAAATGTCGAGACTAATTTTATTATTGCACTATATTTATGCGAGTAATTATGTTTTTAATTAGCATATGACTGGCAGCTTTTTGTGTCCCACTGTACTTTCAGTATCTCTAATTTAACAGTCATTTAAATGTGTAATATTTTTATTTTAATCTTGAAACTGGATATACATTGTTCTTATGATTATTGCAAATACTTCTACCTGTGATACTAGCTGTTGTACATGAAGTACGGTTACATAATAGGCTTCATTTCCTGAGGAAAAAAAAGGTGAAACAACCATTAATTCAGCTCACGTTTTGTCAGTGTTTTTTATACTTTATTCTTCTAAACATTATTATTTTAAATATTATTTTTTATTAATGATAGTATTTTTTTAAGTTGTGCAGTGAATAAGTACAAATGCAAACACAAGATATTGTCTTACTTATGATTAGGTCTAGGTTAAAAAAAATCGATTTGAATCAATTTAAATTAAATAAATCCAATGTCGATTCATAAAATTTTGATAAAATTTTTTTATATTTACTCATTTCCAGTAAAGTGACACTTCTCTCATGCGACTTACCGAGGCTTGGCGAGATTTTAGCATATATACACACAACTGATTTCCTGTGTTGCCTCAGTCCAAAATCAGCTTCTCTTGCCGAGATGAGTCAAGTTCAGATGTTTTCATTCACCAGTGTGGATTACATTTACCTATAAATTCTTTTGCAGCGTATTACCGCTCACATTAGCAACTAACGCTAAGACTGCAGCACTCATATTAGCAGCTAATGCTAATAGGCGGCATCACGTTCAACAGGAAGTGATGTCACCACGCACGTAGTTTAAAATAAATCTGATCTATCATTTAAAGTCACATTTCCTCTAGAGCAGGTTTACACAAATGCACACACACAAAGGTTTCCGTCAGAGGACAGAGTGCACGAAATAGGCTGTTGTGAATCGAATTGAATTGATTCAGGAAATTAGTGACGATACACAGCCCTACTCATGATTGTAACTGGTTGAAACTGGGCCTGAGCTGGGTTAAGCAAGGTGAAAGGATGATGACATTTGTTGGAATTGTAAATAATTACAAACTGCTGTCAAAGTCAAACTGCTAAAATGTGGAACACCAAATGTAAAAGGAAAAAAAATGCCATACATTATTTTAACAGGCTTAAGAAGTGGTTTACATGATCTTAATTCTCTCTTTTTGGGACATTAGCAGTAAAACTTTACTTAATTTTTAGAAATTATAAGTTGGATTTAACTTAGGGTGACTGAAAGTGTTTGATAGATTCTTTTGCTATGTTTGTCAAAATCTCTCTCCAAACCAAGGTCAAGTGGAGTAAACAAAAACTTTTTTAAACATATACATGTTGGAATTTCAAACTAATATTTTAACTTCACAGTAAGGGAAACAATAAGTTAGATTTATGTGCTGTGGTCAGTTATGGAGGGTGCAAATACACCAGTCTACAATAATATATTGATTCAGAGATCAACGATTTAATAGCATTGATCCAAAGGGAAAATAGTGATCAAACATCCTTTGTAAGATGAATTTAACAATAAACACGTGGATTTGTTTTCATTTGCTTCGTTCATACAGCTAAAATTTCTCACTGTAATTTGATAAGCAAAATACCAATGTGCAAAGGTGCATGGTGTAATTTAAAAAAAGTCTGTCTACCCTCATTACTATGGCTAAGTTCCAAAAATACTTTGAGACTCCAGATAGTATTAAGTTTTGCATTATCTTCTGATTAATTGTAAACAAATTAAAATGTATTCTTTTAGTTCAAAAGCTCAAAATACAGAATATGGTAGAGTCTGTGCTTGTTTTAAAGAACTGATTGTTTTTTATTTAAACGTCTGATTGAGTTCTGAAGTCTAATTATATTTTATATTTTTGTTGCTTTTTGTGATTTGATAAGAATGCTGTAATTGCTCTAAAGTAGGATGTGAAATTGTCTAATATTAATCACTAGTTCCTGAACTGAATCAAATTGAAACTGTATCGTGGCAGAATTTGTGATATTAGCAATATCGTTATCCACTGAATCGATATAATATTGTATTGTGATCAAACTTGTGATTTACACCCCTATTCAGTATGTGTACATATGTGTTTGCTCTTTGATGATGTTTTTTTTTTTTGTTTTTTTTTTACCTTGATTGAAGTATTAATGAAAGAATGATTTGCAGTAGAAAAATTGCCTGCAACAGCAACTTCCCAAAGAAACTGTTGACCTAAATAAGTAAAAACAATTTTTCAGGTCAATATAATATTTAACAGTAATAACAGTAATTTTGGTATTTTACTTAAACATCAAACACATCAATTGTTTTAAGTAAGATCCAAGTTTCTCAAGACAAGATCAAACAGATTTCTTTGAACATGGAAACAGTCGTACCTTTTTTTTTTTGTGTCGGTAAACCAATAAGTATGTCAGAAGTGGAAAAAAGTGGTTTCTCCCTACCATCCAAAGCATTACGTTGCTCTCAATCATTCTTCCTCTTGTGTGCAAGATATAAAGATACACTGAGGTTGTTTGTTTTTAAGGTAATTCCAAATGCATTTTACAGTGTGTGCATAGAAATTACATATCTTCATTATTGGTTATTATTATCTTGGTGAGATAGTTATTGTACATATTAAATGGTATCAAAACAAACAAGCATTTTTGTGGAGAGCTTACAACCCATTTTTATTAAATATCAATGATTTATTGTGATTCAGAGCTGACTGTATGTTTCATTAAGTCACACATTAATCCAGCTGCACTGAGATGTTTACTGTGACTTTTATCAATGTCAGCCTCTAAAGATATTTGTGGCCTGTTGGCTGAGCCAAAGAACAACATTTCTTTGTTGTACTATAGCAGTTAAGAAGACATAGTTCGTGGGACCATGCCCTTTGCTGTCACCTGACCTCATAAAATTGTTTCCAAAGCCTCTTTTCTTTATGGTAAAAATGTGTAGCTTTAAATGGGACCACCAAAATGTTGATCTTGTATGAAATGTCTTGCATGAAGTCTTTTTTATTTGATAGTCATTTGTTAAATAAAATCAAAATGATCCATTTAATGAATATGTCGAATGTCGTTTGTTTTTTCCTCTTTTTTGATTTTACCCAGCTGCTGCTATAGGACATACAGACCCAAAATTTTGGCCATGAAGTTTTGAACAGTTAAGTATAGCTATCTTAAAAATTTGAGTCTTTTGTAGCTTGTTGTTAATTTTTTGAGAGATTTGTAAGATACTGTAACATCCTCAAAGGCTGCTTTGTCAACATTGTGTCCATACTTAATGCACATTGTCTCGTGCCTATCACTGCAGAGCAGATATGCTGTCCCTGCATCCCAATTATATTGTGGCTCTTATTACACACGCAGGTATTTGCATATGCCTGTGCACAATTTTCCATGTAGTTGTGTGTTCATCTTCTGCCTCACTGCATCGCACTCTTCGCCAACGGATGCTTCCAAACCCCCCTGCACACTATAAACCAGAGACAAGTACCAGAGGGTAAACATGTCCACTACAACACTTCTCTTTCCTGAATGGCTGCATTTAGCATGCCATGTAAGTGAAAGCATAAACATCTGTGTGTTCACACATGCATACACATCTCTGATGTGTCTAATCTTGAAATACGCACCAGTCCGAAGGGGCCCAAGGCTGTGTTTAGCAGATATTTTAACTACTACATGTTAAGTGTTCTAACATGGTAGTAAACAAAATCCTGCATTATTCAGACTGGGTGGAGGGAGTAATTAAGACTCATGTAGTCACTTCATAATTTATCTGCATTAAAGCTCCAGTAGTTTTCCTGGGATAAAATGAGGTGGCATATGACAGGGTGCAATGAGACAACATGACAATTGAGCAGAGCATTGCATCTTTTCTTAATAAGCCCACAGCTAACAGAGATGGACGTTAAACAACAATTGAAAAAGATTTACTTTTGGATTAATGAAACAGCATCTGTCTTTAAATTCAGTGTCAAAAAGCTCACATTTTATGCTGGCATGACTTAGAAGTTCACAAATATGTACAAAAACATCTGTAATATTTACTCCGCCCCCATACTTAGCATATAATTAAATAGAAATACTACGATGTAGTGGTTTGTACTACATTGATTCTTTGTGTCATAGTTCTTTATAAGTCTGTAGTTTTTTATGGTTATAGAATTCCATTGGTTTGACTGGGATTTCTGTTCATCTTGACACTAATATTACACAGAGTAAGATTATTATTATTTAGCTTTCAACCTGTACATTACAGTATTGAGGTAATGTTTGGTGATTCAAGTAAAACAAATGGTGGAATTATTGGAATATTTAATGATAAGTTTGTCTAATATCCTGGGACAATTCCAGTTTCATAATCTTGACTTTAAAATATACTAAGTTTAAGCGATTTAGCTAAAAATATCCATCACCACATGATTAAGAGCAGCTTTAGCAACATACTCATTCAATCCTGCTGCTCTAAGGAACGATACAAGATATCCTTCTACCTTCTGCAATCAGACTTTACAGCTCCTCTACCTCTGTCAGAGCCACCATTACACACCTGGTTTAACTCTATCTGTCACCTTTTGCACACACCTTCACATTGCAGTTATGCATCTTTGCATATGTTGTACATGCTAAATATATGTATATATAGGAAAATATATATTTGTACATGTATTATTATTAGTAGTAGTAGTTGTTGTATTATCATTACTATTCCTATTGTTATTACTATTGCTTTTGTTATTATTATTATTAATATTATTATTATTATTATTATTATCACATACCGTTGCTACCATTATATCCTGTTATTATTACAATGTTACTTTTACTATTATTTCATCATCATCTCACAAGTGTCCTTAAGTGTATTTATTCTATTTTTCTACTTTCAATACTTCATCTTATTGTGTGTATTTTTGCATATTTTGTGTACTATACTGCTATGACAATCAATCAATCAATCAATCAATCAATCAATCAATCAATCAATCAATCTATCTATCTATCTATCTATCTATCTATC
>JBAMHW010000001.1:19197600-19208279 GCA_037177495.1 Rhadinocentrus ornatus | reverse complement strand
AGTTGGATCAGCCTGTAGTGTGTTTTTCCACTTAAATTTTGAGTGTGACTCCAAATCCAGACCTCCATGGGTTAATAAATTTGTTTTCCATTGATAATTTTTGTGTGATTTATTGTCAGCACATTCAACTATGTAAAGAACAAAGTGTTTAATAAGAATAGTTCATTCGTTCAGATCTAGGATCTGTTATTTTAGTGTTCTCTTTATTTTTTTGAGCAGTGTACATATACACAATACATACGCACATACATACACACATCTACACTAGGTATTTGAATCCCCACTACTGATTCAATATGGATCTCGATACGTTGCCAGCAATATGATACATTAATGATACAGAAAAGCCTCCTGCCGATACGATGCAATACGATTCACTCCTGTTTATAATGTGATGTGATTCGATTCTTAATGATTTGTCCATCCCTTGTCATTTCGTGATCATTTGGATTGAACTTTGTTAAAGTCACCACAGATAAAGTTTATTTGCGTAAATATTTAAACTTTTCAACCATCTAAAAATCCATTGTTATATTGATTTCTATTGGTAAAGCTTCCAATATATTACTGTTGTAATTCTTCCTACCAGCTTATATACATATTGGTTTGTCAACAAATAAGGCCACTCCCCCTCTTTGCTTAATTTTTGCTGTTCATAACGTAGGAGGATTTTGTCTTCTTATAAATTTGGTCAGAGCTACATTTCATGTAGATGTAGATGTAAGATAATTGGTCAATAAAGAGTTCACATCCTTTTTTTAAGTTTTGGGCAAGAAATCTAACTGATTTGGTGCAGGCAACTTGACTTCCAGGTGTCTCTGGACATGGCAATGATTTTGTCAAAAAATATATAACAGGTTGCTTTTGGGCAGCCATGAACCACTAGCAGGCAGCCATTCTGTACAGTGAGATAAAGGATTTGTTGAGAACTCAAACTGGGGGCCAACAGGCAGATGGTTATTTTCTAACAGCCTGCCATTAAAAGGTTGATTGTGCCTGTGCCAGAATAGAAATCCTGCCTAGCCAGCCCAATTTCACATAATTGACATTGTCTGATTATTTACTGAAGTGCACATTTCCACTGTACGTTCCTCACAGCTCCACTAGATGTTATATTTTATTATTTCCTTTATGTCATTTCACTGTGTGGCTATCATTTATAATCTATTTATTGGCACTGGCATTCCCTCAACTAGACTCATCAACCCAAAAACTGTTGTGTTTTTTTTTGTTTTTTTTTGGCAATACATTCCAATTTCAGAGCAATGGATTTTCCCAATTGTATAATTTCTGTCTCCCTGTATTTATTTTTGCTGTACATGTTACAGTTCTGGGTCCCCAATGGATGTCCTCACTAAGCCTTTGCTTTGATGTGAATTATCACTGAGCCCCATCATTGCCCCCAGTCACCCTGTCAAGACCTTTTGATGTTTCCTGTGTGTATTTCCAGATAGAATTTCTAATAGGGAGTCATTTTTACTTTGATTCCTTGCTGAATGAGAATAGTGACCTCTGGCAATCAGCCTAGAGGGTCAGTGTGGAAAGGGAATGAATGAAGGTTTGGCAATTTTGGATGAAATTTGACTGAGGAGCAAAAAGTGCAAAATATACAATCTTGTAATATGAGGTTGAATTAATCCTCTGTTAAGAGAAATGTGTAACCCGCCCTTTCTGCTTTAAGTTATTCTAACCACCTCTAGCTGATTTTTGCAATATTTCCAGAGCATTAATCATTAATTAAAGAAAGCATCTTTCTTTAATTATTATTATTTCAAAATAACTATAATTTAATGACCGATAACATCCATTTGTTTTATATACAATCTGAGCCCCAAAGCATCATATTGTGAGTTTTTGTTAGGACCTCCTGGTATACTTTATTAGCACAGAAGGTATTGCATTAGATTTGAACAAATTAATTGAGGGATTAGATTACATCAAGTTTACCTCTATCATTCTTCAAACTGGATAATATTTTTAAACAGTATATTTTTAATCTGGCTTTTCTCCCCGATCTCAAAGTGTAACATTGGCTACCAAGCTAAAAAATTTGTGTTCCCTAAACCAAACCAAGGAGTTGTGGAGCATAAATAAAAGCAATTTGTGAAACATTTTTTGAAAGTGAATATATAATAAAAAAAAGACAAGAGTTAAAAATACCTGTCTTATGAGGACCCCAATCTCAAATTTCAAGTGTGCCGTCTGTGTAGCTTATCGTCCCCCAATATTGAGCCAACTTTGTTGCTTTTCATAAAACTCCAGAGTTGATGTTGACCGTGTTTGCTGTTGGCATATCATGCAACCGATGTTGCAGTATCTTAAGCAAAACCCAGGGACATTACGTTCATGGACAAAATTGCAGTATTTGATGCAATGAATGTTATTTTATTTTCTCTAAAATTGGGAATGAGAAGAAAATGGTTATGTCTGCTTCATCCTGTCAATGATAATTGAGTGGATGCAGCCCACCTCAGCTGACATTACACAAGTTGTAGCATATTATTTGAACAGGCCATTAGTCCATTGCAGAATGAGTTATGAATCATCGTTTTTACAATTTTTGCTGATTATTTACATTAGGGTTGAATTGATTTGATCTTAATGCTACATTAATTTAAAAGCTGATTTAAATATTGATAACTCTTGGCTGGAATCACATGAAAAGGTCCTGTAAGGTCTTAAGTCTCGTGTATATCTTGGACACAAAAAGGAAGGACAACTCTATGTCTGTAAATGGAGTGCTTGTTATTAGGTGCCTGTAATCAAATATTCACAAAACAAGCCTTTTGGCTTGGATCTGTTGTCTCAAGAGAAAACCTGCAGTACTTCAAGATGCTTTTTGTGGGCTTTACTTGGATTATGTATTATAATCTACTTCAAAAAGCTTTTTTGTAGTAATGTAGATGGCTTTCAGGACCCTGGGACGACAAAGAATCTCCTTGTGCTTCATCTTTGTTCTACGTCTTATAAATCATCTGCCATTAGCCTGCTAATGATTACCACTGCAACCTATGAAGATCAAGACAATTGTAGCATTCTGGGTGCCCGAAGATACCAAATAACCTTTAACAAATGAAATGTTCTACTTCTATTAAGTAAACTAATTTGGAGAGCATTTTACTTAAAATACAGGCAGTAGGCTTTTCTTTAAGGTTTCTGGAGTCACGCATCTGCTTCCAGCTCTTTGTAGTTAATTCAACTCAGGACCCTTTGTTCTGATCTTTTCTATGTTTTTCTTTTTTTTTTTTTTTTCTTTTTTTTTTTTGGTGTGTGTGTATATGTATGTGTGTGTTCTTAAAGGATCAGCATATTTTTCCTGAGCCCTAGTTGATGTTGTTGCCTGCTGCTTGAGTTCTGTGTGGTTCATTTAGGAGGCCTGGTGCTGCTGCATTGTCACAGTGGAGAGAGATCAAAGAGGCTACTTAATGCCGAGATTTAGGGGAAGCTAGAACACCCAGTTCAAGCAGTGTGCTGGGCCTGCTGCTACTAGCATCCGCTCAGAACTAATGAGCACTGTATAATAGCCCTTTAGAAACACAAAAATCCCCAAATATGGATATTGTGTAGTGGAAACACCTCTTCACTAATTCATCCTCAGTGAAAGAAGATATTAAGAGAAGCACAGGTATACACGAGGCCAAGTCATACAGCTGCATAAGTCAACATTGAACAAATAAAAAGTGTTGATGAGAAGTCTTGGCAGAGGGCATCTCCAGACACTGAGTAGATAGAAGATATATATAAAGGAAAAATAGATGTACTTTACTACACAGTCATTGCTACAGTTTACAATGAATGGAGGAATATTTGCACCCGTTTAAGCCAAAGTATGTGTGTAATTTTTAGAATTAAAAATAAAGGTCCATTTTTCCTCTGTTAGAAGACCATTTGTTAAATCTATTTGCCTTTTACATTTTACGTCTTTGCCATTTTTACAAAAGCATAATTTCAATACACAAATAAACATGCCAGACTCTAGTAGACTGTGACCCACTGTGATGAAATACTGGCCTTAGTAGTTATTAGAGTAGTCCCAGTGTTCACAGACGATACCCTGCTGCGAGCACACCGGCTCATCTCTCTCCATGCAGTGCCCCAAGCCACAGGCTCCAGACAACTCCTGCCTTGTTACACTCCCCTCTTTTACCTCTCATTTGAACTCTGTTTGTATTTCTCTTCGTCATGTATGTCAAATGTTGTGGAGCCATTGAGGTTCTGAAATTCAAAAACACGGACAGACAGCATATTCATTTTAGAAATAACCTTTGTTGTAATATTGAAACAAGGTTAAACATTGTTGTGTATTGGAAACTACTTCTTTAAAAATAAAGATGTAAAGTTCACTTTTATGCCATTTGACATAGGAAGAGCATCTTGATGCTGTACCCTGTTATCAAAATTCAAACTGCCAAGATGTTGCTCAAATGGTAGAATAGTCTTGGCGGTATATTAACTGTTGCATCCTGCATGCTAATTGCAGCCTATGAGCCAAGCAACTATAACCTTGAAAGAGAAAGAGTGAACTGCATCTTTTTTAAATTTTTGTCTTTATGTTTATACACTTATTGTGGGCACTGATGTCCTTTGTGAACAGTAGTGTGTGATGTACATATTATGATTTTATATTGACAAAATAGGTCTCACCTGCACTAATATTAGCAATTAAAGTTTTAACTGCTAACAACTTTTCATTTTGCTTGTGAGAAGCACTGAACTTCTCTCGAGTCTTATCTAGAAGAATGGATTGTGTTTGATGAAGAATTTCCTTTTAATTGTCTTTTTGTTTGCGCTTGACAAAAAGATAATGTATGAACGCATACATCACACAACCTTTAATGAATTAACTAACACTTAAACTTTAGCGCTTCATTGAAGCAGGATTGTTGTGCGCAAGATCTTTAAGCTATGAATATGATTTCCATACTTTTATGTTGTTACTGACTAGCGATGTAATTGCTGTGGCTCGGTGCTGGGGCTTTTTTTAAAAGGCTGCTCCTTAAATGGGTTTCTAATAGTGGAACATTTTAGACTCAATGTGGGAACTAAGGCCAAACTAAATAGCAGTCTGTTCCTCTCTCTCCCCCCCAAAAAACAGCCCTTAGGCTTTACAGAAGATCCACTATCTCTTGACATTACCACACATCTGGCAGCCAGCCTAAAGACCATGACATTTAATTAGCTTTAATGAATCATAATATTTTAATCATTCTGTATTTCTGCATAATTATAGTAAAAAAAAAATGTATTGTTTCAAATGCAATTATATGTTTAACTAACAGAAGGGCATGTATTCAACCAGAGAAGTATGCAGGCCTGTAAATAAAGTGACTTCATATTTTTCTATTCATTTTTAATCTGGGAACTGTGCAAAAATGATGATACAATTCTTTTTTATACTTTGCTTGTTAAATCTGCTAGGTCACACACAATGAACAAGGCTTAATAGCTGCTGAGACAGTAGATTGCTCAGTTAGATGAGGCTCTTTCAGTTAAAAGCTGTGCTTCTCTTGGTACTGAAGCACTGTGCCCTTGGAATCATTGTAAAGATTAGTCAGAGCTGTCCAGACTAAGAGAAAGGATTCTGCTTCCTGCTAAGAAGATAGTTGGGACGGCCTCCTGTTTAGCAACTGCACAAATATCTTCTGATTAAAGAAGCATCACTCACTTTGGATTTGCAAAGATGTAATGTTTACTCTGAAGGGATTTTGTCTTTCTTCGTGTAGACTTAACATTTCTCCTACATTTTTCAGTTTGGCTGTCATCTTCCCATCTTCTTCCCCTCTATGGTGGTAATACATTGGAGAGGAGAACCAAAGTCACACTACATTAGTTTGGTGGTGGCTGTTTCTGCAGAGAGCCATTACTCTTCCTTGACAGTATCAAAGAGAGCAACAGAGCCAGGCTGTGGCTAACCCTCCACTCGCTCTCTCACCATGCGCCACTCGCAGGAAATTGCCTCATACTTCAGCAGGCAGGAGGTGAAACGGCAGCGACACCCACGCATGTGTCACTTTCTGAACTCAGGGCTTGGGTGGGAGTAGGTTTTGGTGTCACACAAAAATACTGCCTGGGGAGCAATAGAAGAGCACTGGCCAGGCAGTACTGCAAAAACCGAAATCAGGTTGAATACGATAACGAAGATTCTGGAGCTGTAGTGGCCGTGTGGACTGGACTGAACATGTTTAAAACATGTCATGTAGCTTGTGCATGAGTCTATCAGTTTTCCTTCCTTTTCTAATTATGTGGATGTGGAATATTTTGTCTTTGTTGCTAACATTTTTACATAGTCTGCATAACAGAAAAAATTTAAAATCCAGATTCCAGCCTGTTTAGTTTGATGATCACTTCAATTTATAAAGTCTCAACTCATAGCAAAGACATGAATGAGATGAATGGTGCCAATATGAAAAGTTTCCATTTAAATTTAGTATGAAAATCATTCAAGTAAGTAAGATGAATAAGATGTGAGGTCCAGTTGTTTTGGGCACGTCATAGTGGATTTTATACAGGCCCCTTTTCATATTCATTAGCTGATTTTAAGAGATGCTGGCAACGCTTGAGCTGTGCTTGTTTAAAAATGTTTTGTTCCTTTGTTCCAATCTTTGGAACAAATTTGTGACATTTTCAGCTTTAGGGAAGAGGATGTTATAATTTCAACAGTGGCATGGTCAGCACTTCAGCTTCTTTGAAGCAAATGTAAATTAGATATATTCTCATAAGACCCAAACAAATGTATGATTTAATGCATGGTGGAGTATTGGATTCTTTGTTGTTTGTTGTCACACTTTTAGATATAGGGAAACCTTTTTCAGGGTTTGGTGGGGGGTATAATTTTGTTGATGCCCTTCCAGCTTCTCTTACATCTTACCACACCGCACCCATCATTCTGTGCAGATGTCTCGAGAGGACAAGTGTTTATTGCTATTATAAAGCAGCCTTTGTTGTGGTCGTGTGCGCTCACTGTCCCCTTCTCCTTGTTTCTTCTCTCCCTTTCATTTTGTGCTGGGCTGCTGGTGGGGTTGGTGGGGGGTGCAGCCAGCCGCCTCTGCGGCTGTGTGATTAGAATGGGAGGGAGGGAGAGTGCTTCTCAGCAGGACTCTCTGTTTTATATTCATCAAAAGAGCTGCCTTTGATTTGCTCCCTCTTTGACGTGTGACAGCATGGACTGCAGCACCATACTGCTGCTACGGAAATCGTGCACTTACCACCCCCTCTTCCATTCCACCGTCACAAAACCCCACCCTTTCTCCCTTCTCTTCTTTCTGTGACCCCCCCCCAATAAACACACACAGGCAAGCACACACATCTCGCCTGACTATTAAAGCTTGTCAATGCCCCCCCACCACCACCTCTTTTAGTTTACCCCTTAGGCCAATGCACCAGCTTATTAATTTCTTCATTATTATTGATATTGCTGGTCTCTGCAAATTATCAGACTTGCCAAGGTCATCTTTGCTCTGAGTGTGCCCCTGCTTGTTTCTTGTTCCTTTTGAGAAACAGACAGGCATAAAAATGGTAAGCTAACTAGCAGAGTGTGTCAGCCTGTAACAAAGAGAATAAAGTCAGATACAATGCAGCAGAACTGAAGCAGTGAATATGGCAGAATTATGACAATGATATGTTGATAACAATGACAATGATGAGATTCTTTGAATCACTGTGTCATTAAAACTGTAGTTGTTAAGATGTTTTCTTATAGATTGTCACTGATTGCACCATCTGAATGCGTATAATCAATGTTCCAACTATTTAGTGTTGAGGACATTTCAGTGTGTGACCTTCAGCTCCTTCATTGTTGGAAGGAATCTGTGATTTCCCCCGTGTTGACACAGGAGCCCACCCTATAACCACTCTGAACCATCGCATCAGTCAATTCTGCCTAGTCTGTGATAGCTCATACTGCAATCACATACAGATTCATTCGTACACCTTCACCTCACTGTTCAAACACTGTTCCATTTTCACTTTGCTGTGCAGACACAAGTGCACACTTAGACACACATGCATAGTATATTTGAACAGGACTGCTCTGTGCCATGGAGACTGAGCTGGTTATTAACAGCATAAATTATTAAAGAAATTTCCAACTTAGCAAACACTGGTAGGAAGAGACAAGAAGCAGTAGCGAGAGACAGTGAGAGGGAGTGTGTGCATGTGTATGCAGTTGTGCATGTTCAACTTTTGATGTATAAACTGAGTCCATTTCCTGTCTGATTCTTTATCCCTGAACTTGTGTTGTTAAACACACCCAATGTTAGCTTCTAGGCAAGAGATCATGGCTGTGCAGTTTTTCATGTCACTTGTGTTTATTCCAGAAGTTACAAACAAGTAAATGTAGTAAACTTGTATTAAATGAATTACTGTATTAAAATTATGTACAGCACAGTCTGTGTTTTAGTAGTGTAAAAAGTGGAAAAGTGAAGCAAAGTTTTGACACTTTCTCGTGTTTGTATGACGCATGCAATGCTCTCTAGTGATGTGACATATTATGCAGTCAATAATACACACCTTACAATAATGTTGTTCCTGCGGGAAATTTGTTATTGAATACCCCAAAATTTGACATATATAACTGCAGCACTTGTGTACCATATATGCTCATTTAGTAAGCATACAAACATTTACATACTTAATTTTTCTAAATAGGAATTTCACTGTTTCACATTTGTAATATTTCACTTAGAAGAAAAAATGTTTCCCAAATGTGTAAAAATCTGTGTTGCTCAGACTCCCCAGTTTGATGAGTATCTGAGCTGTGAAGGCATGATATACATTGCCTCATCTCGATATGCCACCTTTCTCACATTTTGCCTTCACCTCAAAATGTCTTCTTTTGACAAGTAGTCCTCAGTTTATCACTGTTACGGTGTCTCTTATAAGCTTTTTGCTAAGTTGCTAAACACCAGATTGCCAACCAAAGTGAGAAAGCGTCACAGTAATTGACAGTCATTGTGCATGGATAATAACAGACTGTGGGGGTCACAGCATCTTTTTGACATGTGTGTACATCAGTTTGATTTTGCTGTCAGCTTTGATGGCGTTTGATTGGAGTTTGATGCTATGCTTTCATCGTGTAATAGCTCTCCTCAGCATGCAACACCTGTTCAAGGGGAACATTCTCTAGCCCTGTCTACATGCATGCATCTTATCACTGTCTTCCTAATGGTCCTTCACTTAGCTCTGAGGCATCTTCTCCAGCACTCAAGCCAACGTCACCCTTTGTCACTTCAAATGTTCACTTGCCCCAATAAGCAGACACAGGCATTTGGCTCTTTCTCTTCTGTGCCACTTGACTGAAAGGGACTGCAAAAGAGACAAGAGTAGATGAGAGGACAAGAATTGAAGGGAAGGAGGAGTGTTAAAGTATGCAGTACTGCACTTTGTGTCAGAAATAGCACATCTACCCTCCTGTAATCTCTGAAGCCATGGTGTGGTGTGTCAGTGTTAAGTTGATACCAAGCTTTGGGGCTCTGTTGTGGACATATCTGAAGCTCCACTGTAGCACCTAAACCCCATAATCCTTCTCAAAAGGACAGCTAAGTGTCTATGTGCTCAAAATTCACTGCTCTTTTTTTCTGAACAAAGTATTCTTGCTTCTTTTCTTGTTCCTCTGCTTCTCTTGTGTTGCCAGCCTGCTCTCTGCTTCCCCCTGACCCCCCGAAGCCTCTGGGTGATTTCCAGCATTTATCCTTTTCTTCATAGTGACTCTCTCACAGAAGATATAGAGCTCATGCTCTTAGTTTGGCAGACTGCCTTATTCAAACTACAAGTGGCATACTAAACACAAATTTCAAACTGTTCATTAAAAACATACTTTTAGTCAACCATTAAATGCCTGGTAGAGACAAAATCTATGAATAGGCAGATTATCTATACCATACCGTGAACCCTGTTTGTGACAAATATTTGACTGTCAAGACATTTCTTGTATTATCTTATGTCTCACTGATATGTAATCTATCTTCAGCAGTGCCAAATGTCTAACATCCTACATAAACCTCCCACAAGATATTTGTGTTTTTGTAAATGTTGGCTTTTCTTTACTATCTGACAGATCCACTTATCATTATAACTATAGCAAAGTAAATCATGTCAAGAGGAAGAGGCAAAGGGTGCATCTATTTGCTTTCTTGTTTAAAAGGTGCTTTCTGATTAATTTATGGTGTTTCTTCATTTTAAAGTCTAGTTTTTTTGTGCATCACTATCGTGTCATTGGTTTAGCTTCAGTATGCCTCTCCATTGTCTGCTCTCCTGCAGCTGAAGTCAAGAGTATTAGATAGGGCTCTTGACACAGCTGAGCCTTGGCAACTCATCTCCTTTGTTCTCTCAGTAAAGGATGCCAAATTCAATGGAAGGTGGTAAATAGGAAAATGCTTAAAAGTCTGCGCTACTTACTCACTAGAGCAACAGACATTTTTGTGCACTTGGCACAGTAGGATTCTTTTGCTTCCGGATAGGGTAAATAAATAAACATTCAGTATTTTTGTTAAAGCAAGAGCATTATCACAATTTCTGCATAACATGAGAGATCTAATCTTATCAGTAGCATATACCCAAGGGAATCTCTTAAGCAGAACTCAACAAATTACATAGAATAAATAGGCTTCTTTCTTTCTTTCTTTCTTTCTTTCTTTCTTTCTTTCTTTCTTTCTTTCTTTCTTTCTTTCTTTCTTTCTTTC
>JBAMHW010000001.1:19161892-19179453 GCA_037177495.1 Rhadinocentrus ornatus | reverse complement strand
AGGGGTGTAGCTTTGTAAGCTCCAGCTATGTTAGAATAAACATGGTCCAGTGTCTTATTCCCTCTAGTGTGGCAGGAGACATGTTGATGTAGTCTGGGGAGGACTGCCTTCAAGTTAGAGTGATTAAAATCGCCCGATAATACTGAGAGCTTTTCTCTTTTCTTTATGCGCATTTTCATTTTTAACTTAATAATTAGCTGATTGTGCAAAATGATGTGAATAGTAGAAAGGAAAGAAAGGCTGTGGTAAAAAATAGAACTTTTGCCAGTTTCCAGGACATATGAGTATTGTCATATTTTTCTCAAACTAATCCCAAGTTGCCCAATGTGCTTTTGACCTATGGTGTGTTTACTGGATGTACACACTGACATGAATTTACTGTGGACAGCAGTTACTTAAAAGTTTTGAATCACATACAGGGAAGAACAGCTGCTATCCACACTCATTGTATTGATCAAAGGCTGTTATTTTGTCATATTAGGCGGAACATCCATTTCAGTTCACTTACTGGGAAGGGATTTTCTTTGTCTACCTTCAAAGATTGGATAAATCTAAACAACAACAAGAACAACAACAACAACAAAAATCAGATTGAGAATTTAATTAGTGACTTATTAATTTTCTGCCTCTGGTTTTACTCATATTATGTTTTATACCATGATGAGAAATGAGAAGAAAGAATACTTGGCTCAAATAGCACCAGTTATGCTCTTGTTAATGATGAAAACATGTCCGGCTGCTTTTTTTAGGAAGAGAAAAGTTGGCAGCCATGCTTTTGGCTGACTAATTAGTAGAAAACTAGTTAGATTCCCTGTAGAGGACTTTTCTATCTGTTGCTAAACTTTTTTTGTGCTTTATAAATGCTTTTCTATTTTTAGCCGATCCAATTTGTGTGATCTGTGGCAAATTGTTTGTGTGTGTATGTGTGTGTGTGTGTGTGTGTGTGTGTGAGTGACGGTGTAAGTATACTAATACATCTCAGATTAAATGTTGTAGGCTATTCTTTTTCACTTAAATTTGTACTGTATGTGTATTTATTTCATTGATGTATGCATTACATTGCTTTAATTTTCTGTTCTTTTGCAACATATTTTTGGCTGATTGCTTTTAAAATATGACAAGCAAATAAGCACCTGACTTATCTAGCTTTTTGTTCTCTCATAGCCCAAGACAAATTGCCATTTCAGTAAACAATGTAGAAGGTATAATATTTTTATTTTTATTATTTGTTTTATACAAATCAGATAAACAGGAGAACAACACAAACTCAGCCCTAAAAATTCACCACCACTAAGTCTTCCAAAGCTAAGGATTTGTTCTGATCTCCATGCATGGTCCAACATATTTCTTTATTATGTTATTTATCTTCTCTCTTGTAGTTAATTTCTATGCATTTCTGATATGGTCTATAAGAAAGACTTAGGGCAAAGTTTTTACACACACACAGATATATGCACAGATAGAAACAATGCAAAGAACATTACATAAAAACATTACAGCAAGGTGCAGAAAAATGAATTATTGGATGGATGTAAAATGGATTAATGTATTAAAAAAACAAAGATTAAAAACGATAAAATTGATTACATAAAAAATAAAGATAAAGAAATAAGTTAAGATTTCAGCGTAAAAGAACCAGCTGTAGATCTGGACCCCTAGTAAGAACTATTGAAATGCAGCTGAAAACAGGTGGGTCTTCAACCTTGATTTAAATAAATTCAGTGTTTCAGCTGATCTGAGGCTTTCTGGGAGTTAGTTTCAGACATGTGGAGCATTGAAGCTGAATGTAGCTTCTCCATGTCTGGTTCTGACTCTGGGAACTGATAAGGAAACATGATCCAGATGACCTGAGGATTCTGGTAGGATTATACATCCGGTATGGTCACTGATGTATTTTGGTCCTAAACTATTCAGAGCTTTATAAACCAGCAGCAGAACTTTAAAGTCTACCCTCTGGCGAATAGGCAGACAGTGTTATGACCTTAGAGCTTGTTACGGTAGTTGCTCCTGCTGCCACCTGAAAGCAATTCCGGGTGTTAAGTACCAGTAACTGTTCCCTGCATCTGAGTGGCTGAAACTGGACACACCTTCATTTCCCTCTCCTCTGGTTGGCTTGGCTGGCGTTGATTGACTGGCGTAGTTTTGAGTTTATTATTCGCTGTGTTTTGTTTGGGTCCACGAACCCCATCACAGGGTGTTGCCAACGGAGCCATTATATTTTTGTTCAACATAATAAAAACTTGGATTTTTTTTTACCATCTGTCCAACTCCATTATTACCATTTTGTTACCCCTTCATACCCCTGAAGTGGGTCGCAACAGAGCTGGACTAATGTAATCCACTTTCTTGATTTTAGTGAGGACTCGAGCAGCTGCATTCTGAATCAGCTGCAGGTGCCTAATTGATTTTTTTTTTAGGTAGACCTGTGAAGACACTGTTACAATAATCAAGCCGACTAAAGATGAAAGCATGGACTAGATTGCCCAAGGCTTGCTGAGACATCAGATCTTTTACCCTTTATATTTTCTTAAGGTGATAGTAGGCTGATTTTGTAATTCCCTTAATGTGTTTTTCAAAGTTAAGGTGTGAGGCCATCAATACACCCAGATTTCTGGCCTGGTTGGTGGTTTTTAGTTGTATAGACTGAAGCTTTGTGATGACACTTAATCGTTTCTCTTTGGCTCCAAAGACCATAACCTCCATTTAGTTTTGTTTTTGTTTTTTAACTGGAGAAAGTTCATGCCCATCCAGTCGTTAATCTCTTCAATGCATTTCAGAAGAGTCTCTACAGGGCCTCGATCTCCTGGTGACATAATATTTAAATGTGTGTCATCTGCGTAGCTATGGTAACTAGTTTTATTGTTATTTATGATCTGTGCCAGAGGGATCACGAAGATGTTAAACAGAAGAGGCCCCAGGTTGGAACCCTGGGGAACTCCACATGTAATTCTTGTCTGCTCAGATGTAAAATTACCTAGTGACATAAAGTGCTTTCTACTCTCTAAATAAGATTTGAACCAGAGTAGTGTAGTGCTAGAGAGGCCCACCCAGTTTTCAGTCGTTTAAGTAATATATTGGGATCAACTGTATCAAATGCAGCACTGAAGTCCAGTAAAACTAAGACTAACATTTTTCCATCATCTGTAGTCAAACATATGTTATTAATGACTTTGGTCAGAGCAGTCTCAGTGCTGTGGTGCTGTCTAAAACCTGACTGGAAGACATCATAGCAGTTGTTTTCTGTTAAAGTCATTTAGCTGATGAAAAACTACTTTTTCAATCCCTAGATTTTTTTTTATTTCTTTCAAGTATTTGTCCTTCACAGACATTCAAAATTGAATAAGAAGGTCTTACGTAAGCAACACTTTGATCTGTCAAAACCAAACTTGGTACACGGACCGAGTATTATTTTAAGGTAAAGCAAAATCGTCTATCCCATTTCTCTACTAGGGCTGTCCAGGAAGAAACACAATTTTTTTAACACCTTACACAGTTTTTGTTTTACACTAATAACTCTTTAATATATTCACAGAAATAATAAACAATAAATCCGCGGCATGCTGGGCAAATTTATTTATATTGTTGTCTCTGCTACACACTCATCAGCAGTAGTAAGTAGCATTCTATGCTGAGTAATTTGCAATATCAGTGTTAAAGATGTGGCTAATAAAATATTAGGATTTATTTTACCTCATTTTGGTACTTTTTATAATCTAGTAACATTATACTGTCCTCTTTCTATTGGCAAGCCCCTATTTTAAGTCAAACCGAGTTGGCCACCACAGGTCATAATGCATTAGTCAAGACTTTCACACTATTAGTAGGATATATATGATAAACATCATTAGTTATGCTACTCTGTTGCTGTTGAATGTGGGACTCTGGTCTCACAGTAGTGCTAATAATAAATCTTGTTAAAGGTAGTTCCTGTGTGGAACCTAAGGAAAACACTGCATTGGGCACTTATCGGTTGATTGTGCCAATTTGCCACCCTCAAACTAAAGGCTTTCATGTAGTTCAACTTTAATTACCAGGAAGAACTTGGCAGTAAATGAGGTGGCAGAAAAGGAGATGAGAAAAGGAGAAGCGAGAAGGTTGAAATGATAAGGTGGAGAGAGAACTGAGTGGAGCAGAGTGGTGTAGGAGTAAAGGATGTATTAAACATTTAAAGTTGGGTAGCATCAAAATTAAGTGATGCAGTGATTTTTTCCTGTATTTGTCATTGCTATTGCGTATGATTACACTGTAGCAGAAGAGAGAGGAGCTAACAGCAACAGTGCGCTGTATATCAGGAAGCTGCTTTGACAGCTTTTCATGCATCACAGCCAACTGAATGCACACAAATACCACCAATACAAAACCCATCCTACATTCAGTTCTATATTATGACAAGATAATTAGATGTATCCCCCAGGTAATTAAGTCTAATACCATCCACAAGGATCAAATTTTCTCTCAAAGCCAGTACTGAAAAAGCCACTGACATGCATCTACATATATAATCTCCACACATATGCTTAGATAATTATGTTTGCATCAATATTTCATGAACAACAAAAATGTTTGCACCCTGCAGTATTTTAAGCTTGAGCCATGGGATTATGTTAACAAAGCCTCATCTATGATTAATTTATTGCAAGAACCCCAGCCACAGCTGTTTTGCTCCTCAGAGCTTTGTTGTGTCTGCCTGTGGGAGATAGACAGTCTGAAGACAAGAGGTTCAGGTACAGAATGGTAGGATGGACAGACTAGTATGAAAAGAAAAGATGGTAAGACTACTGACAAATGTAACCTTTTGTGGGTGTTCAGTTTGAAGCTGCAATTCTCTCTCCCCTGTTCTGTTTTTCCTCCTTTCAGTACTTCCCACCCTCCCTTTACTGCAGGTCTTTCCAACTTCCATTAATGCTAATTTATGCAGCCTGGCTGGCACAAAACTAGCAGGGAGGGTCTTCTCCCTTGATTACCAGCAGAAAGAGCAAGGAGAGAGGGGAGGGGGTGTTGGGAGCTGGGAAAAGGGTGACCTGGACAGACACCTTATTTAATTTAATACATTGGAGCATGCAGCAGCGGGGGAGTTGAGGCGAGGGAGGGAGATAATCAAGAGGCTGGGCCCTTATAAATGTGCTCTGAGATGACATGGAAGAGATTGGATTTGGAAACGAAGAGCAAAGAAGAGTAAAGCCAAGCGGAACACAATTGATTGATTCCATTCAAGTGATCGCACCCACTGATGAGCTTTTTTTTCTTTCTTTTTCTGATGAAGGGGGGTACGATAAGCTTCTTTTTTCTTTTTTTTTTAGCTTATTTCTTATTCAGCAAATTCTTCCCTCTACAGTCCAACTGCAGAAATAAATAGTCACCATAAATCCCCTTGATGCAGCAGAGTACTATGCTAACACCATGCTCTCTAGAGTTAGAAATGTCTACCCCTAGCTGGATGATGTGCTACTTAGTTTCATCATTTGAAATAATGAAACATGACTTACTGCACTGAACAAATTAATTTACTTGAAGGCAATTACTTCTGCCCACTCAATCCACTCAAAACAAAAATCATGAGACCACTGGACAGCTGTAAATTGTGTTACATTATTGTAAACTCTGCCCTAAAAACGCTGAAAATGTTTTATGTCCAGGCATGTTCTAGTTCTAGTCTTTTGCAAATGTTATTTCTGTTTTTAGGTTTTTGCCGTCAGCTAAAAATGCAAAACTGACATGACAGAATATAACATACAGATGTCCCCTGCTTTACAGCTCTGCCTGAAACTCTAGGACACTGTAACATCCTGACTTCTTAGTTAATAGCTGTTTTAGCCAGTGGCCCAGGTTTTAAACTCATTAAGATAAAGTCATACCTGAACCCCTCTGTTCTAAAGATGAGCAGTCCCATCCTGAGGCTAGTGCAATCTCAAGCTGTCAGTTGAACACTGAATCCATCCATTGCTCTATTCATACTGTGACGAATGGCAAGAAATCAGATGGTAGCCATGACAGGCAGATTATGAAATCCCTCTGTCTACATGACTTAGCCCTGTCTTAGTTTCTTAATCGTTAAATGTGATTAAAGCAAACAAACAAAGCATTATTAGATTAGTTAGAAGGACATGGAGTCTTTGTTGCTGATTATCTTTTCCTTTTTAATGAAATACTGCTTGAAATTAACATGGCTTTCACTAATTTGATTTAGCATTGCCCAGAGAAATACCAGGCAGCTCTTTTTTGCCTGCAAACAGTTTGAGATCCTTGTCAAGGACTTGAGATCAAATGTTGGAGCAAGGCAAACATTTCTGCTCTTGTGCAAAGTTCACAGAGCCTGACTGAGTTCCTGGTGCTTCACTCTTTGTGTATTACAGATGACTGTAGGTGAGACCTTGTGGAGAGTTGTGCTGTGGAGTTGAAAGTACAGTATTTAGATTAGTCAATAATGAAGTATGTCCACAGGAAATGGAAACATGAAATTCAACGTAAAAATAATATCATAGTGGGCACTTTAATGGACACTTGGCTGCTCTAGAGCTGAGTATGCATGTTCATTAGAAAGCTGTTGTATGCTTGGATTAAAGAGGGTTAGTGTTTGCATGAATACCATGTATGTGTGTCTGTAACTGGCAGCGGGTGCTGCATTGTTGTTGAAAATAATCCTGTCAGCATAATCCTTTTCTGTGAGGTTCATTAATTGCATTTAAGATAGGATGCAATCTAGCTGATTCAGGCCCTGCGTTTAGGCCTTCTCAGCTTTTCAGCACAAAGACTCTGTCTCTTCAAAGGCGAAAAGGCTGGTTAAAGAGTGCATTCAGGTTTTCATTTAAATGTACACTGCTTTTTCATTGCTTTAACTGATAGTGTGACTGCTTTGTATGTTCTGTGGCTGCACTAATTTAACAGCTTCAGAGGACAGGTGCGGTGTGTGTTGATGAGAGGGTTAAGTTTCAATTAATTTCAGTGTAATGATACATTACACTTATTACTTATTTATGAAGATTTCTAATTACATATGAAGAACTTGTACATCAGTATGCATCTAAATCATTCTTGGTCTAGATGTATAAGTATTATATACAATTCTAAGTTTATTTGCTAAGAAAATTAAAATTTTATTCACTGTGTAATTTTATGTTTTTGAAACAAAAGAAAAAAAGAAAAAAAGTGGTGTTAGTCCAAGGTTTCTCCAGGATTTTATGCAACTGTGAAAAACAATATCACAAGTTTTAACTTTTAAAAAGCATTATTAATTTAAGACGTTATTTAAGGCAAACATGTAATGTAGCTATATCAAATGGTACAGTTTGCTAGGCTGAGAGCATTAAATTTTTTGTTTTTTCTTTTCTTCATGCACCACACAAAGCCGTTTATTATCTAGTTTCTCATGTCTCGTTATTTATTTTTTTAAATATTTATATATATGTATAGATACATGTGCGTGTCCTTTCTTTCTTTTCTATTTATGACCTCGATATTTGTTGTCTTGTATAAAGTAGTGTTGCATCTTACGGTTTCATTTTACTCTTTTTTTCCTCTCTGTCATTTTATAATGGTGCTGTAACATTGAAATTTCCCAATCTGGGATTAATAAAGTACGTCTGATTCTAATTCTAAATAGTTCTGGCTCTGCTGTACAGAAAGTTGGCCACAGCTCCCTGCTGCTCTCTTGCCACATTCTCCTGCTCTGCCTCAACTTTTGTCTCCCCCACCAGTCTTTTTATGACTTATTTACTGAACAGCTGATCGAGGTGCTAGGAAAGTACAAAAATGCATACATTACATTTGGCATTTAAAGACATGGACACCGCTGCATGCACAACCCCACCCTTCCATGGATGAAGTTAAATATAAAATATTCACATAAAGAAACAGACCCCCCCGCAGTAATCCCCACCCCATTGCAGATAAAGATTCTCGTAGAGTACCTGACTGGACCAAAACAAACTTTTTTCTTGGTCTTGCAGCCTCGATATATTCCCATGGAGTATGTAACAACTACTCTATCAGCTGCTACTCTCAAGTGAGTCGAAGTATACCTGGACAGGAAGTTCAGACTTGTTCGTTTTTCAAAATTAAGTTATTCTCAGGGCAGTGTCACATTTCCTGAGTACAATTTCAATCTTATTGTGGTCCACAAATATCTGTAGATATAGGCTTTATGTTTTAATAGATCCATTTATACAATATAATTTACATTTGTAACATCTGAAAAAATAAACAATAATTCTGAAGGCATGGTGGCTTTTATTGTGTACCACAATAATTTGTAGCGGAAACACTGTAGTCATAAAGATACCATTTAGTGCCAACTCTGTATCATAAGTCATTAAAACTCCTGTAAATGCCAAGATAAATAAAACTTTTTTGCAAATCTTGCTCCTGATTTATAGTATTTAGCTAAAGTTTGCTTTTGGCCCATAATTATCAGTCATGGTCTCTTAAGGGACACAACTTTGGAAGGACTTATGCAGCCTAATAAGTACACGATGTGTGTTTTTTCTCACACAGCTTTACCAATGAATTACACTCAATTTTTATTTTCCAGAAAGAAACTTTAGGAAATCCATTTACGATGGCCTCTGCAGCTTTGGCTGCCAGAGATATGAGCTCTTAAAGCCAGAGGTCACCTCCACAGTTGTTTAATAGCTCTTCAGAGCACCTTGAGTCTGTTTTTGCCCTGACTGGCTGTAAATTCTTATGAACATGGCTGGGCTTATCTTCACATTGTTTTATATGGATAGGTTGATTATTTTATTTTTTTAGAGAAATAGAATCAAATGTTTATCTTCTGATAGTTTTTATGACTGCGGAGATGACGTGTGCTATACGTAAAGTTCATCCACCGTAATGTATGAAACCCTCCAGTATAAACCTCAGTTCTTCGACCCAGATGGAACAATGTAGCTTACACATATTTTGCAAAATGTTTTCTTTTTCTCACCACAGTTACACAGAACCAGTTAATTTTCCACAGCCCGAGGACAAACAAAGAGCCGTGTCATGCTGTCCTTTCAAATTCATGTTCCAACCACGTTCTAGTATATTCTGAATTTCTGTAAATAACCACATTGCAGAGATCATTTTTGCATACTATAGCATCTCCTTTTCTCCCGAAGAGACACCATAATATTGTTGTTTATACATTCTGTATTAAACAACAGTTGGTGTTTGTCAGCTCACTAAAACACTTGTGGTTCCAATGCTTGCATGTATTGTATGTATAGACCCATAAACAGCTGTTTATCATATTTAAAATGGCTGACAAGTTAATTTAGAAGATTGCAAACATTGTTTTGAAATTTATTTAAAAAACAGCAGTTATGTATATGTTGGGGTTTGATGTAGGAGGCAGGACCCAAGACAAGAGAAACAAGAATTTGCATAATATAAGGGATTTATTTATAAAATGGAGTCAAAGTCACTGGTACTGTGAATGTTCGCACAGGAAGGAGGGGGGAGTTGGACAGACTGGTGGAGAAGTTGAAACAGGTAATTCCACAGGTAAGTACTAGGAAATCTATCCAAAGAGAAATGAGATCTACTGACCGTGAGGGTTTTCCTGATATACAAGAAACTGAACCTTCCAGCCAGGTCACAATGCAGAGTGATCAGAGGATGCATAAATCCATAAGACTGACTGATAATAGGTGATAATCTCAACAACAAAATCCTGACAGAAAATCTGGATAGGCAAAGGTTGACAAGACTAACAACATAAATGTCTTTTGGATGCTGAAAGGTAACAGATTTGGCCATACAAGACCACTGGAAAGCAGATAAACTGACAATGGCTGAAAAGCAGATCCAGGTTTTAAAAAAAGGCAGCAATCAGTCGTCCCAGGTAAGCTGCACGAGCCATCAGATCAGCAACTGGATGCCACACCCAAGGAAGGCAGGAGCAGGACACAAAACAAAACCCAAGATATTCTTCTACAGATAATACAAGAATAACAAAATAATACCTTAGTTTGTTTCAGATTACTGAGCTGTTGAGATTTTTTTAATTAAACAGTTATCCGTTATATTTGTCCTATTTTTTTTTTTTTTTTTTATGTATGCAGCACTTAACTGCCCTCATGTTTCAAGAACCTTTATTAAAGATGTTATAGGTTGTGTAGCCAGAGTGGACAAAGGATGGCAGTCGACAGAGGTCTTCCATATTGGCAAGATTTTATTAGACAAGGTGCATGTTCCAACTAAAACATGCACCCTGCTACATCCTCATGCGCCCCCACACAGACAAAAAGCCAGCCTTATATAGGGTTGAGTCCCATAAATAAATCCTGGTACCACCTAAAGATCTAGGCAATAAAGAAAACAAACATTTCCTGCAACACAAACATAAACACTCTCCCCCATACTTGAACCCGTCCCGTGACCTCCTCAAATCAGGAAGTGATGTACCCTCTTCTCCTTTTCTTCCTGGAACTCATAATACGTGTGGTGAGTAACATACCAGTTAACTAATTAAACAAAAACAGACTTAACCAAATAAACAAAAACTAAATATTAACAATGGTCTGAGTCTTACTATAAGGGAGTTATGGTTGACATTAATATGCACAGGTTTATATTATAATCGTGGCAAATGGTGTGGCCTCACCCACTTTGTCACAAAAGACTTCTTCTATTATACTAGCTCATACATTTGTCTGGACGATGTAACCAAAAAAATGCAGTACAGCAGGAAAACTACAAAAAACCTTTTCTATACCTGCACATCTCTGCAAATACCTCTTGTAAAAGCCTCTTTGACTGCTTTACAAAGGCACTGATAGATTTACATTTTATGGTTTGTACCATGATTTGTATTTCCCACTGAGTTATGTTATTACTGAAAAAAATGTATCTTAGTTATTTTTCATTTATTTATTTATTTTTATAGCGCTGCCTTATTTGAACCTTTTAAGCATATGTCTTCGTTCTGATTATTTTCCCTTCCCTTTTTTTTTTCTCTGGCTGGTGGCAGGAGAGAACTTGCTATGCATTTCACGTTGGACTCTGTTGCTATGGTGGTTGCCAGGGATTTAGCCTAGAGTGACGTGGAAAATCCAAATATTAAAGGTGTCCATCTGATGCAGAGGCAGTGGAAGCTGCGAGGAATGAGCAATGGCCTCAGAGAGACTTTTTTATGTGCCCTTTCATTATCATGCCTCTCCTTTTTGAAATAGCAGAATTGATTTTCAAAACACAAGAAAGGTCTGCTTATGAAGGCAAAAGCTGCTGCAAAAGGGGAATACAGTGCCTGTGCATAATACTGGCTTATGTGTTTATTTTTATTTTGGCATTTATGTACAAACCATTCTTAGCCTCCTCTTAATGATAAGCTTGGCAGTTTTTTTTTCACCTGAAATTGAGGAGATAAATGATAACAAAGTGACATTTAATGTAAACAATGTTTTGTTTGTCAGAAACTCTGTTGTGTATTCTCTATTTGATTGGTTCTTTTTAACAATACATTTTTTAATGTTATTTTTAGCTAATACTTTGTCCTTGACAGTGGAAGATGTAGAGATCCAAAGGAGAAAAATAGAGAACATTGAACAATACATTAAACACCTAAAAGGAGATGGGCCAGCATTTTTAATTCTTTCCTGTTATAGAAATCCTTTATTTCAGCTCTAAAGAAAGTTGGATGGGAATTTTAATCCTTTTCATTTGCTATACCACAAAGCGATTGTTTATTTATTTATCTATTTGCTTGATGCAATAGCTTATAATCGGAGTGATACATGGCCCACATCTCAAAGTTACTATTAAAAGAAATATGATCCTGTTGCACAATAAACTCAACACAATAAAGCAGAAATATATATATTTTTCTTTTGTTTGTTTATTTGAATTTTTTTGTTTGTTTTTTGTATATTCGCCTAGTCCTGTCACTTTAAATGCCTAAAGAAGTAAAAGGTGACGTGATTTCCAAAAGACATACATATATTTAATATTTTAAGCTTTATAACCTTCTGGTACTTTGAGTGGTCAGTACATAGAAACACCTCTTTTTACAATGATTAAAGCTTATAAACTCTCTTTGCGCTATATTCTATTTGTTTGTTATATTGTTTTATTTTTTATTTTCTTTTAGTTTACTTTTTTTGTAAAAGTCTTTTAGTTTCCTGGGATTCTTAGCAGTCTAGATAGAGATAGAAAGATGCATAAATACTTTATTGATCCCAAAGGAAATTTAATAATTTTGGTAATAGTCTATTTTGCACTGCTACTTTTAGGTTTGCCAACAGATTTTAGTGATTTTAATTTTCTCGGTTGTGAGAGTCATGGTAAAACATTCAGTTTGTCTTGAGTTGAAGATAGCTATCCTGTTGAACCCATCTTCTTTTTGTCTTTAGCGATATTTCACACAGTGTGATGTCTTCCTCTAGAATTTGTAAATACTAAAATAAATTGTTTACCTATTCTTCTAGTTAAGCCACAGCATACAGTAAGCATGACAGTCCCCGAAGAGTTCTTGAATTTGTAGCCTTTTTTTCGCCCTAAACGAATTTATACTTGTTGTTCTTGTCATTTATGAACTACATTCTGAATTGAGAAAATGGCAGCTTGAAAACCGGTGTTTTATTGTATAATAATCCTGCTTTGTAAGTATCAATCATGATCAATTTCTGAGTGTTAAAAGAGTGTTTAGGAGCTGATGCCTGTGGTCTACTGGGTCAAAGTTTAAAGAGTAAAAAACTTTGAACTGTGACTATTGGGAACAAGCAAGCAACATTTTAACTGAGAACTAAAATATCTGGAATAAGAATTCTTTCTTTTCTTTCTTTCTAACATTGCAAAAATAAAGAATAATAAACTAATATTGTGTTAGATTTTAAAAAATGTTTATATATAAATGTCTTTTTGTGGATCAAATTTAAACACCCAACCTGGTGTTTAAACTAAGGGAATACTCGTGCTTATGGAAAACAATAAAATATCCTACAGGAATCGTAATTTGCCCGTACCAGACTTTTTTTTTTTTTTTTTCCTCTTTGTCTTATGTGCCAGATGGGAATAATTGAACATATTTTCTTATCTTTTTCTCTTTCATTTTCACTTCACACATAAAAAAAAAAAAAAATGCTTAACCTAGTTTAAGTCTTTGATGGCGTAGTTATACTGTATTAGTAAGTTTATAAACCAGTATATAATCCTTCCTGAAACTGTAATTTGCCTTCTAGCTGATCATCAGTCTGATCATTTTTAAGTCTATTCTACCAGTGTGCATTATTGCTTAGCATTAATAGCCTCTTAATTATAAGTAAGACTTCAGAGGTGCTGTTCATTGTTTCAGGTTCTCCAGTGAGGGTAAATACTTGCACTATTAAATTTATTTTTTGACTTTGTGACCCAAGCCTTGTGATTTCTGTGCACTTTTTGAGGCTAAATCTATAGACAGCAGCTTTTCAAGGTGACCAAGATCAAGATTAAATTAATTGTCCCACTAGGAGAAATTTGTCTCAGGCTTTTACCCCAACTGCAGCCATGAAGTGATTGAAGTAATTTCAAATTTTCTATGTGTTTCCGGACACGAATCTCTTATTATCGTAGAGATTGGAAACAAAACACTCATGGTCTTGGCAAAGTATCATAACAGTGGTTGTTTACTTTCTATAATATCTTTTGATTGGATGTTTGAATTCTTTTAAGTGCCTCTTTGTCTGTGTGTGACTGCTCAATGTGAAGCTTTATTAAGCTTGTGGCAATCAATAACTGCTTAAATGATGATGTCTATTGCATAACTCAAGGGCTCAAGGCCTGGGGAGAGAAAGACTTGCCCTGCCCTTCCTCCCACTTTCTCTCGTAAACCTTTTTCCACAGTCCACAGCTGTAGCAGCCATCACACAACCTCAGGCAGGCTAGTTAGCCCAGAGAAAAGAGCCTGAACCCCCCAATCAATAATTTTAGTCTTGTCTGCCTAATTGCTCATTGGTCAACATTGGCGCCAGACTATATGTAAGTGATGTTCCCCCGAGTGATCGACTTCAGCTCCATTTCCACCACTTCCCGCCTAGTGCTGGGCTCACAATCTTTCCCTGCCTATTCTCTCGCCTCTGTTCACCCATGTTCGCAATGGAGAAATCCCGACCTGATCAGCTTCCCCTCAGTCATCTCAGCGGGATGAAACTATCAGGAGACAAGAAGAAGTGCCGCTGTCTCACCAGGCCCATGACTTCAAGGCTGCTCAGGTAAATATTCAGGCTTAATGACAAACAGGAAGATTAGCCAGCCACTCCAGCCAACAATCTTAGCGAGCGCTAGGAAATTAGTTTGGGTTTTTTGAGCAGCTTATTGCCTAATGTAATGTAGACACACCTTATGAGCATTGTGCAAAGTATGGAGAGGGCAGTATTGATTCTGCTCATTGTAAATTATGTGAATAGATAAAAGTGTGAGTGTGCATATATATTAGGCAATTATGTGCTGAGGTGCTAATGTAAAAATTCTGCTGAATAAATATGAAAGATGCTTCTATCAGCATCCAGCTTGTGTCCCCCAACACTCTTTATTTAAGATGATAATTGCGATAGCGTGTTTGCCTTTTTCTGATGAGACACGAAATTGTGATAGCGCTCTTGATTTAAATGTGTATTGATCAGTGAGAGGCTCAGGAGCAGCTCTTTACACTTTCATATACTCTTTATTTTTAATATATTTTTAAGGCTTCTAAAAATCCTCAGACAAAAATAATGTTACTTTGTCACCTAGCTCATTTATACTTGTTCTTACTCTTCTTTTTTTTCTAGTACTAGTGTGCTAATGTCATGATTTAAATGAAGTATTGATCAGTTTAGGAGGGGAGAATAGAGAGAGAGGGAGCGATTGTGAGGGAAAGAAAGCAAGACCAGGGTTATTGGCGTGGATTGCACACAGAAAGAGAGTGCTAACGGATGAGACACGTTTTGAGCGATTCTGTGAAAAGGATTTCTGCATAATTTGTGTTTTTAATTCAGGAGTAACAGCCAGGCTCTTTTGTTTGATCATTCTGAGCATCAAAACTGGACTCTGAGATGACAGCAGTCATTTCTGCTCTGCTTTGAGCTGAGCAGAAATAGAAAGAAATGTCCTTTTTCTTCTTGTTTTTATTGGTTTCGTGGAGTATTTGCCAGCCTACTTGCAGATGGTTACAATGTTTTTATCCTGTTTCCTGTCTGAGGCTCCATCTTGTCTAGCTATGATTCCTTCTACATCTACGACACTGCAGCAGCTTCAGGCACACTGGACTAAAGCCTATGTCCAACTGAACCAGGAGCTAGGTCTGTTTGTCTTCTGCTTGCTATCCTCCCTTGTTTTCGCCCAACCTCCCTCCTCCTTTCTCTCTCTCTCTGTCTTTTGCTTGCTCCTTCCCTCTACATCCCTTCCTCTCTTGTGATTTACCTCAGGAGGTTTGTATTAATTAGTGGCCTGTTTAATATTGTTGGCAGACTTACTGAGCAGTCCTGTTTTTCAAGGACAGCTTCTCCCATAGTTTGCGAGACGTCGTAGCTGTTTAACTTTGTATTCTCTTGCAGCATTTCTTCAGGATTGCTATTATTTTTCTGTAAAACATCTAAATGTATTCTCCAAAGTTCTGATTATCACACGGAGAAGTGATAACCATTACCTTTCTGTCTCCAGTACGTCATAATTGTAGTTTGTATGTTTATACTTTAACTGTGTTCTGATGGTGACCATAAAATTTTATGGTTTTTTATATGTTTTGGTTAATATGAACATTAATGTCCTTAAATAGTGCTTTTAGTTTATTCTTTTTCAAATACTTTGTTTGGCATAAAATAAGCAGGAAAAACAAATACCCGCCTAGTATGATTGTTTGATTGATTGTTTTTCTCCGCAAA
The DNA here is from genome assembly GCA_037177495.1 of Rhadinocentrus ornatus. Lineage (NCBI taxonomy): Eukaryota > Metazoa > Chordata > Actinopteri > Atheriniformes > Melanotaeniidae > Rhadinocentrus > Rhadinocentrus ornatus. The sequence goes on along the minus strand of JBAMHW010000001.1, from coordinate 19,163,638 downwards.
TGTGAAAAACATATTTGGATATTGTGTTAGATTTGTTTTGGATAAAGAAAAATATTTTTATTCCCTGCTATTCTAATGCCAAATAATTAGCAGAATGAAATTAGGCCTGTCTTTAAAGGACAAGATTCTGCTTGGCTTTATTTCTGAGTATCTGTTTTAGAGGTCTGGAATCCATTGTGCATTTTAGCCTCAGCTACAGAGTGAGCAGGTTTGCAACAGAGGTTAGTCTCTGTATACTGGATTGATTTTTCTCCTCTTTTTGGTGCCCTGCCTCCTTTGTGGTTCAGTGTCTGGACATCCTGAAGCAAGGATCTCTCAGTCGCTGCCTGGCCTGCAGAAGAGCTGATTGGATCTCATGAGGACCAGGTGTATGCAGCAAAATCCAAAGCAGCTTCAGAGCCTAACTTTCAAGGCCCAGGAGCTCCGGAGTCAGGTATAGTATTTACTGCTAAATCTGTTGTTGTTTTTTTGTTTGTTTGTTTGTTTGTTGTTTTCCCAGCAGTTTTTAGAATAGGTCGCATATTGTGTCATGCACCTTTCACTATTAGTACATTTTGAGGAGCATATCTGAAAAATGTTTTTTATATTGTGTGAATGCATTTTACTTTTGTTGTCTGGCTTGAATGAAAGTAAGCGTAGGTTTGTAAGTTTAAGACAACCATATTTAAGTAATGTGCTTCTGATAGTTTTTGCTTTGAAATTGATATGAATATAAGTGCAGAAACATTACACAGTTGGGGAAGACAGTACCTCATGCAGCAAGACCAGGATGTGCATTAGGTACACCACACAGCGGTAAATCAGATTGGACTAATGTGTTCTATAAAGCAGCACTTAGTTAACTGATGGACAAAATGTATTTGTATTTGTGTTCTAACAAATTATGACTGTTTTTTTTTACATGTCTAGAGAAACAATAGTAGTTTCTTTTCTTTGAGGAAAAGTAAAGAAAACACACACGCAAACCAATCTCAAGCATTGACAGCACTGAATAGTGGAAACTTCTGTCACCTTTTTCTGAACTGACTGTTGACTTTGTCTTTAATCACAATCTGAAAATTTGTCTTACAAATGTTCTTTGCAAATCAATGATACACTGTGATGTTTTATGGGCACTGGGCCACAGTATTTTGACTGTTTTCCCCTTTTTTTACAACTTTTGTTTGATAGAAATCTACATGCAAAGAGCATACATTAAATGAGGTGAGCAACCATGCAGTGGTAGTTACATAGTGCAGATTTTGTTCGGCCTCAGTGATACATGCAATTTATTTATATGAGACAGGCAGTACATATATAATATCATTATTTAACATAATATGAACATAAGCTTGATAAGTTGAAAGTATTTTTTTTTTGATAGCATTAGTTTGGTCTAAAAAAAATTGGTATCTTTGCAAGTGCAAGTAATTGTGTGCACCTGTGAAGATCACAGTTGGGTTTATGTTATACTATGTGCAAACTGCTCTGCAGTTTGATGTTTTAGGAAATCTAACAACCATTGATTATGTACACTTAAATGGCTTATGTAAATATCCTGGTTATGCAGGCAGCAGTGGAGGTGTACCATCAGACCATTAAGTTAATTTTCTTTCATCAAGCATGAATCTAAAATTTTGTTTTAAGGTCAGGCCAATATAAAGCCTACAGGCTAGGTCTATACTCCATGCCATTGCTTCATTGTAGCTTGATGTTTTCCCGGAAATGTGACTACATATCATTGCAATATGTAGTGTAACAAGTTCA
>JBAMHW010000001.1:19128199-19153857 GCA_037177495.1 Rhadinocentrus ornatus | reverse complement strand
TCATCAGCTGCCTCCATCTGGTAAATGCTCCACCGATGTACACTCTTATTTTCTCCCGGTTATTATTTCTTTTTCTTGTCTTGGCTATTTTTTCCTCCGTCTCGCAGGCAAAGAGTAGAAATGGTCCTCCATTTCAATGTAAGCTGGCAAGTTGAATGATCCACGGTCACCTTGGCTTGTTTAAACCACCCCCGTGCCCTCCCCGTCCTCCCCCGAAACAGCGTGGACTCGCAGGTAAAATGCACAAGGCTAACAAGTTTGTCCCCTTTTGGCTACTGTATTCAAACATGGCGATGCAACATGGCAGCCTCCGGTTGGGTGCGCCGCCACCTATGTATTTATAAACATCTAATTCTAAGCTACGCTAATAATGCTATCATTTGGATGGGACTGTGATTAGACTTTGGTAAAATACATACGTGTATTTATGAAAGCAATTCTTGACTTTTGCTAACAAAAAAAAAACAAAAAAACTACACACTGTACCTGACAGATAATTTGACTCAATTCTAAAGCTTGAGAGCCAAAGAAAAATCACATGATCATCATCAGCAAGAACCCCAGTTTAACAGCCAACATTTAGTACATGAAAACTATGACAGACTGTTTCTAGATCAGCCATATAAATCTTTGGCCAAACATTTTCATAAGGACCTTGCAACAGTGTTTGCAATCAAGGCAGCAATTTCCTCAAGGCAGTAATGAGTCAGAGCAGAAATTTGAAGTTCTTTTTTTGTTAGGCTGGATTGCAAATAACAAAGATTTATGAGTCTGTGTGTGTATGTGCATACTTTAAAAAAAAATTCTGCACTGATAATTATTTGGTTTTTGCTTTATTATTGGTTTGGGCATAAATGTGACAATAATTAAATATTCACACAATTCTAGGACGCATCATGTGAAGCTTGTGTTTCCGGCTTTTCAGATTTTTTTAAAACACCTGTTGCTGCCAGGTGAATGCATAACAAAATAAGTATAACTATGTGCAAAATAGACCGTACTTATCATTTATTGTATCTGTTAATACTGTAGAAGTCCTAAAACAAGAGGCATAAAAAAATCAGTAATCCTCCTTTAATACCTTCTTAAAAAGTAACAATAACCACAATAAAGAATTCAGCACTTTCTTTTGGCTGTTTAGGACATTTTCCTATTTGAATATTATGTACTTAGTTTGTTGAATACCTGTTTATGTCATTTGAATATAATGCTGTCAATGGAAGGATTACAGCAACTTCATGGTAATGTTTCTTGTTTGAAATAACATGATAAACAATCACAAGTCTAATTCTCATGTAATGTACTACAAGTTTTGTCGATGTTGCTTTGTGCAGATTAATAAACATGCATATGTAGAAGTTAACTATGCAGGAGCAGATATATTAAATGAGCAGGTTGGCATCTCTTGGGACAGTCTGACTGTAAAGCTGTACAAAGAAATGGCCTTAAATGAGCATGTGTTATGTAATGTATTTGTAATAGAAACTAGGAGAACATTGACCAAGTTTCAGCTGACTTACAGAATTAGACATGCACAAGTAGCAGGGGGTTTAATGGGTAGCATAAAAACCAATGGGCCTCATTCACCAAGCCTTCTTACAAAAAAAATGTGTTCTTAAGTCCTACTTAAAAGGAACCCCAGCTATTAGCATATTTTGGCCTTAACATGTATTTATTGACCTTTTTTTACTAAAATGAATTGTTTCTGACACATGAAAATTTTTAATTACTCTAAAAATCGTATGTATTTAATATGTTTCTGTACAATGGAGGTTCCATTATTTTACTTATAATGCATTCTGGGAGATTGCGTAGAAGGATTGCGCTCTGGAATAGAATACATGGTTAAGGCAAATGCTACTTGTTTGTAGCAAGCTTTTATTAAATCATGGATCCAAGTAAACAATGCTCCACTGAGCTGCGCTTGGTTTCAGTATCCAGTTAAAGGGGAAGAAAAAAAAAAAAAAGCAGCTACAAAAAGCAGCAACGTGGGAAGAGCGAAGCTGAATGGGATAAAGTCTATGGACAAAGCACAAATTCCCAAAGACCCACATTTGTGCTCTCCACACTTCTCCCCTACTTTGAGTCAATATATTGACCACAGAAGCTAATGGAGCGAACAGGCCTGGCGAATAAAAACGAGTCTGAAACCAATAACAGAACATCAGAGACACTGGATGTCCTGCTGTCAGCCTCTGAACCATAAATGCGATCCTGAAACATAAGCATACCCTGAATCATCAGACCAACCCTGGACACGGAGGAACCAGACAAACCACAGCTTCATATCAACACATATCTATATCTACAGGTCATATTTATAACACCAGATCATGTTTATAACTACTGATCATATTTATAACAATGGATCATATTTTAAACTACGGATCATATTTATACCTACTGATCAAATTTATAACTACAGATCATATTTAGAACCATGGATCATATTTATAACTATGAATCATATTTATAACAGCAGATCATATTTATAATTACGGATCATATTTATAACAACAGGTCATATTTATAACAAAGAATCATATTTAGAACCATGGATCATATTAATAACTATGGATCATATCTATATCTACAGATCAAATTTCTCACAACGGATCAAATTTTTAACTATGGATCATATTTATACTACAGATCATATTTGTAACAACGGATCACATTCATAAATATGGATCATATTTATAACTACTGATCATAATTATAATAACTGATCATATTTGTAACAACGGATCATATTTATAAAAATGAATCATCTAAATAACCACAGATCATATTTATAACTATGGATCATATCCATATCTACAGATCATATTTTTCACAACGGATCAAATTTTTAACTACGGATCATATTTATAACTACTGACCATAATTATAATAATGGATCATATTTAAAACAACGGGTCATATTTATTACTACGGATCATATCTATAGCTACAGATCATATTTTTCACAATGGATCATATTTATAACTACTGATTATATTTATAACTACGGATCATAATTATAATAACAGATCATATTTAAAACAACGGGTCATATTCATAACTATGGATCATATTAATAACTATGGATCATATTAATAACTACTGATCATATTTTTCAAAACGGATCATATTTGCAACAACGGATCATATTCATAACAACGGATCATCTTTAGAATTATAGATCATGTTTTTTACTAAGGATCATATTTATCACAACAAATCAGTTTTATAAATATAGATCATATTTGTAACAAAGGATCATATTCATTACTATGGATCATATCTATATCTACAGATCATATTTATAACTACGAATCATATTTATTACAACGGATCATATTCATAACTATAGATCATTTTTAGAACAACAGATCATATTTATAACTACTGCTCATATTTTTCACAATGGATCATATTCATAACTACAGATCATATTTATAACTACGGATCATATTTATAACAATGGATTACATTTATGACTACATGTAATTTTTAGAACAACAGATCATATTTATAACAACGGATGTGCTTCTTTGGATGGTAAATGGTCATGCAACAGTTCCTCATGATGTCTTAGAGATGTCTGGCACGATGGATTGGGTCATTGTTCTCTGTACCCCTTTTTTGTTCATTTTTTGCATCTTCTGATGGATCACTTGTGTGCAAATTAGCAGAAATTGCCAGGAACCGCTCTCTGGGCATAACAGTGGAGGGAAAGGAAACGTGAAAAATTGTTTTTCTCCTCCAGAAGTCTTTGGAAAGTTCATTATTGCCATATACAGCAACATGTCCAGGTACTTCTGCATTTCTTGTGTGGAGATTTCTCTCCAGGTGGATTTCATTTCATTATCCTATTTTTTAGCTGCATTTTTGTTAATGTTTGCACGCAAGATTTTGAGGACTTCTATATTTAAAAAAATGTGAAAATATATCATGTGGTGATGGTTTACCAACATTTAGAGGCGGTTGGACACCGGGGTTTCATTTCGGGGTAAACTTTGGTGGTGGAGCAACTACATCAGGATCTTCCTTGGTGTTCCATCCACTTGTAGTTGGACGTAATGGTGACCGACAACGAAAGGCATTACCAGCACCTCCATGGCCCAGACCACAGCAGAGAAAGTTACTACGGCGTTACTGTGACTGCTCTCTGGTACTGACTGTGTGGCTGGCCCTTCACCAGAAGGAATGCTAAATGTAATAAAGACATAAACTTTTTTAAAATTTTTAACGATGAAAACATCCACTGTAGATTTACTAAGACATTTTGCTTGTACACAACTTATTACTTACTCTGCTTCAAGTGAAAATGCGCCTTTGTGGTCACGATTATCCTCAATCAGCCTTTTTTTTTTTTTTTATAACTCTAGATGACCTTCTTGACATTTGCTCTCACAAATAAGATCGCTTTGTTGAGAAAGTTCTCCAAAAAGTCTACTCGTTTTGTCCTCTCTCCGCTCTCTGCAGTTGCGCTGTACGTGTATGTGTGCAATACACGTACAGCAAAATAAAGTCTTGCCTGTGTTTAACCATGCCGTATCTCGCGATTACAGTGGCCTACCATAATAACCCTTATATAGGCCATTCGTTCTACTTTCAGGAACTGTTGGAATTATTTTCGTAGCACAAACGGTCTAGGAATTACGGCAATTAGAACAATGCATGCAAAAAACTGTGGGGGCCGACATGTCCGGTGTGAGAGGTTTAGGCATCCACTCTGCCCACCCCACTAGGGGAGGGGGTTAAAAAAGGTACCCTAAACATAGCATGCCTCAAAAACTCCTCTCTGAAATATCGTATCCAAAAGGATAACCACCATGCAGTCGGAAACAGAAACAACAGCTACTAAATAGAATCTGGAATGTGCAGACACTCATGGACAGCCAAGCCAGTGATCGACCTGAAAGGCGAACTGCCATTATATCCAGGGAGTTAAGGAAGCTCCATATTGACATTGTAGCGCTCTCTGAGACCCGACAAAGGGCAGCTAAAGGAGGAAAAAAGGTGGCTACACTTTCTTTTGAAAAGGAAAGCCTGAAAACGAGCCGCAAACCCACGATGTGGGTTTTGCAATTAAAACAGCCTCGTTAACCCCCTCTACGAACTCCCTGTGGGTATAAATAAGGGCCTGATGACCTTACACCTGACGCTTGCAATAGTACTTACGCTCCAACAGTTCATTCACAGGATGAGGTAAAGGAGGCCTTCAATGCTGACCTGGACAAAATTCTGTCTGAAGTCGCTAAGAAGGACAAGTTAATCCTGCTTGGGGATTTCAATTCCAGAGTGGGACAAAAACACCACCTATGGAGAGGCATGCTGGGCAGAGAGAGGATTGGAAACTCAAACTCCAATGGCATACTACTGCTAACTAAATGCTCAGAGCACAACCTGGTCATTACCAATACACTTTTCCACCAAAAAAACAAGTTCAAAACCCTCGCTCTAAACTATGGCATCTCATTGATTATGTCATTGTCCGCTACAAAGATCGCCATGATGTCCTCAACACCAAAGCAATGACCAGTGCAGATGATTGCTGGACTGACCACCCCCCTAATTTGCACCACTATGTCTATCATAAAGAAAAGTAGGATGCAGATGCACTAAAATGTAGAAAAGTAGGATGCAGAAAGGTCAGAGCCAACCAAAGCTTAACATTGAGCTGTTAGGTAATACCATCCACCTACAACAGCTACAGGATGCTCTTGGCGCAGCCTTGCCCAAACAGTATCCGGATGATATTGGAAAAAACTGGGGCATACTTTCTTCTACCATCATAAAGTCCAGCCCATGCCAAAGCAAAGGCAGCCGTCCAAATGCAAGTTAGGGAACTGAAGAATCTGGTGAATAAAAAAGGTTCTGGAGATCCAGCAGCTTGCTGATTCTGGAGGTATGAGAGGGTTCTTCAAAGCCACAAGAGCAATATATGGCCACAGAGACCCCCTTCGCTCTAAAGATGGGCTCACGCTGCTGAAGGGCAAAGTGGCAATTGCCAACAGGTGGAAGGAGCACTATGAGGATTTGTTGAACAGGGACACTACTCCTGAGATGGATGCCCTTGAACAACTTCCACAACAGCCCATAATCGAAAGCATGGTAGAGCCACCCAGCTTGAATGAGGTGCAGGATGCCATTGGGAAGATGAGAAACAAAAAGGCTGCTGGACCTGATGGTATCCCAGCAGAGGTCCTGATCTTCACGAGCACATCCATGCCCTGGTCCTCAAAATATGGTAAGAAGGGAATATCCCTGCACAGCTTAGGGATGCCTTATTTGTCCCCACCTTTAAGAAGGGAGATAAAGCAGATTGCGGGAATTTCCATGGCATTTCTCTCCGATCCAGCCTTAGCTCGGGTTCTAGCCAACAGACTCATCCCCCCTAGCAGAAAGCATTCTTTCCGAGTCTCAGAGCGGATTTCGCACACATAGGGGCACCACAGATATGGTTTTGAAAACCGAGACCTCCAAGCAAAGATCAAAATCTTGGTCTATGAAGCAGTCGTACTCCCGACTCTTTTGTATGGGTCAGAAGCCTGGACCACATACTGTAGGCATCTAAAGGCGCTAGAGACATATCATCAAAGATGCCTCCATAAAACACTGAGGATTAGCTCGGAGGACCGACGCACTAACACTAGCGTCCTGGAGGAGGCGGATATTTCCACCATCATTGCCACCATCACTCAACACCAACTCAGCTGGACAGGTCATGTTATTCGTATGTCTGACTCTCGCCTCCTAAAGCAAGTCCTTTACTCTCAGCTAGCTGAAGGGAAATGGGCCCCTGGAGGTCAAAAGAAGAGATGCAAAGAAAACATCAAAACAAACTTCAAAAAGTACCACATAGACCTGCAAACTTGGGAAGACACAGCAAAAGATAGGCTGATCTGGACAAACCTTGTCAGTAAGGGTGCCGCACAGTATAACAATGACCTCTGCCAGACTGCACAAGACAAGCGCAGATTTAGAAAGCAGAGAAAAATGTCCAAACAGGTCAGGCTCAAATCCACCACCACTACATCCCCTTGTCCACACTGCACAAGCATAATCAGATCCAGGATCGGCCTCTACGCCCTTCTGAAGACCCACATGGACCAAGAACAAGGACAGTCATACTCGACCACGAGTGATTACCAATGATAATGATTTTTACTACTGGCCAAAGTTCCTTTAAAAAATTTTTAAGAAGCTCATCAAATCAAATTAATCCTTATTTATATAGTGCTTTTGCATACCAAGAGGTACCCAAAGTGCTGCACAGATAAAATAATAAAATAGAACATCAAACAACAATAAAGTAAACAATAAAAGAGAAAAGATGCAAGGTGCAAAGTCTGGCCTAATGATTGTGCTCTCTGGGGTTAAGAGCCAATATAAAAAGATGAGCTTTTAAAAGAGATTTAAATTAATTCAAGGTTGTGGCAGACCCCACCAAAAGAGGTTCCAAAGTTTAGGGCCTGCTGAGAAAAAAGCTCTGTCTCCCCGAGTCACGAGTTGAGTCCTGGGGACTACTAACTGCATTTGTTTTTGGGATCTCAGAGCTTTACAAGGACATGATTGTGCAGAAGCTCAGAAAGATAGGGAGGTGCCGGACCATTTGAACATAAAGTCTAAACTAACGTTAAAAAAGAAATTCCAAAAGAGACATGCAGCCAGTGAAGGAAGCGCAGTACTGGAGTAATGTGCTCCCACCATCTTGTCCGCATTAATAGGCAGGCAGCTGAGCTTTGGATCAGCTGTAGATGACAGAGGAGAGACTGGTCAATCCCACAATAAGAGGAGTTGGAGTAGTTCAGTCTAGAAAAGAAACAATTGTGAATGACCCATTCATGGGCATTAAAAGGAAGATAAGGCTTGACTTTACTAATAAGTCTCAAATGATAAAAACTAGACTACTGCACTGACCTGCCTGTCAGATTTGAGGTTAAAATCAAAACCAACCCCAAGATTTTTAATAAAAGGGCGAGTTAATGAGTCCAGAGAGTCAACAGCTCTGTTGCATCCTGGCAGCAGGTCAGTATTCCCAACAGTAATGACTTTTGTTATATTTTCATTTATGCAGAGGAATTTAATTTCCATCCATGTTTTAGCGTCCCCCCCAGCATTTCAGTCGGTTCTCTATGCGTTGATCTCCAGCAGATTTTAAAGGCAAATAAATCTGGATGTCTTTTGCATAACAGTGAAATGAGAGTCATGACATTCATGACATTGACCAGAAGGAAAATGTATAAGGACCAGTTGCAACAAAAATATACCAGGCTTGCCAGGATACAAGGAATGATTTTCTCTTAAATTATCATTTTCAAAGTAATTTCAGGATGTATTAGTTCAACATTGAAAAGTAAACACTGTAAAGTATAACCAGTACAGTATATCTGGACACATTCCAGATACTAGGATAAATTTTACTCTAAAATATTTATGCATATTTACCTTAAATTGTATACTTCTTGCTTAATGTAATTGCTAAAGGAAATAATGCACTTAGAGGATTCAAAATGTTTTTGAAGATGATACTTGAATTTTTAACAAAGGAAAGGATTTTACTGAAGGACATGGGGTACACACTTAGTTGGCTAAAAAAATGTTTGTTTCTTCTCACTTTTTAGATTTTAAGCCAAATGAAAGTAAAAAGTAGTAAAAATAGAGAGTCCCTTCTTTTCAATAACTGTTTCTTTATCTTTCCATCATCAGCTCTAAAGTAACGTAGCTTCTGAGAAGCTGTTCAGGCAGGTGAATTGTCTTCCCGCAGTTTACATCTCACATTTGAGAAAAGTGTTCACGTTTTCAACAGGATGTAAGTCAGGTGAGGAAGGATTCATCTTTACACTGTGTTTTGCATAGTTTTAATGGATTACCTGCTGCATACCCGATAAAACGAAGACCCGATAGCTCCTTTTTAATGATAACAGCCCTTACCACACCTGTTCTCCACCTTGCAGGGGACTCTTCAAGTGATGTCCTGTCTCCATGAGCTCCATCAAGTGTGCATCTTCTTTTATCTGTTGAACATTTGAATTGCACCTTTTCCAACTTGTAAAGAATAATCATGGTTGTGATCATGTTTTGTCATGGTCACATACCTGATCACTTTACAATATAAATTCCTGGACACACCCGTAGGAAGCATTTTAGGAATATGGTGACACTGGAGAATGATAGATTTCTGTTGGTGTCATGCTAAATTTCTCTCAAGTTGTTAATATTTAGTGTTTTTTTTCCCCCTTTCTTATATTGCAACTCTGCGACTTATCTGTAATAACTCATTTGTGTGTTGTTGACTTCATGAATAGCTGTTTCAAGTTCTTTTTCTTTTCATTTTCTCTTTATTGTGTGCCAGTTATGAAGATGATAATTATCCACAATTTTATATGGAATGTTTAACCTAAGCCATACTGCGTTATTGAAGAAATTCATATAACCACAACAAGAATAAATATGGGTAGCACTCAAGTTTATGTGGTCGCTTCTGAAAATGTGCCAAAAAAAATAACAAAAGGAAGGTGAGAATACTAGTTTGTCTGCTTACAGTGCATGTAGCATATAGGAAAATAAAGGATTCCTGGAAATGTGTGTTTATCTGCCATTTTTAGACTGCTAAAGTAAAACTATGATATTGTCGTAGATTTTTGAAAATGATAAACATGGTACACAAGGACAAAGATTTAAATCTGGAGCTTTGTAAACAAATAATAGCACCTACTTGACATCACAAAGTATTCAGAATCATTGCTGTCGTTATCTGTCTGCCTGCAGTGTGTATACCTTTCTCTGCATTAGTGCCTTTGGTTTAATGCATCTCGCCTCTCTGAGACATCCATTATAGCAGCACCACATTATTCTTATTCACTGGAGGTTTAGGAAATTGTATGTGAGAAAGAGACAAGAGGATTTTATTTGTGTGCAGTGACGAAGGCAGACATGTGTACCGTGCAAGCATACAGTAGAGGTTTTGTTTTTATTTTAGTCATGCACATGTGCATTTATGTGTGTGTGGGCACATGTGGGTTTCTGATATTTGTCTCAGTGTCACCTTTGTTGACTTTGTCTTGCCTCCTGCAACACAGTGTCCTCTGCTTTAATGACGCATATATCCTATCTTCAGTCACTGCCTAATCCCAGCAGCGCTAGCTCAGGAACAGATTACTGCTTCCAGACACCAGAGGAGAGAGCAGCAGAGAAGGGTGGGGGTTGCAGGGCAGAAACAGATGCCTCAGTGATACAATATACAGAGAAATCAAGGAGCTGTGCATAAAATGCATACACACAACATGCACATATGTATGTTTACAATTTTATAGTATAAATATTCATGAAGATTTTTCAAGATATAAGTGCAAATATCTGTTGTTTTTACCTAGTTAATCAAACCATATGTTCATATTTATTCACCTTTTGAACAAAAACTGATATATTTTTTGATTGATTCTTCACATAAATATTATGAATGTGCCAATTAGGAGTGAAGAAAATGTGAAATAAAGTACTGAAATATAAAAGGTTTTGTAAAAACACAGTAGTGGAAATTGTAGTAACTGATCCACCTCACACTGAAGCAAAGACTTTTCCACTACGAGCAGATTTTTCCAACATGGCTGCTTCATATATTAGGTGGGGTAATGACCAAACTCAAAATGATCATTTTGATGTGTCAGAGAGTCCTTCATAGTTTACCTTACCTCATTTTATTCTAGCATTTCGTTTATATATCATCATCACCATTGTAGGGTGAAATCTTTTACATTTTCTTTTTAATGAGCCAGTTTCATACACCCTCTGACCTTGGCTTTTCTACAAACCAATAAATGTATTCTCCCCAGTTAGCTGCTATTTGTGTTTCTTTATACATCATGTTGATGGTGGTTCAAAATATAGTATATACTGTATGACAGTGTGAAAAGGTGTAGATAACCCTTCTAAACATGGTTAATCAGAGCTGCTTCTTCTCGTTCAGGTGTAAATAATTGGGAGTAGTTTGTGCTGAAATGGTGTTGTCTGTCCACCAGCTGCTGTCGTCATGCCAGCTGCCTCTCAAGAACATGACTTTTAGAACCAAATGATTGCCAATAAAACATTTGATTGAGAGGCGAAGAAAGTGAGAACCATAATAAACAGGCAGGATTCTGCCCTTTAATTTCACCATCTCAAGAGAATTGGTTTTGCTGTGTTGTGGAGCAGGTCCCACACACAAGCAGTTTAGTTGTCCGCCCAAGGACTAAAATTTTATTTAAACTGCGTGTAGCAAGTCTGGCTGTGTGTGTATCTGCATGAATGTGTATACATGTGCTTGTGTCTGTCTTTGTTTGTGCTTGCTACGAGTCTGGAGTTTAAAGTCGATCTGTGTTCATAAGAGAAATAAATTTTAGGTTTGCATGAAACTCCAAATATAAATGTGTGTGTTTTTGTATTTTGTGCTGTCTAATTCTCTTCTGAGTAAATCACTTTACTCTGTAAGGTTGCTGCATTGTTTTACAGTGTGTGGTTGTACTATACTGTTTATTTTCTCTTTCCTCTGTTGTTTTAGAATTTGAACTCATTTTTCTGTTTTGTTCAGTTGATGTGTTCTCAGCGTTATAACCTGTAAAAATGAAAATAATGCCCTCAGTATTGGCACAGATGTTTGTTGCAGAAAACTTATTTTCTGCATTAATTTTCTGCTGGGTGAATGCTGAATGCATGTTTAGAAAATACATCATCTGAAATGCTCAACAGTGGTTGTGTTGGCTGTTTACCAGGGCTAGTTCATAACACTTCTTTGTGTGTATGTGCATGTCTCTTTATGTGTTTAGGTGCAGGTTCCTGATGAAAGCCTAGAGCAGAAGCATATATCAGAGCTCCAGCACTAATAAAAGGCTAGCAAGCTGTGCTCCTCTCCTTCTGGGAACAGCACTGTTTTTTTTACTGCCTCTCTGACAGCAAGATAAAGTGCCCTTCCAATTAGAAAAATATTTGGCCACATACCTACCAACAGCAATCTTAAGTTTTTATTTTTCATGCCATTTGATCAGGAATCCTTGCTATTTTTACAGTGCTTTTTTATCATGATGCCTTGGGTATGCACATGTTAATGTGCAACCCTCCAATGGCACCATTATTCTGTATATTGAAATAATGTTGGTTTTAGTTTGGTTTCTGTCTTTGTTTGGTCTTTTTTTCCATGAGGTTGAGACAGGGTACAGTTATGTTTTGGTATAGCTTTCGGACTCAGACTGTCTGTGTTTTAGCATATTGCATGAGAGGCTTCATGCGGCTGCGTGTGTTTGGGTTGATGTCATTCTTGTTGCTCCTGTCATCCGTCTCTGCCTCATACAGAAATGTGTGCATATACACTTAGCTGCTGACGCTAGTCCCCATCCCATACTGAAGATGTGGTTTTTTTCCCCCCGTTCTTTCCAGAGAGTGCATTAAAATTAAATTCTCTCTTGTTGTTGTGAAAAGAGGCACACGTAAAAAATAATTGGCTGTAGGAGAGAACAAAGGGCTGACTCCTCTCTCCTCCCTGCACACCACAACCAGGCATTAATACCAAGCCTGCTGCATTGTTCTGCTGTCTGCAGCCATCCCCCTAGCCAGACACTCAGCTCTGGAGAAGTCACTTTTAATGTCTGATAATCAAGGTGAATTTTCAAAAAGCTGCCATTTTCAAATGATGGTGTATATATTATGTGTAGATGGGAGTTCAGGACTGGCGGATCCCCACTCAGTGAGAGAGAGAGGGCTTTAGCAATGCGAAGTGAAAGAGAGACACCTAACGGCCAAAGAAGGAACTGTTGGCAGATTTCTAGGTCTAATCAGAAGAAGGTGGAAGGGAGAAGCAAAATGGAAAATGAGTGTCACAACTGAAATTGTCCCAGTAATTATTAATGATAATAAGTAGCTGTTTTTCTGTTGTTGTTTTTTTCCTTTTATAGGGGGGAGGGGGACATCTAGGCTTTTACTATGAAGTATGTAATCTAGTATTGCAGCTGTATGTTCGGTGAGACTGTGACATGTTGGGGTAATGTATTTTTACAGTACAGATGCTGCATGGTGTTGCACCTTACTGAATGGAGGTCTTGTGCAGTGTTATTGGGGAATCAGGCATCTAGCAGCAGAGCGCTGGAGCTCCATTTCCCTGCTACAGGGCACAGGCTCGTCTTCCTCTTGCTTCTCCCATCCCCCCTTTTCCCCCCACCACTAGGTATGATTATTTCTCCTCCGCTCTACCGCACCATTATATTCCAGGTCTGCAGTTACCCCTCCCTGCTGTCATTTTTCATGGCATGTTTTTGCCCATGTGCAGCACTGCACATTTGCGCTGTGCCTGTGCAATATGTTAAGGAGGTGAATGTATGCAGTGTGCAGAATGTAATAAGTATATATTTATTTTCTTTCCTGGTGATTTACTGTTTTTCCTTTTTTTACCCCATTTTTTTCTGGTTGAGAAGAAAGGCCAGCGCTAGCAGCGCTAGCCATGTATCTTAACATGACTGCTGTGTGTGCACTTGCCTCCAAGGCTTTTTACTCACCGGGGAAACCAAATTATACATCTGAGGCAGACTGGTTGTTTTTCGTGCTATGACTGATAAAATCCATCTTAGTATGTCAGGGTATAAGCTTTGCTACAACTACCTTGCTAAAGTTTCGATCTTTCCTGACTTCTGCATTGTTTATGGGTAAAATATCCATGAAATTATTCACACCAACTCAGCCAATTACCATAAGCAATTGAATCACTATTAAATTCATATTCATCTTTTTCACATTGTCCTCAGTTAAACAAAAACAAAAGACAGCAGTGTCCAAAATCAAAATACATTTACACAACACAGAAACGCACACATGGCTGACATTATACTCAGAGGGGGAAGTAAATCTAACCCTGTGAAACAGTTGGATTTAAATGGAGTCTGTGTTGGGAGCAGCACGGCGCACAAGTCTCCCTCTGCGAGGCTGTCACAGTGGGACACTCGCAAAGCAGACAAAAAAAAATTAACTCTTAAAGACACACTACCTAATTATATTTCTCTGGCCACTACTTTCTCATAAATCCCTGAATTTACCCTCAACTCACTGGTGATGAGTTTACAAACATCAGCAGTGAACAGGGAGAAGGAAACTGAGATGGGAAATTTGGTAGCAATATGGGAAACCACAATAACAATAACAAAATCATAGTCTGTAGCAGATATGACATAAAAGTATAATCCTGTGTGTGTGTGTGACTGTAATTGACTATCTGAAGTATCTCTAGAAAATGCAGTCATTCAATATGTTGTGAAATAAAAACTTTGTGTAAGTGCTCTTTTTTAGATGACCTTGTGTTTGCCTCTGTTTTTCTAGCCAATAGTCTACGGAATCTGTTCTCCTGTTTGACATACCTTTCAAAAAAAATAATATCACAGGTGGGTTTAGTTATACTAGGCATTATATTGCATCTTTTATTTAGTGGCTTATTCATGGGATCTTGACTCCAGTGTCCGTGATATCAACACCTTCTGTCAGGAAGTGAACATTAAGCTGTCAGTTCCATATTATACTATGCAGTAATATCAGTGGTTGTACAGACAAACCAAACAAAGAGGCTCAAATTTAACTTTTGTGTTGACTCAAAGGTTTACTAAAAGGAGCCCATTTAAAGCTTATTAGTTCTCCACTAAGCACCTGATACTTGGTCCAGAGCATTAATGTGACTTTGTTTCGAGGTAACTTGGTTTTGCCCTGAATGTGATTACATAATAGCCAAATATTCAAATTTATGAGCACTTCATTTATTCCCTTGCAATATTACATGGCAGTATATTTTGCTCTCTCTCTATGGCTGGTTGGAGGGCTTACTTTCAAAGTGTTGATCTCAGCTGTGGTGCAGAATAAAGACAGAAGAGAGGGCCGCAGGCATTCTGATGAAAGGATGTGTGGGGAATTTGGAGTGTGGAGAGGGAGAGAATGTTTTGCCAGCCCAGGCTGGCAAAACAGGTCTGGCTTTGCGCCAGTCTGGGCACTGTGCCCACGAGGAGGCAGTGTGTGGCTAACAGTGACTGTATCACGGAGAGACGCACAGAAAGCAAGAGAGAAGCTGAGATGCACAAGTGTGTCTGTGGGGGGTGTCTAAGGCTGACTAGAAGAAGAGGTTTAGTCTGCATTTGCATGTGAAGTGGCCAGGTTGTGATACAGCAGGAGAGGAAAGTGGGAAACAGCTGGGAAGAATGAGAATAGATTTCCTGGGCAGTGTTATGTCACCAGCCTTATTACAATCACAGGCTGTTAATACGAATAGCCCTGGTTAAATTTTCAGCTGGATTTGAATCCTCTTAAGCATGAGGTGCTGATGGTGCAGTTCATTCAGTCATCCATATGTTGCATGTAAACATACACTTGATTGTTATTCTTAATTGCATTGCTTGCTGTTTCTTTATTCAGTGCTTGAATAAATACTCTGTCTATGGGACACAAATGTTATCTCTGCTTTGTGTGCATTTACATATTGTTTGCCTTGACATATTATCGCTCCCTCTCCCTTCTCCTCTGTTCTCCTCTTTGTACCCTTAAAATATTCTGCACACCCCTCAGCAGTTACGCATGGCAGAAATCCCTAATATAATCTGTGCGTCTGAATTCTAATTTATACCGTCAGGATAAAATAAATAGTCTGCAGTTAATTATGGGGCGCCAGCTCCTGGCTTTGCCCGGGTGATTTATGAAGTGCACGTAGGCATTCTGCAACGCATTTTTCTTAATTTATTTTTAATCTGTCTTTCAATTAATTTCACTGCAAATGTCTTAATGACGGCAGAGGGACTGTGTTAATGAGGCCTGTGAGGTGAAATGAAGAGACTTTTACCCCTGTGGGTTGGAAGTCAGAGGCTTTGGGTTTGGGTCGTGCAAAGAGTCTCATGCAACCATTGAAGTTCAGTCTGTCCTGCAATCAAGCCCCTTGAAAAGACTATTCTTTAGTTTTTCGAATTTCTAACATGAAAAGACAAGTCTTTGGACCCCTTTATTTCATTATGTGCAGCCATGTCTTTTTTGTGTGTTTTTTTTTTTTACTGTCGTTCTCTGTGATTGGCATCTTTACAGCTGTGATCACAGGTGTTTAAGCTGCTTCATTCAGCTGTTGTAAAGGAAGTGCCACTCTATTCTTGAACTTCTCCCATTTTCCAACTATTTTGACAATGTGTGATAGTCCAATTCGCACATTTTGCAGACTTTTCAAAAAATTCAGCCAATGAAAAAAATCGTGGTATTCACAGTGGAATTGTGTTGCTTATTTGTGACTAACAACTTTACTGTAAGGCAGTGATGTAGTGCAGCGTTCATAGTCTGACTGCTGCCTGGCCAGTGTTGAGTAAGTGGATTTCAGGTATTGCTGTGTGGTTTTCCTTGCAGGCTTGTTTATGCATAGAATTAGTCTTTGTATGTGTTGACTGTTAACTCTTCATTGAAGCGGGAGAAAGGTGCAGCATTTGCCTCAAAGACAAAAATAAAATAAAATTCCCCCTACGATTAGGAGCATTTCATCCATCAAACACCCCCCGCCCCCCGCCGTCCTTTAAATCAGGCCAATGTCTCCTTTGTACTTTGTATGCACCATCGTTTTGTGCCAATTAGCATGGAGCGTGGTTGTCTTTGCGCTGGGAGGGCCTGGTGTGTGGTAGGCAGGAAGGCGGGGAGCCTGTGGTGGTCAGCTTACCAGACAGCTCACATCAACCTACCCCATTAGGGACATTCACACACAGCTTTACATCAGGATGCTCTCATTTACTGCCTCCATATCCAGCCATTTATCTCTCTTTCCTCCACTTTCCATCTCACTCTCTTTTCTCTCTCTTTTTAATTTTCCTCTCAAAAACAGATCCCACATTAAGCAGCCAAGCATGGCTCAGTGTAGTGCTTCTCCTGAAAGAGCAAAGGAATTATTTAATTTCTCCTTCTTTCCGTCTCTGCGGCCTCTCCCTGCTCATACACAGATCATTACACACAAAGGCCTCATTTTCATCTCTCTGTGAGGGCACATGCATGGCTTTAACTAGTCAGGCACGCCATGGCCATTGCTGACGATCAATACCTGTGGTCAAGACTGAGCACGCAGCACACCCTAAATGGGCCCTGCAGGTCCAACCATAAAACACCTTGGAGGCCATATATGCCACCTCATAAATCCCTTTTTTTCTTCATTCCTGTGGAGGAGTTAAGCGAGCCAAGTCTACATTGGACAGAATACTCACCGAGCTGGGATAATGATGATCAGAGGGTCATGACACTATTTAGAAAAACTGCTATACTAGATCTCCAGGATCAGAACCGACTTCAAATAAGATTGGGATAAGTTTAGGTTTAGGTTAGGGGCTTTGTTTCTCTAGTGTAGTTGGCTGGCACGCAGTGTTTTGAAACTCCTTTGGGAAACTGCATTTTCTTTTAAGTGAAATTAGTAAATGCATCCCCTGCAGAAAAAAAGCCAGCCATTTTACAAATGTCAGGGCATGGTTTTTACAAACACAAATAAACAAGCTCAAAAGTTTGTAAAAGTTCAGGACTAGGCTTGAACATCGCTGAAGATCTGTAGGGAGTGTCTCAGAATTTGAAATGATCTATAAAAAGAGCTGGGTGACATTCATCAGACTCTTCATTTGGGATGCAAAACCGACTCCTTATTTAAGATACAAAAAAAAGAAAAACCTTTGTAAGTAAAACGGAGCCATCTATTAAAAAAATTTCAGTTAATGTGAACTCTTGACGATATAAAAAAGGAAAGATTTATAAACTTTAATTTGTCATCTAAGTCAGTTATTTACTGTATATAAGTGACAGTGAAAGTCTTCCAGTAGAGGTTCACATCCATTCTCTGTCCAATTCTGGGAAGGGTTGCGACCCACCCAAGTATCCGTGCAGACAGGTATGACACTGTATTTGCTCAGAAGCTGAGACACAACAGGAGTTTTCAGAGGACTCAGTTGGTGTCAGACTGATGACTGAGTGCTGAAATATTATTTTCACGTTTTAGTACATATCACAACTACTGATGAAGAATTTTATTTTGTGTTGCTACAGGATTGCTTTTACTTGTATTTCACATTTTTACAACAAAAGACTAAGCATTTACATATGTAATTTCAGAATACTGTAGGATAAAATACAGTTTTGTTTTTTAATCACTTTTAACTTTCATCTGTTTTTCTTAAGTGTAAAACAAAGAAAATGGAGCATTTTTATGCAACTACAGCATTCAAAGTAGGTACCGTGTAATCTCCTAAAACATCTCAACCTGCAGAGTTGATTTAATTTAAACAGTATGCTTCACACAACTGAGATCTGCTAATGAGATTTTACTGGGCTGGAAACTAAATGAAATGAGATAAGCTCAGAGGAATAGTCAGCTCAAGTTTTTCTTTATGGATAGTTCCTTGTTTAGTTTGTGATTTGCAGGACTGGAATAGGTGATATATGGACCAGATGAGAGCAGCCTGGGGGCTGGTAGGCTAAGCAGAAAAATAGACATGTTTCTCATCTTTCTTTTGCCTCCAAGGCTCTCAAATGGCTTGATCCCTACATTAACCAAACAGATAGCCAACAACTTTAATTACCTTTGTATCCAGTCGCTCTCCCCATACACCACTCCCTACCTCCCTAGCACAAATCAAAGAAAGAAAGGGATAGAAGGAAGAAAAAGCACAATTACTTATTTTACTGGAGTGCTGCAGAATGCCTTTTGCCAAATGACTCTAATTCCAAATGGTTAACAAGATTTTTCTTTTTAATAGAGCCAAACCCATGTGACAGCACATTGCTTTCCTGTTTGGTGCCTTAATGGCTTTCATATTTTGCACTTCCAATAAGCAGTAAACTTGGAAATTAATATTGCTCACCTTGTTATGATGCAAATGAGAGCAAGACAGGAGCGCAGTACCTTCATCCAGAAACCTCTGATTAGATCTATAATTGCTCAGTTTTTTTCTGTTTCTTTGAGCTTCATTTGTTTATATAAATTGGACAGCATGCTTCTCTCCAGCATCATTATCACTGGCATTTCTATGTTGCTGTATGTTGCATTTTGCTTTTGATAGACTTTTAAATCAGTATGAAGAGAAACATATTCACAAGTACTGAATACTACTCAATAACATTTTTTTAAGTCTTGCTAATAAGTTTCACATTTTTGGGAAAACGAAAACTTGTGAGATTTTTTGCATTTAGTGATAATTTTGAAAACAAACTTTTTAGGTATATACTGTACCTAAGTGGACTCATTTCTTGTTTAAGACAAATACAAAGACAGAAAGACTGCCCCGGTAAGAGTAGATTTAAATTAGTCTACTGTTGACAGACTCAGTTGGACCAATCTGAGCCCCTTTTGCTGCTTTGTGAGCAGATACAATCTGAAAAGATGTATTTGTACAAGGTTGTTTCTCAATTAACTTTTAATCCAAGTCTTTTTATTTCCAATTCCATTTCACAAGTTATCAAATATTAATCTCTCAGTGCATTAAGTATTGTATTCTTAATAAGGGGATCAAAGTGGGGCATGGTTCTTGTAAAATATATGTGCAGGGGGTCAGTTACCAGCACAGAGATCAGAACAGGCCCCGAGCTGAGCCTTTATGTGTAACACTGCACCTCCCTCATTATGACAGTACTTCTGCAGCTTTGCTGATTAAGCTTTTACCTGTGCTTGTTTTCCAGAACAAAATGTTAACATTAGTTTTTATTCTATTTAACTTTTTATTTCAGTAGTTGTTTTTACTCTGGATTGAGGTTGTCTGGTGTTTGGCTGCAGTCTCAGCACCAAACACCCAGCCAGCCTGACCTGCAGACAGAAACAGCTACTAAAATCGGCTCGATCGGCCCATGATCGCCACCAGCTATTGAGGTTAAGTGGCCTTTGGTGTACAGGGCTTGGGCATTTCAGCCAGATATGGCTCACATGACCACTCGTATACTGTACAGTCTGATTCTTTGTCATATTGCCATGGCAACACTTCATTTCTCCTCAACATGCTCCCATTTCACCTGTCATTCTGGTAATTGGCTCTGATACTTTTTTTCCCCTGCATGTCTTGAATGAAAATCATGATGATAATAATAAAACAATATTTATGAAGGGAGCACTTGCAGGCAAGTGCAGGAAAAAGGGGGAAAATAATCTTTTATTAGGCTAGAATATTAATGTAGCAACAGGACTTTTTGAGGACTAATAAAGCTTGTTCTCATTGTTTTCACAGGTTCCCCTCACTCTTTGCATGAGCCACACCGTAGAGTGAATGTGAGTTTCGATTTTGGTTTAATTGGGTCACCCTCTCCTTCCCTTCTTGCTTTTTTGTGCTACCTTTTCTGTTGAACTCAGCTTAATTAGATCTACAAGACTGTGACACTACCAGAAACATATAATATCTGCTCTGCCTCTATTTCCACTGATGTTCTGTTTTTAGATGTATTGATGATACAAGCCCTGTAATGACATTTACTATAGTGCGGTAGTCATTAATGGCCCTGGGCTGACTTTAGACTATGTAACAGACAGACAGAAATGGATAAAAAGGTTTTATGGAAATAAAAGAAAGTTACTGAAGGCAAAGAAGTGAGGCCTAATGACTGTTCTACTAGCTGCTCCTCATTACCAAGGTCGCTGGCGTCAGGACCAGCTGAGATCTGCTAAGTGGTCTATTGCCTTTAAAATGGCCATGAGACCTTTCCATCAGTATTTCAGAGTAAACTCTCTGAAATGCAGGGCAAACTGATATTTCCTTTAATTATCTTCATTTTAGTTGGTTTTCTGCAGGGGCACTGTCAGAAAATGTGTGCACTCATGCTGTCTTTACATGACAGCTGCATGTTTATATTACAGTTTGCCATAGAATGCATTTTACAGCATGGTCATGGTTGCCTGAGTGGTAATTATAGTGAGAGACATGTCAAACCTCTCCTATTAATTTTATGAAAAATATTTCTTTTCTTATGCAGCAGCAGCAGTGAGCCATACACAACATTATTTTTCTAATTTATGGGCTCCCTCCAGACCTCATTAGATTGTCAAACATCAGAATCTAAGTTGTGTTACAGTGCTCTGTAACAACAACCAAGCTTCCTTACACAGAATAGTTTTTGTTCAAAGATTAAAACTAAACTATTCAGTCCAGCTTTATAGAGAGAGAGAAACAAAAACAAAACAAGAAAACCAAGTATAATGTTTATATCTCCTATGAGGGAAGGGGGACACCAGCACAATTAACTCATTTGCTCGTATTTATCAAAAGAGAGTAAGCACCTAATCCCACCTTGCATTATTAAAGATGATAGCACAGTGTTTTTTGCAAGACCACCACACTGAATCAAAGTCTGACATGGGCTGATGATGTATGGATATATTATTCAGAGCATAACATAGGCCTAAGAACATTGCTGCTCTTTTATCTGCCCCCCTCCCAGCTCACCGCATCTTTATGAACAGACACATGCACACAACAACCACTCATCAACCCCTGGGGGGCACCTGTGTTTTCAAAGTAAAGACCACTTAGAGAATAGCCCCAGGCATCTGAATGCTGAAATGCCCTGCGTTACACATTAGAAGCCGCTGTACAGACCAGAAACATAAACACTCTCAATAGCCCTTGTCTCCTCCCAAGTATACCCCAAATACCTCAAAACAGGAGGAAAATCGCTTACACAGGCCAGAATATGGAACAGATAATCTGCTGGGACATTACCACATTAAAGACCACTCGCTTACAGGCAGACAGTAACTTGGCCAAGTATAAGAAAAAAGGCTTTCTCTCCAGTCTTTTTAATTATTTGGAATTAACAACTGAACCTTTTTATACATAACGGGCAGCTTAAACTGGGATTTTATTGTAAATTATTGCCTTTCACTCTGTGCACATCTGCATTAAGAAAGAAAATCATCATTAATCATCATGTCTTGAAAACGGCATATGAAACGTTGCATGCAGTTGGACGTGGAAAAGCACACGATCATCACATACAGTGTGAAAGGGTCATATGCACTTATTTTGCATATGGACCTAATGGGTCATAAAAGAATTTTTATGGGTTCAGCTGACTATTAATATACACAACATGCAACACAGCAGCTTAAATGGAGGTGCAAAGCAAGATAAAATGTGTAGGAGGCAAGCATCCACCCCTCCTCCTGTAGCAGACACAGGGGTTAATGATCAGACATTTCATTCAGTCCCCCAGTCGACTAAATGAGGTTTGATCAGATGCCAGGAACAGAAGAACAAGCAGCCTTCAGAGTCAGCCTCTCTTTCTGTCATAATGAACAGTTTAATATTAAAACAATCACACCAACAAGCAGATAAAAACAAGAGTTTTCTGGAAAGCAAGGAAGGTGTTACTCTAAATTTTTAATGTCTACTCCAGCATGATGACTTTGCCTATATTTTTTCTGTTTGCAAAGCGAAGCATGTCAGGGCTGTCACAGTTAATTCAGGCTACCCTTCTGTGCTACAGCAGCGTGTAAATAGCTCGGGGAGACATTTGAATGTCTTAATAGATGTTGTAACTGCTCTGTCTCTTAACATGTTGAAATAGAGGCGTGAGGAATGGCATCATTAAGGTAATGTGTTCAGGAAGCCAATAAGCGGTGTTCTAACCTCTGCTGCTCAGCTTGAGATTCGGTAAGTGCACAATCATAGGTCACCTCTTAATCAGAGAGAGGCAGCACTTAAAAACAAACACACACACATATGCATGCAACACTCAAATCACATTGTGAACTTATTCTCAAATGAGTCATACAACATGTCTAGCTGTTTATGTATTATTGTGCAGATTGTGGGACAGCTGATGTGCTGTGTATCTGCGATTTGTTAGTTCAGTTGTTTCAGTGGTCTAAAACAATCAAACTATTTTATTGTTGTAATCTCTAGAGAACACAGTTTTACATTTTCCTCGGATGAGGGTGGATAGTACTGTATGTTTAAGCAGGCTGAAGAGCTTCATCGTGCCTCTTAAACTGTTACTCTACCCTACAGAAACAAGGACTTTGGCTAAAAGGGATTAGAGCCACATGCTCATGACAATGTTTCCAAGCGCAGCACAGAAAGTCTTAGATTTCCCTCTCAGTCTTCTATTTTTCCTTGTCAACCCTGGAGCGACAGTCAGCAGCCATCTTTTTTTTTCACACGAATGCCCTATTAAGTCTCTTCTCCCTGAGTTTGGAGGCAATCAGTACTGTAATGACCAGGCGTTCTGATGTCGCTTTGTTCTGCAGTGTTTGTTTTGTTTGAGCTGAAGAGTTTTCTGTGATATATTTCACCTATCACTCTCTCCACTGCGGTTGACCAATGAGCTTTGTGACTGCATGGCCTGTGGTGTTTTTCTTTAATAAGTCCAGAGGTGAGGCAAAGCAAGCAGGCCATCAGTCATCCTATCAGGATCTTACCCTCTGATTGCCATCACAACCAGAGTTATCCTTCATGCTATGACTTACATTACACCACTGAAATCTTGTTTTACTTGAGATTCTTGTAGACAAGAATTAATGTTTGCTGAATGATAGTTTCAGTCTTGTGTTTTTAAACTAAACTTTTATTAAAAGATTTTTAGAAGGTCGTTTGCACTGAATGACCTGTTGTTGTTGTTTGATTATAAAAAGATTTATTAGACACTAAGAAATACATTTGTTTGTATTTAAGGGGAAATAAAATAGATTAATAAGATTAATCTTTGCTATATTAGAACAAAACACACATTGGATCATCTGCTTAAATAAATACAATACAGAGGGCATGTCTCTCACCAATCTGAATTCTTTTAAATGTAATTCAAAGTAAAATATTAAAAATTAATATTTACTTTTTTTTATTTCATACCCCTGTTTAGAATATTTTTTGCAATCCTTGTTCCTTTTTTTCCTCTGTCCTTGTAGTGGTATTTACATTTATTTCTATGTATTGATGAAAGTAGCTAACCTGGTATGGTTTCAGGTTGCATTACTGCTGCAGAATGTCAGCCCTCTCTTGGCCTCTGTTCTCCATCACTCCTTACCTTCTGATAGGGACACTTGTGTGGTCCAATACAACCCATGAAAGTTCAACCTTAACAGTGGCACTTCTGCCTTTACACACCTCAGAATGGATCTTTATTTACAGCACACATCTCGGAAACAGCTGGTCAATCCATTTAGCCTAAGGCCACTGATTTGTTCGTATTTACTACAACAGCCAGAGAAAAGCCAGGCTATTTTTTTCTCTCCTTGCTATTGATCCACCGCTTAGAAAATCTGCCCCGCTGTCTAAACACTATTGATCCCTCCTTCTCAACGACAGGCTCTCGCACCAGTGTATAAAGGGACTGGATGAATTGAAATTTCATTTCCGACAACTTGTTCCTGTTATTTTTACTCTTTTTTTCAATAGTTGGGAACATGCGCTGGCGGGCCGCTACTCAGAGAGTCGATAAGTGTTTGGCTCAGAGGGGAGACGAAGGATAAAGGTGAAGCTGTTTAGATTACCCTAGGCAGATCTTAAGACCAATATGCCATCGACAGGTCTTAGTCTATTAGTTGGATACCAGCGTGTTTGTGGACCTTGTGACTTTTGTAGTTTGGGGCTTATAACAGGAAGTCAGGTTTGGGTTATCTTTCTTTTAGCGACATTAAAGGTCACCTCGTCTGGATTCAGGTAGCCAGCAGTCTTTTCAATGAACACATTGAACGTATAAGTGGTATTTTATCTTGATATACAATACAAGTTGATGGAATAAGTTTGTTATTCATTTTGATCACCTATGATTATCACATAATGATCACACACGATGAAAATGTTAAAGCCCTGTCTTTACTCTTGTATTTTATTAATTGATTTGTTTGTGTGTGCGTGTTTTTGTGCATCCTTACTAATCAAAACTGCAACCAGCTAGAAGCCAATGTTTAAACCATGAAAAATTATCATCAAACTTTCTTTTACTTGACTTTAAAAGGTGACTGTGCTCCAACTTATCTGAACGCTGAAGACAATCTGTTGGCAACGGACAAGACAAGAACCGTAGCTTTTTGGATTCCTTTGCAGATCCAAACAGAGGTGACCAATCATGCTAGAGAAGGTTTTTGTTGCATGCAGATAAGCTGTCTTTGTGAAAGTGTAGAAGAAACACATATGTTACAGTAAATTCTTTATCTGCATTGAAAAAATCTTGGTCCAGATATCGTTTATCTTGTAAGGCCTTGCATCAGATAATAGCTGACAGTTCCTGAGCAGGAGGGGTGTCGAACAGTCAACTAGAAGATTTTTACACAAACCCTTGAATGTGCCAACAAGGAACCTTTTCATAGCAATTCCTGCTTACAGCAGCTTCATAATGCAATAATTTAAAGCCACTAATCTGACATATATCGCAATAATGTTCACTGTAAAAGACAGCTCATCTCGGACAAGTGGATGCCAATTGATTGTTTTAACCACAACTACATTAACTGGACCCCATGGTTGCCTGAACTTTGCATAGGTACTTACTATAAGTAAATAAGTCTTATAGGGATCCTGTGGTTTGAACAAATCTGGCAAAAATAAGGAATGATGTAACACATTGTACCCCAACTCTGGTTCTTAAGGCCCACTATCCTGCAGGTCTTAAATGTCTCCCTGCTGCAACACACCTGATTCAAATTAAACGGCTCTCTGACAAGCTCTGCACAAGTCTGCTAATGAGCCATT
>JBAMHW010000001.1:19113438-19128099 GCA_037177495.1 Rhadinocentrus ornatus | reverse complement strand
TCTCCCTGCTGCAACACACCTGATTCAAATTAAACGGCTCTCTGACAAGCTCTGCACAAGTCTGCTAATGAGCCATTAATTGGAATCAGGTGTGTCTGCAGGACAATGGGCCTTGAGTACCGGAGTAACAGATGTCACTTGGGGTATAAATAATAAATCACAGACTTGCAATTTGAAGTTAATGTGATGAAATATTGAAAGAATTTCTTTTGAGTTACCAACTCCAAATTTATTATGCATTGATTGTGATTTGACAAACCTTGATTACTGACAAAGTATCGGGCAGTCTCTGCTACAATGTAGGACTTTAGTGACTTATTACCAGGCTCAGTACGCAGGTAAGCAGTCTAACAAGGCAGAGGTATCCAAATCTCAAGGTTAAGGACAATATTTAAAAGCACTTGAAGTAAGACAACACTAGGAGGCTTGAATGACAGACTCCTGGAATGCTTGCTACAAAGAACTGAGACAACCTTGCACAGGAGGAAGGTAGCATACAGAATATGTACACACAGGGGAGGGAGAAAGACACAGGTTAAACTGATCTGCTCAAGCCAAAGGAAACGGAACAGGGATTAAGAAGAAACCACACCAACACAAAACGAACACCTAAACAGGACTGACTTATTATAGTATCCAGTCCATAACAGGATAAGCTAAGAAACATAGAAAGATATGCATGCCCACATTCACACCTGTAGTAGACTTTGTATCACTAATTACTACGCAAGTTTTTGGACTGTGGGAGAAAACCCCTCACATGGACAACATATAATCTCCAAACAAAAACATCACACACACACAAGGAGTCTTGCTTCAGTAAGTGACAGTGCTTAGCACTTGTCAGGCTGCACTTTGCAGCCGAATTCTGCTTCTGCCACCACCTGCTGTAGTGAGCGTCTGGATTAGCAGATTTTTAGCTATATTTGTCCAAAAATATTGTTTGGAAACTCACTTTGAGTTTTAAAATGTTATTGCAGAAGACCTCCAGTACATCCAGCACTTCTTCTAATGTGCTCCTGTAGGGCAAAGCAAGCAATAATGACTTTTGCTCCGTCTGGTCCAGCACCCTGTGCAACTAATACCATTACAATAAGATCGAGTGTTACATAAAAAGAAAGGTTCTGTTTTAATTAACATCAATATTCATGTAATGGTCTTAAAGCCAGCCCACATTCCATTTCAACCTCTTAATGCTAATGCATATTTTAATACATTATCATTGCTACCATCATAATTCTTATTATAATAGTAATTATTAGATTTATGACAGAATTATGGTTTTGTTCCCTGAAGGCACATATTTTGCAGCTAACTCAATTTTCTCTGGTGTAAAATGCTACCAGTGTTTCCCCTCCAAAATTCTGAGCAGACAGTGATAAAGATAAACACACAAACACCCTTGTGTGTCTGCTGCTTCGCCTGTAAAACACTCAATCTGAATTGCATATCCGCCTTTGCCACCGAGCTTGTCATAAGCTGTATTAAGAAAAATAGTCACACTGTTTGACATAAATTGGAAAATGACATTTGGAAAATGGGCGCTGCTGTGGAAATTAGAGATATTAAAATTATAAATCAGTGTCTGCAAGTGCAGAGGGGTGTGGTAGCTTGCCTTTCTCTTTTTCACTGTGCTTTCCTCTCTGTTTTTGCCATCATCTCTCGCTCTATTTCTCTCGTCATCTCTTTGTCACACACTTTGTCTTTTTTGCTCTCATGAGGCAGCGTCAGGTCAGAGTCTAGCCGCCAGTCCAGTAAAAGTGGTTTTAAATGCAGCCACACATGAAGCTGCCCCGCAGGGACAATCCCACTCATCTCCTCTAGCTCTAAAAGTGAAGGAAATTGCATGTATGTGTATTTGTTTGTGATGCATCTGCCTGTGAGTGTCTTTCAGAGCTGCATCTCTTCAGCTTATTTTGCTTAGTTCTCGTGCTGTAACCTGTTAATGGATCATCTCTGAGGTGTGATATGTATTATGCAAAAGCAAGGTGTGCTGACACCTTTAAAAACAGACAGCTTCAATCCACTGTATGCCTCACCTCTGCTCTGTATTTCCTGTCTGTGTTGAGCAGGAAGAGTCAGACAGGCAGAACAAAGCACAGATTCCAGAGCTACAGATGGAGGTAACAAGAGGCAAGAGCTGCAGTGAAGGTTACTGGCCATCCTTTTGACCAAAGACACACACACGTGAATACACGTACAAGCACTGCTTTTCCGTACAAGAGTGAAGAGTTTGCCCTGACAAGTAAATGCACATATGTACCTTTGATGTTAGTTCATCTTGTCCTTTGACTGAGTTCAAAAAGTAAAGCCAGAAAAGGCTGAGAGTGCTGTAGGCCTTTATGCCATGACCTGCTGACCTCCGCTTTTTTGTGAGGGAAATAAAACTCTGCCTTTAGAAGAGCTGCATCTGTGCCCCATGTGCTCCCTATAAGACATGGGTCAGAAGCTCTTTTCATTGCTCAAATGAGAAGAAAACATACAATCTCTGTGCCCTTGAAGGATGAATGTTGCATTCACACATAACGTTCTTAGTGTTTTGACAGCAGTCCAAAGTAATGGTCTTTTCTAGGATGTGAAAGACAGGAGGTCACCCATTTAAGAGCAATCACTGCGGACGAATAATACTCTGCCTTCACAACACATCTGCACATGTGCATCACTTTTTCCAGTTTGATTTTTTATTTTACTTAAAATGCCAGCTCAGTATTGCTTGGTGTCTACCACAGAAGCTCCCTAATATCTGCAGGTCAGTGCAACTTAATTTCCTCATCACAGTGAACGCTTAAATGTTAGAAAAGGCTTTTGTTTTTACTAGATGCTTCAGCTTTGCACTCTGTACTACAGCTCTGTTCAAACTTGACTCCACACCACCACTTCCCATCCATATGCCACCCTTACCTTAAATATTTTAGCACTCTATTTACCACCACTTGAAATTTCTTTCTGCACTCTCTGTGATATTATTTAAATATTTAAGGGGATACTCTAGAAGGGTCAAATAAGAAGAAGAGGCACTTTCTTTTTTTTTAAGTTTGAGGTGCATTTTACTGTTGAGGGGGTAACTTATAGGAACAGTCAATATATCTGCCTGTGAGGTCCAGAATGAAAACAAGAAAAACTTTGGAGTGCAGTGTCAACACATGAAAGTTAACTTTATTTGATCACTAGTTACACTAGAAGCAGTGGGCTGGCAGATTCCAGTGTCCGGGGAGCAGTTGGAGGTTCCTGATGCTCAGGGACCCACAATGGTTTTTACCTTAGTTGCCAGCCCGCAGACTTGAATCCAGGTTTTCCAGACCCAAAGCCACCTCTGTAACTACTAGACTACCACTCCCCAGCATATGAATGTCATACAAATAGCATATGAAATGCTAAAAAGTCAGAAAGTGTACAAATGTGCTTCAAACTCAGTGATAATAAAAAATATTAATGGGAAGTTTGCATGTGTGTTCAACTCAGCTTTTAAGGGTGCACAAAGGAATGAAGTGATTTAAGGAATACCAGCTGAAGAGCAAGGTCTGACCCTCAAGACTGTACCCACAAGCAAGCCTTAACACAAAGAAGCACACAAGTCAGTTAAAAGGAATTCTGCTTAACATGGCATGACCCTAGTTGAATAGGTTGGATGGATGGCTTAACATAATACATTCTTTAAGAAAATCTTAAATTCCCCTCAGTAGCTTTTATCATTTAAACAGTGAGTTTTCAGTAGTTCAAACTTTCTATGTTAACCTTCTGTAAGTTTTTCCTTCCATGTAAATGAAGGTGAAATGTCGAGTGAGCTATGGAATAATGATATAAGCTAATTCTTAACTTATAAAGATGTAATGCCAAAAAGGAGATGCTTTGTGTGCATAGACAAAGTTAATGAGAGGACAAAAGAGGTTTATGCAACTTATACATCCACTACAGCCTTCAAATTTTCCACTTCCCACTTTTTATTAAACCTTACAGGGTACAGGTTTAAACATATCTGAGTAAAACATGTTTGAAAATGCAACTCCAGACCTAATCCTCCCAAATATTTCTGATTTCAGATATGGAGGGTAAAAAGGAAACTGATAGCCAAACTTTGTCAAGGAATGGATAAGGAGGTTTCAAACCCCATACAAGGTTGTTGTGTGTGAGGTGTGTAACCAAAGGCAAACGTTGAGCACTGAGATGATGTGTTTTTACAGCGCAGTCTCGCTGTGCTTTGGGATGGCAATAAACCACGGCCTTCAAAGCACAGCCAAGCGCCACTTACTGCTGAGTGCTTCTCTGGTGGTTGGACGAGATTACTCTCAAAACAAAGTGCGGACAGGTTGATTAATAGAAGGGTCTGCAGAGGTGTGTGCTGCAGTATATTTTCACACCCAGCAAACACTCGTTCATTTCTGTCGCATTGACTTTTATGGGCTGATCCTGTCACTATGTGAGTTTGTCACTTCATAAAAGCACCCCCACCCCACCCCCCTTTGAGAGTCTTTCAGTGAAAACTTATCAGAGCTCCTACAGGCTTGTTTTAACATAACAGGATTACATTATGACTCAAGGGAAGCACTGTTCACACACCATAATAATCTATAGCATTTTGGTGGAAGATCTTTGTAAAAAGTTGCACTACATACTCTGAAATCTTTTATTTATTTATCTGGCTTGTTCAATCAAGAGTGGGATACATAAATAATATCCCTGCTGGTCAGATTTACACATTGAATGACCCTTATTATGCAACATGTTTATCCTGCACTCTAACCCTTCTTATCCTACTTTTCTACAGGCCTTCAGGTGTCTCAGGCAGCTCATCAGCAAGGTTGAGATGTACATTCATGACCTAAAGATGGATCTGGTATATGTATAGAGACCTTCAGGAGTGTGAACAGAATAGGAATAGATAAAATAGAATAATGTGCCTGCAGGAGCCCTAAGCCTAGTGGCTCAAATCTGCAGGGCACCTTAAGAGACAGAGATGAGGCAGGAAGGAGACAGCACCAAGGTGCAACCTTCAGTCTGGATAAGATGGTAATACAGTAATGATGAGCAGACTCGAGGTGATTGCAGTCGTGGAGCGGAGGGAGGAGAGCTAGCGGCAGCGTGCGGTCACCCCCTCATCACATCAGATCACAGCGTTCTAATTAACTTTAGCACCGCTTCAGACTGCAATCAGCAGAACCACAGAGAAAATTAGATTTTTTTATGGCATTGAAAAGCGTGGTGTTAAAATGCATATTAGCCTTGTGTTTTTAATTAACAGTTTGTGCTTAGGAAGCATGTTAACAGTAGCTTTTAATGAGCTTTGTAGAAAAACGCCTCACAGAGGACAAAGGGCAACTTACCACCATGTTTGCTGATGTGCTATTCTTTATTCTATTACAATGAGATTAGTAATCATTGTTTAACTCCTGGTTCAATATTCTTTACACATAATCTCCCCCTCTACTGCTGTTTCTGTTGAGTTGGACATTAGCTGTGCGTTGTACGACAGAATGAGCCATGAGTTTGGTTGTTGTTTTCTAACACACACTCGTATTTTTTTGGTTTTCCATTCTTGGCAAAATGCTATAATTGATACTGATATAGATTTCATGGAAAAGGTTTGACGGGAGCCAAGCTTATGCTAAATGGTGACATGGAAACACTAGACACAACTGATTGGTCAGAGAGAATCATTTCCTGAGAGCACATAGCACTTCAGAAGTGTCTCTGCTGCAGGTGACAAAATAGCACACTTGTTCTATAAAGTTGCTCGAACATCCAGCGTATAATTCACTGCATAAATCACAGATGTCTCTTATGTGCATGGACTGAATATTGTATGAATGTACAATGACTACATTAGTCTGGACATACAAATAGTTTATTTTTTATCTCTTACTGGAGTTGAGTACTCAGTCATTATGATCACTCCCACAAGACATTCAAACCTTTTAAATACTAAATGCGTGTTGAAAAATCTTTCAGTTCAGTAATGACTCTATACTCCTCAGTTATAAGTCAATTTGGATAAAAGCATCTTACAAATCAATTTAATGTCATAAACACACACAGAGATGCAGGCTTGTTTTCATGTTGTTTTAGCTTCACGAGCGAGGATGATGAACTGACCCCACACACATCCAGCTGATGCACTCTGTAGTGAAAAAATTAAGTATAAAAGAGCCATGTCAAGTTGAACTGTACTGTACTGTAACAAGTTGTGAAAAAAATGCCATCTAGTTACTACTTAAACTAAGCTAAATGATATCTAGACCAAGAAATGAAAAGAAATTGCTTTAGAAGTTTTGTTACACTGCACTGAGATTATTTCTGTCAAGTTACTATACTATATAACTACTAAACCCCAAAACTCATGTCTAATATTTATTTTGGACAATCAGCAAATACTACTCTTATGTTTAATTCCATGTTAAATTTATTTTTTTTTTTTATCCAAGAGGATTCTCTTCATATTAGTTTGTGTTACATCTATGTTGCACTGGTGCTGCTTATTATTGTTTGTTAAAATCCTAAAACACTTTCCAGCATCTTTGTTGATAATCATTTTAGCCAATCTAAACAATCAAACGGCTATTTTAACAGATGCTCAAGGTAACAAATCATCTAGTCACCAGGCCTCCCGCAGAACTTAAAATCATTGTTTATTTCTTACTAGTTGTTTTAATTTTATTTTTTTTTATAATGACTCGCTGAAGTTTTGAAGATCCTGTCAGTGTCTTCCAGCTTCTTGCTTTTTTATTTATTCCCGCTATTATCTGACTGGTCAGTTGTTTGTTTTTTACACTGTCCTTGTGTGTTATAAATGGGACAAAACTGTCACTTCAGTGCTTGGAGGATGTTGTGAATTCCTTGAGATTTTTATTTATTTCATTTTAGTTAAAGCCGGGTGGTGAATAATGCATCTCAACCTGCTACATGTACGGTTTTTATCATTAGCATGCAGCCAAAGTTATCTGCAGAATACTTATGAGTACTGGTGAAATGTTTGTGATGTTATTTATTTATGTTGCACCTTTCAATTATTCATTTGTTTATTTATTCATGGAAGAACTAACTGAAATTGGAAAATTAATCTTTGCTGAAGGGCACTTGGCCTCAGTCTATCCCCACCCTACACAAAAAGAAGGAGGGGGTTGGACATCAGCCTTGTTAGTGATTGCTCTGTATGGTGTTCCCTTGGACTCACCAGAGGAAGTCCTTTTTACTCAAGTAGTTGGGTTGGTAGACAGAAAGGAAGAAAGACAAGAGAGTTTAAGGTTAAAGTCGATAACAGCTTAAGAAAAACAACAGTACAAGAGTTGGCTGAGCTAAGGTAGCATTCAGTGATAGGTGAGCAAATCAAATTTTGTAAAAGTCCAGACACGACTCAACAGATTGGTCTTTCCTTCTCTGTCTTTCAGATAGAGAAGGAACAATATGGGTTGTGGTATCTTTCAGTTGTTTCCATACCTTCATGCCTTTCTGGTTTGTTCATATTATTCTGTGCTTGCTCTGTTTTCTTTGATTATATGAACTGGGATTTTGTTCAATTTCACACTTGCACAAACATGCAAATAAGTGATAACGAATCACTGAACTCTAAATAAGTGTTTCTGTGTTTGAGCAGACGAGCATACATATTTCTGTATTTCTGTGGCACAGACTTGAGGCTCAAGGATAGTGAATTCCAATAAGTATTCAATGTAAAAAGATTGAGCTGCCAGGCACCGTGGTGTGGACAATATTGATGTGAAGCAAATATGCCAACATAGTTTGCATGTTCTCCCCGTGTATGCGTGGGTTCTCTCAGGGTACTCCAGCTTTTATCTCTCTAGAGACATGCATGTTAGGTTAATTGGTCACTCTAAATTCTCCCTATGAGTGAGTGTCAACGTAGCCCTGCAATGGACTGGTGACATGTACAGGGTGTATCCTGCCTCTCACCTGCTAATTGCTGGGATAGGTTCCACGACCCTGAATTGAACTAAGCAGCATAGAAAATAAATCAATGTGAAAAGAACGTCAGATTCAGTAAGTGTGCAGCTATGCTCTTACTAACTGATCTGACCTTCATATTGACAGCATTTTGACAACATTCTGTTTGTGCATGTCACCCTTTTCACATTTGTGCTGCAGTGTAAACAGTGCAGGAGTCTGCCTGGATGCTAATCCTTCAGATAGAGAAGAGAGGTCTCCAAACAGGTCAGAGACTGATCTGAGAACAAGTTTACATCTCAGCAGGAAAGGTACAATACGCTTATACAGGTCTCATAGATGCATACATAAATATGGACATGTGTTGGATTTCTTTCTTCCTGCCAGAGGAACAAATTCCTGACAACAAAGTCTCCACCTAATTAGAATTAGTAACATTAGTTATTTTATTTGTATGATAGTAATTAACTTATTTTACAATCAGTGCATTCAGTACACGAGTAAGAAAACCTTAAATTTGAAAATTAATTTTTCATTACAACAAATGTGATTTAGCAAAAACTAATAATGTTCAGAGGAAGATAGGAAAGTGCCGTCCCATGGCCCTACTTCTAGTTTTACTTGGGCATTTGGTTGATAAAAATTATATCAGTGGGAAAACTGAAGGTTAG
The DNA here is from genome assembly GCA_037177495.1 of Rhadinocentrus ornatus. Classification (NCBI taxonomy): domain Eukaryota; kingdom Metazoa; phylum Chordata; class Actinopteri; order Atheriniformes; family Melanotaeniidae; genus Rhadinocentrus; species Rhadinocentrus ornatus. The sequence continues at coordinate 19,119,532 of JBAMHW010000001.1, read as the reverse complement.
TATACAAGGATTTTTGATTTTAGCCAGAGACTGTTTCTAAGCTAAACTCCTATCAGCCACCATTTGGGATTTCCATGTATACAAAGTTAACTTTGGTCTGTTTTATCTTCAAAAAAATAATAATAATAAAAACATGGTGTGTTTTCTTGAGCGCTACCATTTTAAAGTCAACTGCTTTGCAGAGTTTATCATTTCTGAAGCATTTTGAACCCTGTGTGTACATCCATATTTAAATATGCCCTTTAAGACACTGAGCAACATTACTTATTGGAGACATGCATTTAGTCATCTGGTGAATTCTAACCCAATCTTGGTTCTTTGTTTTGCATCACTTTCTGCAGGAAATATCAGCTTCTTTAGCTGCATTAGTGCTCTCCTGTGTTTGTTAGCAAAAACTCAACTTAGTATGTTTGCAGTTTAGTATTTAACTGGTGAGTGTATTGTGTAATGCAATGCTATTGAGTGTGGTGAAACTAAACGGTATATGGTCTGCACTTAAATTACATAGCAAATGATGGGTTTTATATTAAGCTATTTACACTGACACTCGTACAGTGCTTATTATTTTATATTTGCTTTTTTCCCCCTTATTTTGCTCTAGGACACAAAAATGTTACTTCCACAAGCAAGCATGATTTTATTTTTGTTTTTAACTTTAACTTATCAAATTTCAGAGGAATAAGCTGCCCATTTACACCCAGTGTATAGACTTTCCTACGTTTTTTTTAGACCTTTGTCCCAATGCAAACACAGTAAATTTAAGTAAGTAAATATTTAAGATGGGGACATTCAGCAACTTAGTTTGGGAAAAAATGGGGGTCAAAACCAGAAACTTCTAGAAATGAGTCTTTTCAGTAACAAAAGGCCCATCCCTTATTTGTCACACAGAAGCAGCAACCAGCTGAAAATAAAAAAATTAAAATATGGAAGCTGAAGTTACTTGAACAGACACTTAAGTCTCACTCCAAAAGGCAAGTCAATTTCACATACAGGCCCATGTTAGGATAAAATATTTCAGCAGAAATGTGTTTTCAAGGTGTAATTGACTTGTTTAAATTGCATCTAGACTTAGATTGTGCTTTGTGAAAGGCAGGGCAACTTTCATAAGAGTCAAAGAAGAGTTCTGTTATATATACAAAATAGGCCTAAGAGGTCACAGGCTGTTGTATCCATCATTTTTATTTTTTCTTCTGGTTTCAAAAACCCAAGTTGACACCTCCCAAATGTCAATATGAATAATTTTACTTAACAATGGGGTGGCTACATCAATCTTCTATTTACAGTCTATAGTCACACCCCTTTTACTTGTCTATGTCAACAACAACCTGGAACCTAGAACCTGCTTTCTTTTTTTCACATTTCATGTAATATGCATCTTCAGGCATTCATTAACCATAGGTCATCATTAGAATGCCAACATTATTATTGTCTGGACAAGAATAGTTTTAAATTATAGTGCTGGAGCTACCTGTGTATGTTGCCTAATCATAATGAATTGTGCTGAAGATGCAATAGAAGCAGGTCTCATGAGTCTGGTCAGGCGTGTCATGCTCTTTTCTTCAAGGTGTCAGCAAACAGAACACAGCCGTAGAATGACAATTTGTATCATTTAATTAAAGCACGCTTCTACTTGCACAGTTCATTAATTTTAATTTTATTTATGCTCCCTGATTGTTTCACAATATATATTTTCTAATTAGCTCAGATTGATTAAATTGTATTGATTCTGTGTCCTTATTAAATAACCCCCTTACTACTCTCCTTCCTTATTTTTCATAATTAATGCTACTCTATAGGGCTGTGGCAGAGGCACTATTGATAGTGCTGCACATTTGTAACCAACAATTAATAAATGTGTATACAAAGAAGCACATCGACAAGCACTTCATGTGATTGTGGAAGTGACTGTGTTTTGTTTTGGGACAGAAAAGCAAAGGCACAACAATGACATGAAGCAGCAGCAGATGACAGATTGAGCTTAGCACATTTCTTTTTTGTCCCAGAGTTCAGGTCAAGACCTGGACCCATCCACCCATCGGCACTGACCTTGCTTGTTACGTCCACTGCTTGCTGACATGTATGCAGACCTATATGTCAGAATCTAATTTCAAACACAGCACCCTCTTTAATTTTGATTAATGACTCAGTTTATCTTTGGAATAACAGTACTTTACTCCCCACTACCTCAGCAGTGGGCTTGATCTGTCCTCCTTGTAGATCCTGATCCTTTTTTTTTCCATCATACCAATAATATGAAAATCATATTAAAAACAAAATGAGATCTGAAATTTTGTGTTTGACAAGCAGCTTTATGAAAGGGATTTATAGGTGGGCTTAATCCATGGAAATTTTATGCTAATGGTACTGCTGGCCAAGCAGTCTAGTTGAAAATTAATCAGGGGGCTGGATGGAGGAAAAGGGAGTATGGTAGAAAAAAGGGGAGGGAAGGGGAGAAGAGGAGGTTACTCCATAAACACCCTTCCCCCTCCTCACAAGCATCCCCTCTCCTCAGCTCTGAATCTCATCAGAAATAGCCGTGGGGTGTTGTCTTTGTGATGGGGTAGGGAGAGAAATAGGGAGTCAGAAAATTACACTGCAGCTTAGCACTGATTGACGCAGTAATGTTTGCAGTAACGTATGCAGCCATGCAGCGAGCTGCCGTATGAAGGATTAGACCTCTTCTCTTCTCCACAGTCCCCTCCCATATGACAGATAGCACACACACTTTTACCAACACACGAACTTACACACACACACCTCTTTAGGCATGTCTGTTTTGCTGATATTATCCTATTTATCCTGTTCAGTTCTTGGTGATGTATCATTTTTGTGTGCACTTAGCTTTGTATCTAAATGGTGATACAGCCTCAGTGCATTTACTCTTTCCTCCATCTCACCACACTTTCTCCCTTTTGCTCTCTCTCATGCACACTTGTGCCTCTCTGTATTTATTCCTCCATCTCTCTAAACCCTGGGAGTCATCATTGCAGCGAGTCACTAATGAAGTCATTATCAGATTTTGCCCGATTTAAAACAACACAATTAGTACCAATGCCTTAATGATGTTTGCAAGTTAAATGCAAACTAATTGTTTTTTTCCCCATTTCTCTGTCTCATTTCCTCCTCTCCCAGCTTGCTGCTCAGCAGGAATGAAAAGAGTAAATGAATCACCGAAGTGTTTTATGGATGTGGGTGTGTTTGTGGGAGCATTTTTCTCAACCATGTTGCAAGTCTCTGTGATTTATTATTTTTACCCCAAGAGACTGTTACACCATTCCTTATTTTTGTAATGCATCATCAGCCAGAGGAAAAATGATATTATCCAGTCTGGGATATTGTACTCTGGAGTCTAATAATCTAATGTACACTAGAGCTGGTGTCATTAAAGTGCCAGTGGAGCTGTTGGAAGATGGTAGGTACATATCTGTCTCTCTCTGAATCTCCACCGATGATTGTATTCCATCCAACCACCTGCCTACATGCAGGTACACGCATGCTAGTGTATACCACATTTTATTGACGCAGTCTCATAACTGGTTTTGTTACTGTTGTGATGGTCTGAGCAAAAAGTGAAAGCCATTGAGCTCCGACTACATAAAGATCCTGCATTATTAAAAAAGTTCTTGATAGCTCAGATCTGTTTTGATAAGAGAAGACACCGTGAGACTGCAATGACTGACAACTAGATGATCAGAATTTTCATCCTTTTTCCATCCATCCATCTTCTATTCCTGCTTATACCAATCCAGAGTCACGGGGTGCTTGGAGCCTATCCTAACTGCTATCAGGTGAAAGGCAGGTTACATGAACAAGTTGCCAGTCTATGACAGGGCCAACACAGAAATAAATAACCACTGATGCTCACACTCACTCCTAGGCAGAAAAAAATTCAACAATATTGAAAACAAAGCATTTATATTTCCGCCTACTTCGTAGAAATGTGCTGCTTCTGCATTAATAATATGAATTTGCCCGTGAAATTTTTGCCTAAAATAAATAAAGCTGACTTAGTTGTTTGAGTAGGGACAGAAGTGGTGGTCTTTGGCCGTTTTGTAGGAGACAGACACTACTGCATGTGATCTGCCTCTTTTATAAGAAAGATGAACTCTGAGTGTTTCTGTTGATTTTCATTTATTGCTGCATAGCTGCCGTACAGTGGAGAGTATTGTGAGTAAATGTTAGTAAAAAAGAGCATAGGTCATCATGCTTGGCAACAGAGGATCAGAAGATGGTAAGTACATTCACTAGGGAAATGTGATGAAGAAAGACCTTGGACTATATGGTTCAGTCTGTGAAAAAGATAAACTGATGTTTGAACTGAACTGATGTGTATAAGATCGACTAGCTGTAGCTGCATGAATGCTTGAATGTGCACCTAAAGTGTTTCTTTTCATACATATGCATGCATCACTTTACTCACCTACTGTGTGAGTGTGCACGTACGCAGGCCTGTGGCGAGACAAAGAGGGGGGATCATCTCGGAGCACCAATGGACTTAAGTGAAAAGTCATGCTGAGCGAGGTGTGTTTGATAGATAATGGGTGTTTGCACCCAGCGGAGTCCAGTATTAGAGGAGTGGAGGTGGTTACAGGTCTGAAGGGGAGCTCACCTCCATCACTGATTGAAGTAAACACTCACTTTCTTTCTTACATTTTTTTTTGTTTGTTTTGTTGTTGTTGTTTTAAAATAAGAAACCCAGAAACAACTAATTCCGAAGTCCTTCTCTTCCAGTCCCAATTCTGTGTGCTCAATATAAAGCCATAAATATTTTGAAGCTGTTAATGAATGTTTTTAAAATAATTTCAGTTTGTATTTGTAAATCAAGTTTTGTTGCCCCGGAGGAGAGTGAGGCCAGTAAACGGCAATAGTGGCCTGCTGAAGTTAACAGAGGCGGTTTGCGGAGAGAGAGTTTGCGGCACCTGCTGCTAGAGACTCGGACTGAGTAACACGATGTTCATACTGCAGCTCAGTTCCAATTTTGTTTGCCCATATGTGATTTATATCACAATTTTTAATGACAGCCTATACGGCACAAATCTTGCTATTTTTTAAATTCGACAGAAAACTATATTGATATCTCCACAATAGTGTAGTTCTCTATACAGGGTGGGGATTTCATCAAGCTGCATTTCTGGATGTATATGTGTGAATCTTGTACCTTTTTTGTTTTCCAAATAAATGTCCCTTTTATGTCCCAGATTTTACAGACATTTAAGAGAATGCAAATAAAGTATTATTTAAAGCTGAGTTGTTAAGGGCATCCTGTTGTGTGCCCTCAGTATTGGGTCTCTGCTTTTTGCAGATGATGTGGTTCTGTTGGCTTCATTGGGCCGTGATCTTCAGCTCTCACAGAGTAACTCGCAGCCAAGTGTGAAGCGGCTGGGATGAGAATCAGCCAAATCCGAGACCATGGTCCTCAGCTGGAAAAGGGTGGAGTGCTCAAGAATGAGGTCCTACCCCAAGTGAATGAGTTTAAGTATTTCGGGGGTCTTGTTCAGGAGTGATGGAAGGATGGAGCGCTGCATCTGCAGTGATGCAGGCTCTGCATCAGTCTGTCATGGTGAAGAAGGAGCTGCCCCAAAAGGCAAAGCTCTTGATTTACCAGTTGATCTACTCTCCTACCCTCACCTATGGTCACGAGCAGTTGGTAGTGACAGAAAGAATGAGATCGCGAATACAAGCGGCTGAAATGAGTTTTCTCCACAGGGTGGCCAGGCTCTCCGTTAGAGATAGGGTGAGAAGCTCGGTTATCCGGGAGGGGTTTAGAGTAGAGTCACTGCTCCTCGACATCGAGAGGAGCCAGATGATGTGGCTCGGGCATCTGGTCAGGTTGCCTTCTGTACATCTCCCTGGTGAGGTGTTCCGGGCACGTCCCACCGGGAGAAGGCCCTGGGGAAGACCCAGGACACGCTGGAGGTACTTCATCTCTCGGCCTAGGAGTGTCTCAGGATTCCCCTGGACAAACTGATGAATGTGGTCAAGGAAAGGAAAGTCTGGGCTTCCCTGCTAAGGAAGCTCCCCCCGTGACCCGAACCCAGATAAGCAAAAGAGAATGGATGGATGGATGGATGGATGGATGGATGGATGGATGGAT
>JBAMHW010000001.1:19096525-19108211 GCA_037177495.1 Rhadinocentrus ornatus | reverse complement strand
GGCTGGGTCTTCCAACATGACAATGACCCGAAGCACACAGCCAAGATAACCAAGGAGTGGCTCCGTAAGAAGCATATTTTATAAATTATCACAAGATTGCAATTTATTTACAGCTTAGGGTTAATTAATTTTACTTTATCCATGTAAACATTGGCCTGTTTTGCCTCTCAAAGACACACCAGGTGGCAGAAATTGGTTTTAGCACTGCAACACTGTGTCCTGTATTTCTTGTCTATTCTCACTCCTCCCATCCTACAGCATCTGTGTGCTGGAGGTGTGTGGGCTAGTTGCTCAGTAGGCGGATCATTTCAGGTTGGAGCCCTCTTGTGCAATCAGATTTTTAACTGGCCAGTTGAAATGGGACAGGAGCATCTTAACCAGCACCTTGCAAAGGTCTCATGTTCACTCAGCCACTTGGACTGCTGTGAGTACGCCCGCCACCTGCCAATAGGCATTAGGGAGGATTTAGTAATTAAGTGATAGGCTGAGGACTAAATTGGGTGTTTGTGGGCTGGCAAGCCACCCCAAGGTCCTTACAACCATGCAGATAGAGGATTCTAATTGCCAGGAATATTGATCAGACTGGCTAGGGGGGTGCACAGGGAATTCACTAGCCATCGATTAGCTCTTACTGCACCTCGCTTGTCAATGAAGGAAGTAGGTGAGCATTGGAAAAGCTCTGGGCTTTTCCCACAGTATTCTCCATCACTAGCAGCTTCCGAGACATGCATACACAGTCAGAATCAGTGACACAGCATGTTGTAATGGAATTGCTCTTTTAACTATTACAGATCTGTGAGCCAGCTTTACTGTGTCAGGGGTAATCCAGGAGTCAAGCTGGAAACAGAAAAGTGTGTTTATGAAGAGTTGCTATGTTTTCAGGTGTTATAAAAAGGCTTCATCCACAAAAAACAATTGTTTGGAGGTAGGTTTTCTTTTTTGTTTGTTTGGTTTTTCTCCCAAACCACAGATTTTTTTTTGTTTCCTAATGCTTCTCCCTTCTTGAGTTTGTGGGTGCTATGACACGTGGATCTGGTTCCTATTTGTTTTGAATGAAGAGAGGATATTAGGTTTGCATGTCCACATCACCTGGAAGTACATAGGCTCTGGTCAGACTTGTCACACTTCCTAGATTCTAGTTTACTTAGGTTGCATGATGCATAATCACAAAAATGCATGTGCACTGTAGAAAACAACACTGCTGACAGAATTAATAAACAATCTCTTATTTAGTGGTTTAAGCTTCCCTGATAGGTTGAATCTTGGTCTCATGCACACATTGGGCTGTATTGATTTAGTTCCATGCATGATATATGTACAGCATTTTAATTTCCTATGACTTGGCTGAATGGGCGAGAAATCAATTAAGTGACGTGTGCGCTAAGTTTGAATATTTATTTATTTTATTTTTTGGTTGAAGGTGGGCATTGAGTGTGATGTTACTGTTCAGAAATTTTAGAAGAGGAAAGTTATCATTATGGCTTGTTTTATGTCTTGATTAGAGAGGTGAGAAGAAACGTAGAGACTTACATACAATAAAAGGTGATATTGGGTGCAAACTGCAGGTAATTGTTGCAGCATGCTCGGTCTTTGATTGTCTTTATCATGTTTTTCGTCATTGTGTATGTATGAGATGTTTGGTGGCAAGGACATTTCCCCTTTAGGGTATGAATAAAGCTTACCTATCTATCTATTAACCCTAAATTTACAATTCTTTAAAGCCCAAAAAAGAAACAGAATAAAGGATATATATCCTGTACTAGCACATCAGTAAGTTGGTTGGGTCTAACTGTGCTTTTTTTTTGTTTTGATTAAGTAAAATACTGAACCTCTGTATAGAAATAGAGGAATTGCACTTGCCAGTTGTATTTAGTGTCCCACATTATCACACAACAAGACTAAGCATTGTACCAATGTTCTCAGGAAGTTCTTTGTTTACAGTAAAGTAAGAACCTTCAGGCCAGATACAGTTAAGTTTGTTATTCAATCCAGAAAAGCATTACATATTTACCTTAAAATCATTCATTTTCCTTGTTGTAAAAACAAGGATAGTGTCATATATCACTCATGAGAATAACCCCTCATAATATTAGTTAGGAGAACAGTGTTTAACAAGGCCATTAGTTGACATATAATAGTTTTTTAAGCAGTCTAGGACAGTGTTTTATACCTGTGCTAAAATGAGCTGCAGAAGCAGGTTTGCTGCCCAGCAGTCTCTAGTCACTTAGAGACTATTACAAAACATCAATATATTGATTGATGTAAGTGTCTCAGTGTGCTGCTCTGTAAACACACCATTTGTTTGGTTGTGCATGTTTTATCTGCTTGAATCTTATCAGGATTTAAATCTTGTCATCAGAAATTCCATTAGTCATTGCAATGTTGGCTTTGGATCCCGAGATTTGAATCACGCCACCTTTGATCTGTGTGGTCGATTTTTAACAACTCAATGTTATTATTATACTTTTGGTTTTTGTTTCAATTTAATAAACTTATAAATACAATAAACTAAATCATCCCAGTGCAGCTGCTCTGTTGAAATATCCACATTGATCACTGCTGGGAGCCATTCTTTTTACAGATGCAACTACTATTGTTAATCTAAAGCTTACAATATGCACTAGAAATATGCCAGGCTTCAGGAGCAACAGGTCATGCCTGTAAAACGAGACCAAAAAAAAGGGATCCGTAACTTCAGACAAGGCTTGACTGAGCTTACAGCCGTTTCAAAATATTGCACAAAGTACTTGAGTTCATTTCACTTATTCAGCAATCCCCAACAAGTTTGTTCTTTTACTGGAATTTACAAACTCGTATACAGTATTTGTTGCGTGCTAAGATGCACTGATACGGAATGAGTAAGAAAGTAAAATAAGTTTAGTTGTTTTGGGGTTTTATTTATTTATTTATTTATTTTTTGGGGGGGTCCTGTTCTCATAATTGATATCACACTTGATTATCAAAAAAATAACATAATCTATGAGCCCAATTTAAAAAAAAAAGTTTTGGACACTTTGTAAAATGTAAATAAGAATGCAGAGGTTTGCAAATCTTATAATAAGCATTACTAATATTTTATTCACAACAGAACATTAAAGCATATCTGCTGTTGCACTTGAGAAATTTTGTTTCTTCATGAAATATTCCTGTACTAGCTCATCTTGAATTTGATAGCAGCCAATTTTCTCATAAAATGTGAGACAGGTGCCACAAAACACTGGGAAAGTAAGTGTTGGAAAAAACAGCTGGAGGAAGATTTTGCAACTAATTGGATAAATTGGCTACCAAGTCAGTAGCATGATTGGTATGAAAAGAGCACCATAGAGATGAAGAGTATCACAACAGTAAAAATGGAGAGAGGTTCACAAATCTACAAATTATGGAGCAATTTAGAATAATGCTTCTCAATGCACATTACTACAAGAGCAAGTTTTTGCATTTTATTATACCTATTTAACTACAAATGAAAGATAGAATTACAACATAAAAACACAAAAAAACCCTAAAGCATGCAAGTTAAACACATTTTTGTGACCAGAAGACATATGTCAATGTTAATTTATTAATATCCAACAAAACCCAACAATATGGTGAGCCACATGGTCTGCACTCATTGGAGTGTTTGAACTGTGTGACTTCCAAAGTCTTTTTGTCATATCTGGATTGTCCCTCCATGCTTGTTTTCTGATTGAAGCTAAGCTACAACCATCTATTCACCACTCAGTCACCCTCCAGTCATGCTTACAAATTGAATTAGTTTCAGTCTGAATTTATGTTTCCAAACTAGTAATTATTTTTTAACCCCAGAGGAAGCCAAGAGAAATGAGTCAAATCTTCACAAGTCATGGAATTTGATGATATATGATTTAACACCAACTAAAGCATTGCAAGCCTGAAGGACTACAATTTACCAACCATTCATCTGTTAGAAAATTGAATCACACCACATTTGACATCTTTTAGGAAGTTAGATTAATCTGATGAAAAAGTGTTTTCTCTCAATTACCGTCTGAAATTAATCTCCTTAATGCCAATATGATCTCTTTCATGCATACAAGTGGTATCTTTCATCTGCCCACCTGTGTTTAAATCCGCCACAGAGTTGAGATGGAACGTGACTGTGAAACTTGGTCCTACATGTTGCTTCAGCACCTATGCAACTCCACGAGATGAGAGAGCTGATTACCAAAAATAAGGGCAGAAGTGTTTGTTCTGTAGCTAGGGGACTATGAAAAGTCTCCAGGAGTGTATGATCGAGCTGGCGTGGTTCAGCTATAGAAGTGCAAAGTAAATTGATAAAGTAGTCACAAATACCATTGATGTTTTGTTTATTTCCATTTTCTTTTCTGATCTTTTACATCAGATGTTACCATTTGAAAAGCTTAGTAAATGACTAAGTATTATCCATAAGCATAGCTTTGATGACGTGGAGTAAAGCATTTAGTTCATACTAAAGGAGTTCAAACATTTTTTGCATGTACTGTTACACATGTCGAGTTGAAATTACAAGACTTTTATTTTCCATGCCTTCACAATGCATATAGTTTGCCAATACGTTTTGTCTGATATATTGGTACATGGTGTGTAACAGTACACAATGTCTTGCTTGTTTCTGTTAGTTGACAGTCAGCTCAGAGATAGGACCAACAAAAGTGAGCTTGGTCCTGATTAAGGAGAGAAGATGCAAAGTTAGTTTTCTGAAACTTTAGATAAGACACCTCTTGAAGATGTGGCGATGGGGAGGAGGAGAATTTGGTTGAAGAGAATGACTAAATGTGGATGAGATTTTAAAAAACATAATTGGTTGATTGACTCAAATAAATGCAAGTAGAAAGAAAATGGATCAGAATTATGAATGGGTTGAGTTTGTGTGGGAGAATGAAAATTGCAGGATAAAGGCTGATGCATGCTGGAATAAACGCAGGTGAAATTAAACAGATATTACTTACTGAACTTTGCCTAACATTATTTTGTTAGACACACTGTTCTCTGAGCTCTAGATTCTACAGTCAATTGAAGGGACCCTCTTTAGGAAAACTAATGCAATAAAACAAGAGTTTAGGCAGTACAGACAGATCTGTTTAAACAGTGATACTCAAGTAAAACCATAGATTTAAAACAAAATGACCCATATATCTAAGGATAAATAAATTGTGTGCATTTATCTCTTTTATTAAGCTTGTTTGAGCATCTCGGTCTGTAAAAAGGAAGAATCATGGGGTGGCAACTCTTATCTATGTTACGTCTCCTGCTTACAGAGGAGGCCAGCAGGAAAAGACTGAGCTTGAAGCTAAAGAGATGATCAAGCTACACAGCACCAGCAAACACTAACTTGGTGATTTTGAGCATTTAAACTCAGCCAGAGTTGTTCACAGCTGATACTGATCAGGGTTAGTTACATACCAGCTCTGCCCTCTTTAAACACACTTTGAACAGCAAGAACACTGCAAGGCCTAAGCACAGTGATGATGAAAGCCTTATAATAGCAAAGTAAAGAAGACTCATCGTGTTTCTCAATAGTGGCTTTAGTTTAGATGGTTTGAGCCAGAGTGGACAAGGGGCCACAATGCTAGCTGATTCACAAAGCATATTGGTCATTAGTGTGGGTAACACAGCCCATCTCAAGTATGGTGGTAACCTAGAGAGGGCATTCTGTTCACTAATTGCACTACAAGCAGGATCAGATTGTGTTGTCAAGAAAAGGGGAGACTTGTAGCTTTGCCCTTTCTGTGTATTCCTAAAGCTGATTAGATAATGGGGTCTTTTTCCACAGACTAAAGTGAGCTATTTAATGCAGGATACTGGCAGACCTCAGTGCTGCCAAACTCCTTCCTTATATATTTAATCAAGTGTGGAGCTCTAATTGTAAACATTGTTACTACCTGTATGCTTTTCAGTACTTCTCTTTTTATTATGTGTAGGATTGTACACGCATGTCTTACGGTAGCATGCAATGTGTGTTGCATCCAGAGTTGAAAACAAATCTTGGGTTGAACTGCAAGGCCTGGCATCAGCCTCCTTAAGTGCTGTCAGTGTCATATGGTAACAGCAGCACTGCAGCCTCTTAATTGGTTTAGGGAAAGCATCCTTGCCATCTTGCGGTCAGCAAGCTCCACTAGAGAAAAGTCCAGCTTCTGCCACCCCCCACCCCTCCAACCCCTACCCTTAACAAAAGATAATGATTATGTGCCGTGTATATGTGCGCTTTCTATTTTCACTTTTTGCTTTTAGAAATAATTGCTGTTGGTTGTGCAGCAGCATCAGAAGAAGGGCATTAATGATTCTCGCTGGCCGCAAGGAAACTGTGCTCTGCAGAGGGCGAGAGAGAGAGCAACTCATTTACTCCTGTAGAACTAAACATGTGTGTGAGAAAATATGTGTGTCAAATATGTTTGTGTTTGGTAAAATATTTCTAACAGTTTCCTGACTTTGTTGTGTAAAGCATATTGTGCGCCTTCTGTAATAATTACTTTCACAGCATACGCAGATGTGTGCGTGCATCTGATGACTTTAACATGTGTGTGTGCTTGTATGTGCATGGCTGTCTTTTTTTTTTTTCAGATTAGCTGGTGAATGCTGCAAGAGGATGATCAGACTGGGAGCACACCAGGGTTGCTCTGCGATCACAAAGGGATTATGGGGGATATAGAGCTGTACTGCATTCCAGGGCTGCCTCCAGTTAGGCTCATCTCCGCCACGCTCCCCTCACACACACCACTTTAATTGCCTTTGCTTCTTTCATTACTTTTATTGCCTCTCCTCTGCATTGCGTGCTCCCCAGGCTTGTGGAAAGGTCATTGTGATGCCGATGGTACTCTCACTGCCACCATTTCTTTGACTAGCAAGAAATGTTTGTGGGTCTGATTCTCTGGGGAAAGAGAGAGTCCCAGCTGTGCTGAACATAGAATTTCATCGCAAAATATATATTTGATTTTTCTAAAACAACTCTGTGAAGGGAATTATTTTCTGAATGTCACGCAACGTGTGTAATAAGCAAAAATAAGGCAGATTTGAATTGGTGACAACATTAGTAATAGAAATATACCAAAAATCACTGATGGCTCATATGTAAATCATTCTGTGAATAGATTTTATGAAGAAGGCAAATGGCAAAATCATTATTAAAGATGGCTGGCTTTATCACCTAAGAAAGGGTGGAGCTGTGCATGAATAGTAATTGCACTGGCAATATCTTGGTGCAGAGGTATAAAATGGTAGACACGTTGGCATTTTATTGCATCTCCTTTGCACAAAACTGAGGAAAACACAGTTGTTAATGATGGTAAAATTCAAAAGTGATTCACTGTTTAAACTAAAATTCTGTCTGACTGAAATCACTGCAAAAATCAATTATATACACTTCTGTTAAGTTTTGCTATATCTAATATATAATGGAATTCTAATTTTAATAGTATTAATGGTATCATTTAGCTTGGACAACATGAGTATTACACAAGTGGGTTATTATTGTCCAAATCTGAACACGTTTTTTTGCTTATTGTCATATTCTTTCCCATAATATTTGTGATTCTGTTTTATCGCTCTGCAGACTGGTTTGAGTTTTCAGCGGAACAATGAGCCCAAGATTCGTGGAGGAATTGCTGACAGTTTGGGTGGTGTGTGTCATTTTAATAAAGGCAATGATAGTATATCTCAGGGACAGCTCTGCCTTTAAGGTCACTCTTATCACATACACTGACCTCCACAATCCACATCATAGCCTGTCCTCTGCATTTGTCCTTGCGTCTTAGTGCCAAGTTCTGAGTTAGGGTGTGAGCCTCTTTCCGCTGGCTCTGTCTCTCCATCTCACCACAAGGTGGAGGTTCTGTGTCCTGCAGCTGGTCCTAGACTGAAAGTAAAGCTTTAACCGTCACTGTATTACAACTGTGATCCTTCTACACTTGCACAATTATTGGTTTTCCCTTGAATAGCCAATGCACGTTTAATCATATCCCAGCGTAGCTGCAAGCAAGCAAATAAAACACTAGTACCGAAAATATAAGATCATCTATCTCTTTCAAGAAAAAGAAATTGGACAGTTTTTTTATTTATCTATTTTTTTATGTACTTCATGTGTTCTCAGATGTATCAGAAATGTGGTGCAGTGTTTGTGTACATTTGTCTTTTTATTTACAGACACACATGGATGAAACTACAGAAATGTAAACGCTCTGCAAACTGAGGTCAGAGAAATCAAAGCTGAGCTTGATGAGAAGAATTAAGAGAAGATCCGGGTGTGTACCTAGAAACTATACAACATTGTGGAAAAGAGCCGACTGTCGTTTTACAGTTTCACTGATGTAGGATAAGCTTTCACACACACAGAAACCTGAATAGATTGTACCTAAAGGCAGTTGAACTCACACTGACCCGACTGATAAATCTAATCACTTATATTATCATATATTTCAGATAATTTTTGCATCCACTCCTCACCTTTACTCATCCAGATTTATGTTTTTCCTTCTATTTTTGTGGATGTAGCATAAATACAGAGCTTCACGAATTTGATTTAACTGAAATGCATTATGTTTTTACAGAGAAATTATATTAAAGTAAATTTAGTCCATCAGAAAGATAGTAACATAACAAGAATGGATTATGATAAAACTTGCAGAAAGAGAATAACAATTTGTAGAAAATGGTAGTTAATATACACATTATAAATACGATTAGAATTCTTTTACACATCAGTGTTGGTCTCATATTCTTGATTCCAGCTTATTCAGGCATGATGTTTTTCTTGCAGAGCACATTACAGCATATTAGAGTGCCCCTTATCTAAAGTCATTATCATTTTCTCTTTCCCTTTTAGAAACTAATAATTTCTAATGCAACACATTTAGTCACCTTCCACCGCCACAGACTTAATAACCAAAGATGAACCAAAGAATTTCTGCAGAGTATAGAGCAATGGGCCTCATTCACCAACCGTTCTTACAAACAAATTTGTTCTTAAATCCTACTTACAAATATTTTACAAAATATTGCAGCATTTACCAAAATCTTGGAAAACTCTTACAAACATTTTGTGTAAACAAAATCAGCATTTTGTTGTTTCCTGTTGTTGTGATAATTAAAATGCAAAAATAAAACTACATTAATGTTTTTGTCAGATTTTTAAATAACTTTTGGTGAAGTACAAAGCATTTTGTTATTTACAAACATTACAATTTCCCTCCAAGGGAAAATTTAGGCAGTGAGTGCTGCAACAAAACAGACTTTTAAGTAGATGAGTAGCAATTAAGCTACATTTAAAGGTGAATTGGCCACTGTATAAAAGCATTGCACTGAGTGGATTGTGGTGTGTGAGAATAGCAGCATGACATACACTGTCACATGCTTTATCTCATCAAATAATCCCGTTTTCCCTTTTTATAATAACAGTTGCTAACTTAGATTTAGTATGTTGCTGGAACAGCCTCTTTATTATAGTAACTACTCACTACTTGGTACAAATGATTGCAAAAACTCAATCTTGTCATCCTTTACACTGTATATACAACTGTTTTATATAGTCTAGATCCTCTCTGCATCCTCTGATGAAGTTGACAGCTGAGGGATTGTGACTCTGATCTGTTTGAGTCCATGATTTGATAATCATTATAGTCCTGGCAAAGACCTCACTTTTCTTCCAAAAGAGGGGCAACAAATCTATACAAGCCTCTTTCTGTGACTACATGTTCTCTGCTTTTGCCTGGCATGACTCCAGAGACAGTTTCAGTGACCATGAAGTGAGCTTTCAGACAGGGGATGAGTGTTTCTTGAGTGGCTCATCTGAAACACAGGTCAATAGAAACACCCAGCAGCACATCACAGACACCAAAAAACAAAGATAACTCTCATAACTCTCTCTCTTCTTTTTTTGGGATTAGCATAGGCCTCAGTGTGTTTGTATGAATCATGCTTTGTGTTTTCCGGCTGTGAAATCAGCAGCCTAAGAACAGCTTGCACACCCCTCCCTCCCTAGGTGATGCTTCTTGGTCTTGCTGCTAATGCAGCTCTTGCACATAGCCCTCCCATCTCAGAGCATGGTCTGAACTTTACATACAACCATGTTCAGCACATCTTTCCTTTTTCACCCAAAATAACCCCCTGTGTAGTCTGCTCAGCTGCAGCCACCTGTGTGGCCCAGCGTCGACTGATGGCTAAAGCTTGTTAAGAGTGAAGACACAATTTTGCAGTTAGCTGGTAAATGTTGTGGGTGGCAAATGGGAGTTGATGATCAAAGGACATGAAATGGCGGCAGAAGAAGAGGTTTCTCTCCCTGGCGGAGTCTGAACCTCTAGAGTTTTACCCTGTTTTACCAAGGACCTTCTCCCCTAGGCCATGTCACTCAACCATCACCATGGGCGCTTGAACATTTTCTAAATAAAATATGAATCCCGCGTGTTGCCTGAAAACCTGTTATTTAGTGCTGAAATTGTATCCCACGGCTGAAGCCATCTCATTTTTCCCAGCCAACATCCCCCTGCCTCAAAGTAAGCTTGGTTTGTGTTACCTGGCACTTGCTTGTAACACATTCTTATCCAACACTCTCCTCCATCTTCAAATTGAAAGCAGGGAAATTGGAACTGATTAAAGGGATAAGTTCTTGGTGATGGAAGGACAGAAGCGGTGCAAGAGTTAGAGAAGAAAGATGTGAACCCAATCTGCCATGTGTTGACTGTACTGATTAGGGGCTTGTGCGAAGAAGAGCTTCTCTATCCCCTCATTCTCTCTGTTTACTTTGAACCACATCCACCTTTATCAACACATGCATCCTTCCCATTCCACTTTAGCTGTATCACCTGCATCACAGGAAGTGCAGGCAGTGCTTTGCATCCCATTCATTGCAATTAAGAAGGTAGCTTAACTAGGATTTAAAAGGGGTTTGCTCTTTTTTATGAATCCATTAGGAAAAGTGTATCTAGTAATGTGAGGGTATCTTTGACATGTTACAATATTTTTATATTTAACTACTTTCATCATAAGATAATGTCTAATGTCTGTGGACAACAGTGAAGAACAGATCAAAACTGGGCCCATTTAGGGCTGCAGGGTTACAGGAGTAAAGTCCAGCTAATGTTTTGGGGCTTTCAGAAAGTCTGCAGAGAGCCATGATTACAAAACAAGCCTTAAAAGCAAACCAGAAATACAGGGAATAATAATGCACAGATAAATAAAGGATGCAATAGCAAGGAAGAAGCTAGGAAAATGGCACATCTACTCTCTCACAGCATGTTTGTTTATTTATGGCATCTATAGGCCTAGTCTGGATGCGGGGGGCAGAAATATATGTGCAGGCTTTCCCCTTTCAGAGTCCAGCTCCCCAGCTTTCATTAAGTGTTATTACCAGTACTTTCACAAAGCTGGCTAGGCTGAGACCTGACATCCCCTCTACAGATAGCTGTCCATGCATATGGATGAATTTCTGATCCCTTTTATCCACCACTGAGGAGGGGGAATTAGGCCAGCAAGAAGGAGAGGACGCGTCTTAAAGGCTACATCTATATCTAACTAAATGGCAAAGATGGAGCTATTAATTCATCTTGAAGACAGTTTCCATGGTTGGTTTGTTGGTTTCTGTATGTCACTCACAATATCAACATAGCCAGAATATCACTGTAGATTTCTTTTCTTTTCTTTTCTTTTCTTTTCTTTTCTTTTCTTTTCTTTTCTTTTCTTTTCTTTTCTTTTCTTTTCT
>JBAMHW010000001.1:19067918-19083148 GCA_037177495.1 Rhadinocentrus ornatus | reverse complement strand
AGAGAGAGAGAGAGAGAGAGAGAGAGAGAGAGAGAGAGAGAGAGAGAGAGAGAGAGAGAGAGAGAGAGAGAAAAAAATCTGTACCTTGGGTCTGTAGAAGATGGCTGGCACAGACAACATGGACACAATAATGAGGATGTCTGCACTGCAGCCCATGTCACAGGACACAATTAGCATCTTGGAGAGGGCTGGATCAAGGGGAAACTCCACCATCAGACGCCCTGTTGGTGTCAAAGCACCTAAAAGGACAAAGGAGACGCATTTACAGACTTACAAGCACATGAGAGGTAAAAAATACAGGAGGGAGATATTAGGACGAGTTTTAAGCTTCTTTTCTATCAAAAGCCTGCTGGTGGAGAAACAGCAGCATTATGTGACACTTATTTATCTATCACCGTGAGAGAGGAGGATGAAATGCTGACAGCTGAGAATACTTGTAGAAAAAAAGAAAGTCAGATCAAAAACTTTGCAGTTTCTGATTTAAATGATTAGACGAAAGAGTCTAAAAAGCTTATGATGAGGAAAAGCAGAGTAGCAGAGCAGCCAGTTTGGAACAGGTAAGCCTTAATCAGAGATAATCTGCTGTTAACACACCATACAGGGAATCATCAGAAGTCCCCCCCTTTTCCCAAAATCCCTAAATCCCCTGGAATCTGGCTAAGGATGAGACAGAAATGAGACCCAACCACTCAAATCAAACACAGGAGCAGTTACCAGGCAATTACTGCACTGGCTGAACCTCGCAACTACCTTCTCCAGGTCTGTTTGCAGAGTCTGTGTCATCAATGTGGCATCCATTTCAGCAGCAAGTCTCCTGTATGTTTTTGTAGTGTCGCTATCACTCTGTAGCAGTTCAATGCAGCGCTTACTAGGAAATAAAAACCCAAAATACCCAGCATCCTTTGTCATTACTTCCGGAGGAAAATTGCATACAAGTTTAGTCACTTACAGTAATAAAAAGAGATAAAACATCATTTTGCATTTGGCATTTTTTGAACACCATGGGTAAACAAATATTAAAAAAGACTTTTATTGGTCCCTTCTTCAAAACACTCCACTTCAGCAGGTGCAGGTGTTAAATAAAGCTCAAGGGTGAAATATTTTCTACCCTTGAAAAATTGCCCTGGTCAGGAAACAGCACTTCTGAGGGTACCTGGTAACCCTAAAGTAGTGTTTGCACCAAGTATCCTCCGTTTCTTATTTCCACCTTTCTGTCTCACCCATCTCACACTGCAACTACAAATCCAATTCAATCCGATAAATTTAGTTGTACTGTTGCAATAGATTTTACTGTTTACATGGGCAAGATTAAAATTCAGCCAAATAATTCCTGCTTCAATATGCTGAAAAGAGGTGAGTTTGAAAATAAATAGAGAGGGAACAAGTATCAGAAGAGCAAAGCACTGAATCAGAGCGATACAATGTGAATCTAAGTGAATGCAGCTGAACTGCTCTGTCTGTGCAAGGTAGTGTTGTCAATGCTGCAGCACCAGTGTAGACTCCAGCAAAGAGAGATAACGGTTTTCACACTTAAACCTAATTTGCCCCAATCTTTCCTGTACCTTTGACCTAAGTGGAAATAAAAAACAACCAGGCTTAAAATACGGTTTTTAAAAAATGAACACGACAAGTTTGCCAGCTGTGATATTTTTCATAAGTTTTTTTTTTTTTTTCTATCTTACTTTACCATAGACTGTGTATGGCAATAGGTTTCACTATGGAGTATCTCAACTGAACGCTCTGGTTCCTTGTGGAGTGATCTCTCTTGTGTCATACTTGACAGCAGCATGTTGCAGCACGAGAGCTTAACCACTTAACCTGTGCGAGCCGGTATGCCGCATTTGTTTTGCAGGGCTGCCAACTCTCACACATCAGCCATGAGACTCACGAATTTGAGTGGCTTCTCGTGCTCTCAAGCTAAACCTCTGATTCCTCACGCTGAACATCTAGAGCAATGCCGACTAATCGAGAGGTTTGGGAAGATTCCCAGTGGGACGCATTACTTTTGGGCCGGTGTTCCAGAATAACTGGAAAAGACACAATGTCGCATCGCAGCAGCGCGCGGTTTACTCACGGCTCATAGATAAGTCAGACACGCAGTGATGAGGGTTCACAAACAGCAAATATGCACGGTACATTTTTTTTTCTACTATTTTTTCAATACAATGGTACTAACTGGCAGTTTTGACGGTTTTCCCTTGTCTGTATTTTTTAAATATATCATACTTATTGTTCTTGGTTGTGTTTGGTTTTCATTCATTGTTAATGAGACTGAGAGTCCATTCTTTATTTTATTGTTTTTGTTTTGTTGTTAAAATTTTCTTCCAGTTCCAGTGTAAAATGTTTGTTAGAAATTAAAGTTTGATCCTTGAAAGGGTGTACTTGCATAATTATGGCATTGTCATTATATCAGTTGAAAATGGTCTCAAAATGACAACATTATCGCTTTGCGCAATATCATTATTTATCACAATATTTTCTGAGAAAATTAATCACACAGCTAAATTTGTTATCATGACAGGCCTAGTTGTGTTCAGTGTGTTCAGATATGTTAACAAGGGCTGCTGTTAACTTCTGCACCTATATATAATGGTTAATGTAAAAGATAAAAAACAAAACAATAACTCAACGTAATGCAGCCCACATTAATAAACCTCTGCTTGTCCTATTATTTCAAGTCTAAATAACAGACATGAAAAATATCTGTGGTTAACTAGTGCAAGCAGACAGTATGCCGATATTGTACGTCCATATTTTGTACAGACTTATTCTAAATTTACCATAAGTTTGGTCTCATAAAAGGCCAAAGACTGCATTAAAAAAAAATAAGATGGACATAGCCACCGGCTCAGATATAAATTCCTGATACTGCACTTTAAACGTGTAAAGTATCACTGCCGGCATCTAGGGCAGGGTTATTCAGTTTGGTCCTACAAGGGCCGCAATCCAGGAGGTTTTCCATGTATCACTGCTTCAACACACCTGAATCACATTAAACGGATCTAACAGCCAATCAAGTTCTGCACAATGACTATTTAATTTGAGTCAGGTGTGTTGGAGCAGAGATTCATGGAAAACCTGCTGGACTGTGGCCCTCGTAGGACCGAATTGAATATCCCTGATCTAGGGACTGGTTTCCTGGCTCCGGCTCCAACTGGCTATATTCACTTCTTTTATACCAGATGTACTGTACAAGACATGGAAAGGCATCAAATCTTGACACAGCAACTGAACTCTTGGTATATTTTACTTGGAAGTGGAATACATAAATAAATATACAGCTCTGCTTATTTCTCGAATAGCTATTAACTTGCAACTTACTCAAAAAGCCAACAAATTCATTGGAGAGGAGTGCCTCTGAATCACTTTAAAAAACAACAAAGATGGCCGCCAATGATATATAATGTTTTTTTTAAAGGTTTTTCATATCAATTATGATGGAACTATATCATCAATTTTCATAGGGTTCCCATCTTCCTATCCATGAGCATCCACAAAAACATGGGCAGAATAAAATTTTAGTTATGCATCTACTCACTTGAAATAGGCCAAACAAAAGGCACTGTTATTATATTCTACATTTAAGTACTAGGGAAGATAACCAGATTTGCTAATACACAGTTGTAATTGTATTATCAACTGCTTTCCTGTAGGTTTAATAGCTCAAACATGCCATTTCAGCCATTTACTGCATTAATCTCCAGTGAAAACACTGAGCTCCACTAAGCAACTGCAGACAGGCTGTTTATGAAAGCCTTAATGATGCTACATTAAAGAAATACCTTAAAGACTGAGCGAGTCTAGAGTTTTTGGTGCCCATGGAAACCTTCAGTGGACATTTATATTTTTTACTCAGCATGCTTTGTTTCTTTAGCCGGTTCTATCTTGATCTATTCTGGTCTGGTACCCTTAATAACACGTTTGGACATGAATGATTTGACTATTGTACCTTTTTCCAGTGATACCAAACTGACCCACCTGTGTTGTCCAGAGCTCCCAAGATCCAGAGCTGGTACATGGAATTAAGCATGTTATCCTCAGGTGGTGGATCCATGAAATGGAAGAGGAGCAAGTCCTGAACACCCAGAGACTTCAATAGCAGAACTACATTGGCCAGGTTGGTCCTCTGGATTTCAGGTATGGTAGTGGTCAGCATCTCGTTCTTATAGGCACTCTGAGTGTATAGCCTGGATGGGAAGGAGGGAACAGAAATTGACACAAACATAAAACATTTCAAATGTATGAGAAATTCAAGCTACAATGTTTTTATAATGAACTCACATTACCTCAAAAGGCTAAATGTATCATGTATGTAAACACACCAGCAGCATACTGTTGCAGCATATCATAGTTAGCATCATGCTACAGCACCCACCTACCACAAAGACCGTGTGTTGTGGTGATTTTGAACTAAAGTTTCCTTCTGTAGTTGTCTATTTTTAAGAATTAAATATTTTATATTTTGATCAGTAATATAATGTCTTGAACGCCCCTACACACTTGGAAGGGTACCAAATAGAAACATTTTTCTTATTTCTTGAAGCCTGGACTTATAAATACTTCTACACTTAACACCTTCCTACCAAATCGATCGTGCAGGTACCAGTATATGTCAGCAGGTGGCACTGCTGCACCATCTAGTAGGATCATATCTGAACTTTAAATATTAGGCACATAAAAACTTTAAGCATCATAAATATTTGTTTAAATTTATAAACTAAAATGGTTACCATGGAAAGGCTCTCTGCCACATTTAGACATAAGTTATAACATTTGTGTTGACACCTCCTGCTTAAGCTTGAATTTTAAACCAAGAATTATTCACCAGGCAGTGTGTTTCCATAATGATGATGATGAACCCCAAAGCCACCATGGAAAAAAAGCTGCTACAGGGGATAGGATGTCCTTTTATGGAGTAGGTAGAAGAAATTAAATAAATAAATAAAATTCACTGTTGTGATGCAAGTTGTTCAGCACCAGTTTATTCTAGTCAACTGCATTCTAACTATGCAGTAAGATGATGAGCATGGGGGGGGGGGGGGGGTCTTCTTGCCCAGGGTCTTCTTTTTCAACAACTAAGAGTTGTCTGATGTAGGTGTGGGTGCCTGCCCACACAGATAAAGAGTATGCGAGTGTGGAACTCTCATTGCAAGAAAACGAGTGTGACTCATTGTACACTACGTAAACACATTCAAGCTTACTGCTGCAAAAGCAATTCTTGTGGACTTCTGCAGGAGCAGGTGGGCAGGATTTATCTTGAAATATGTGGGCTTTCATAAGCATTACAGCTCATTAGGAATGCAAAATGTAATAAAATGTGCGTCACGTAGTCTCTGCTTAAGTTTACATGGCAAAAAAAAAATAAAAAATAAAAAAAAATAAAATAAATTGAGAGAGAGGGGGGCATAGGTAAAATGGCGGGACAGGATCTCCTGTGACACATTTCCATGGTGTAAACAGAGGTAAACTGAATCAAATCCACTGAAGATTAAAGTCTTTGCCTCTTATCTATGTTGTTAATTTGCAAATGTGAATTCAAGATTAACCAACAGCTTTAACTGCTTCTATCAGTTCTTCAGTGGGACTCAAAACACAAAAAAAAACACAAAATGTGGTTATGAACGATGTACTATCTGCAACTGGTGCAACATGACTCGTACCGCAATGTGCATGCAAGGACTTGAGCATTACCTGTAACACTGCCCTGGTCCTGTACGTCCTGCTCGGCCAGCACGCTGGTTGGCATTAGCCTGGCTGATGGGATAAACCTGGAGAGCGTCCATACCAATGCGAGGATTGAAAACCTGAATTGGATTGAAAAGAGAGAAAAAGCACAGGTGAGAGAAATATACAAGCAGTGAGTTAGCCTTAAGAATTGTACTGAAAATAAACAGGATTCAAATTTAATAATAAAAAAACACATGCAAACTTGGAGAACCTTAAGTTTGCAATATCCTGCATCCACAACAAACATGATTCCATCCACAGTGAGGGACGTCTCAGCGATGTTTGTAGCAACAATGCACTTCCTCACACCATCTGGAGCCTTGAAGAGGAATCAAAGTCAGCATTTATAAGTGTTAAAATACATTTAAAAACAATTACAATATGAAGTGACTGATATAAACCTTCTGGAAGATCTTGGCCTGAAGGTCAGATGGCAGCTGTGAGTAAATGGGTAGCACTGCCAGAGGTGGAGCATTCTCCAAGTCCCCCAAACGCTCCACAATCTGATCTGATGTCACCTGCAAGGACAAGGTCAAACATTCTCAAGATACACCATAGGCAAGCTGTTTCAACATGATGTAGCAAGTATGGACTTTATACTTGACAACAGTAGAAGAAATATTTTATGATTTTAAAGAAAAACTCTTAGAATAACTCTTAACTATGCAGCATTTAAAAAAAAAAATCTTTCAAATGAAAATTAATAGATAACAACTATTTGAGTGACAATAGATGCCTTGTCCCTCACCTCAATGTCCTCCTGTCCAGGCATAAAAATAAGGATGTCTCCCACCATTCCACTAAGGTGGATCTGAAGAGCTTGCTTCACTGCAGCCTCCACATAATCCTCCTGAGGTGTCTGCACAACATGAAACAAATCAGTCAAATTCAAAGCAAAAATGCTGAAATCATCTAACCAAAACGCAGAACATTGGAATTACACAATTAAATACAATTATTTAAAAACTCAAGGTAGACATATTGTTATATTTAACCAAAACTGCAGCAGTGTGTTTAGGTAAAACTACCATAAATTACTGTAATTTTGTCAGGCAAACAGATTTGAGGTCAAACACAAATAGTCAATGATGAACAAAAATTTTTTACCCATTGTTACTTGTTAATTTGGTGGTCCTGTCTTTTTTTTGTGTCTTGTAAGTGTAACATGATATGTAAACATTGCATTTAAGATTACTGCATGCTGACCAGAAATCAGCGACTCTTCAATTCATTTACAAAAAAGCTGATATACCTGGTCAAGGTGTAATACAGTAACTGTAGTTTGCCTCTATGAATATACACGATTTACACATACCTTGCTAAATAAGATGTCTACTGGAAATGTCCTTCCAGGAATGTGGAATATGGGTACGTTGCCAAAAAATGCTGCAAATTTGTCTGAGTCCATAGTAGCAGAAGTAACTATGAGCTTCAAGTCAGTGCGTCGAGATACAACCTAGTAAGAAACAGAAAACATGGGTGGAGTGGTCACTTTACATCATGAAAGTATTTACACTGGAGTCAGAATAAAACAAGTCAGCAGATGTAAAGCAGACAAGCTGTGTGTTTTTTTTGACACAAACATCAATAAATAAATATCTTGCAGCAGACTTAATGGATGTTATTTATGTACTGACCTCACGTAGCAGTCCAAACAGCACATCAGTGTTGAGGGAGCGTTCGTGAGCTTCATCCATTATGACGGCACTGTAGTGGTCCAAGTCTGACTCACGCAGAGACTCTCTGAGCAGAATTCCATCTGTCATATACTTTATCAGCGTTTTCTCCGATGTGCAGTCCTCAAAACGGATTGCATATCCAACCTGAAAGAAAGGAGCAATCAAGTAAAATAAACAGCATAACAAGCTGGTAAATCTCATCAAATGCTACTGTATTACAGGCTTATGATTTGTAAATAAAGTACAGAAAATCTAGAAACCACAGCACATACAGTTTAATCACACTGCATTTTGCTATGTTCCATTTTTCAACCATACCTCCTAACTTTCTTACTATTCATGTTCCTAATTTAATTGACGAAACCAGATTTCTAACACGCCTTTAATATTTTTTCCTCCCACTAGATGGCAGTATTATACAGTGTTAGACAGGAGATACTAACAGACTGCAATTAGCACTGCCAGAGCCATTTAAACTGCATACATCAAACAAACTGAGTTCACAGATTCACCACATTTTCTTTTACAGTGTATTTTTATATAGTTGTTTAGTGAGTGTCTTACCTACCAGACAGAGGTCAGAGCGCTCTCTGTTTATTAAGAGTCAGGTAGGAATTCTGACAAACGAGCTGAGCTAACAGCCTGAGCAAAGTTTCAACAACTTACACAATCTAATTTTCTAAACTTTGTACCTGTTCAAGGTGAAGCTAAATATAGTGAATCACCAAACTGAAAGTATTCCTAAACACTGTCGGCTGCAAGTAAGACACTGATTGCCTAATTGATACATACAGAAATTTAATTAATTTTAGGTGTTGCTCATTGTCCCACAGTGATAGATAAAACTGTACGGTGAGGAATAAGGCAGACTGGTTACAGCTGTCTCACCTCCTCTCCAAGGTTGGTGCCAATCTCCTCGCTGACTCTCTTGGCAACACTCATGGCTGCCACTCTTCGGGGCTGAGTACAACCCACCATGCCATAGCGGGTGTAACCATCTTCATGCAGGTACTGTGTCAGCTGAGTGGTCTTACCACTGCCTGTCTCCCCAACAACAATCACAATGCTGTTGTCCCTGCAGATTGTAGTAAACACAATGCAACAGTTAAAATTAATTAATAGATGAAAGGGATTTGAGGAGAGCAAAAAACCAAAGTCTTGTATCAATACCTTATAATGTTGAGAAGCTGTTGCCTGACAGCAAAGATAGGAAGGTACTGTCTCTGCTCCAGAATACTCTTCTTCTTTGCAAACTCACTACTGGCCTCAGTCTTCTCTTTCATGTGGTCTGCAAATTTTTGGTCTGCTCTGTGAGACATTCAAAGAAAATTTATGTTGACAGTTGAAACAAACTTGCAGTACAGCTTTATGAGTTAAACTTGTGGACGTTGACAAATAAGCTGCGCATTCTGTTCACCTGTAGTCTACTTTGCCGTCCTCGCCCACCGCTTTGTTTCCAAACTCTTCATCCTCTGTCTTCTTGATACCCATGATATCACCCAACTTGGTACCTGCCAATTCCCAGTGTTTGTGCTGTGCCTGCAAACATAGTTACTCCAATTAATAAACTGATGATTAAAATTAAAGCTGCAGCCTGCAACCAACGATGGGACTTCAATATGATGGATGATTATACAGAGAAGTTTAAACAGCCTTTAAAATCACATTTGTTTAGCTCTTTTATCTTGCTGAGGAGGTTTATTGGGAAACTGGCAATAAACAAATGGGTATTGTGATTGCGTATATATCATGTTCTGAAGTGATGTAAAAGCTCATCAGCTGTAAGATCCTCAGGTTTTTGGGGGTTTCTGCTCAAAAATTAAATATCCAAAAATATCTTTTCAAAACATTATTATGTCTCTACAATTTCTGTAAACTCTTCTGGTATCAAAGTAAAACCAACTAACTAAATTTCATCAGAGGTGGAAGCATCGCCACAGATGCCACTGTGTTAAAGTAAATGATGATGGAACATAGATGAAGAACTTTCTCATTTTCTAATTTTTTCCATATTAGAATAAATAAAGGCAAAGAGTCAAAACACTAACAAACTGAAACACATACTTTGTTGTTTTCTATTACTTAATTGGTGACTGATAAATTAAAACTATCTACAAAAGCATATTACGAACATCCTCACTTTAGCTTAAGTCTAAACACTGTGCTATGTATTATCCCAAAATGAACAACATTTTGGAGCAGAATTACAAAGCTAGGTGCCTTTTACTGAAAATCAGTTTAACGGAAGTTGCAGGTGTAACCAACCTTCTTGCGTTCTTTCTGCTCACGATGTTTGCGGACAAGCTGGCTGCCCTTTCGAGAGATGATTGCCATGTCAGAGGTAGCATCTTTCACAGGGATGACAGGCTCTGGCTGTAAGAGAAGCACAACACAACAAATATAAACAGCCATTATAAAACATAAAACTAAGAAGGATTATGACAGTCACATTTTCTTATATAACAGATATTTAAAAAAACCCAGTTACAATTGAGAAACAGCATTCAAGCTTCATTATTGTCAGAAATCTTGGCTTTGACAGAGTGAAGCAACAGACAAAGAAGTGCAAAGAAGAGTTAGCAGGATCAGGCTGTTATACTTGTAAACAGAGCAGGTGTGCTCAGAAATGTTAAGCCTTCAAGAGATTCTAGATTATATACATAATAAAACCTAAGACATAAAAAATTGTGACTAAAGGCTTAATAAGCTACGTGTAATTTACCTGCTTTGTAAAGACAATTCTTCCATCAAGGAAGGGAGGGACCAGGTTATGGATCAATAGATGAACCTTAGTGGCGTTGTCTTCCTCAAAGTCTTCATCTACCTCCAATCTTTGTACCACACCACTAGTCAACATGCGATTGGTCTCCCACCGCTCATTATCCTGAGAAAAAAAAAAAAACACAGCTTGTTTCTAAGGATATACCAAAACTAAATTACAATAACAAGGAAAATGCAGCAGAACAAACAGACATGGAATTCTGAGTAGCTTGATGTAATGCACTGTGATTGCACCTCATTAATCTGTCGCTTCTGGGCAGATATTCTTTTCTGAGTTTGTTTCTGGAGGATCTGCTCCCTTTTCTTCACATATTCGTCGGAGGTGGAAGTGAAAGGGTTATGGAACTCATCATAACCTTCATCCATCATGTACCAATCTCTGTCAGCTTGCTGCAATTCAAGGAAACAATCAGACCCGGAACTACACATTTTATTCACAAACAATTCTACGAAGTATGAAGGTAGGATAAAAGGGATACCTTCTGGTCCTCCTCCCACTGTTCTTTCTCATCTTCATCATCAAACATAAACCCTCCTTCACCCTCTTCTCTCTTACCTGAAGAAAAAGTAAGAAAATGTCAGTATTTGTTCTGTTTAACTTAGCATGTGAGTAAAAATTATTTTGTTTTTGAATAGTACCTTTTCCTTGTGATAAACGAGGCGTGGAGCCCAAATGCTTTCTGTCATTGGCCCACTCGTTATACTTGTAGGAAGGGGTAGGCAGTGGTGTGTCGTCAGAGTAACGGCCTCTGACGGATCTAAACATCACAGCAGAATAAAACAGTCAGGATTAACAAAAGAGATACATTGCTGATAATTTATGATAAGCAACTGAAAATTATATATTTTGTTAATATTAAAAAAACTATTCAGTCCGGTTTTACAAATGCAAATAAATTGTAACGCTGAATAATCACAATATTATGAATTAAGATTTATCTCTGCTCAATTCTCAACTTCATGCACAAATAGAAGTCAAATAAAGTCATGTCAGGGTCAATGGTGCATGGTTAAAATGCAGCTCAGAGTAAATGTTTGCTTATTACCTGTCCCTTCTCTCACTCTCTCGGCCAGAGTGATGGCTTCTTTCTGAGCGATCTGACTCTCTATTAGATGGGGAGGGGGATGGAGACTCCCAATGAGAGTGCCTTGAACTGGCATAACCACTATCATCCTCATCCCAGTTGGAGCGGGAAGGTGTGAAAGAATCTACATGAAAATTTGACCAATTAAGCTTGGAAATTAGACATAATACATAAAAAAAGAATTACTAAAAAAAAGTTTAACCTCTGGGACGCTGTTGTGGTGTCGCAGGTTCATCTCTCTTACTGCCCCGGCTGATTCGATCAGACCATCCATCTCTCTGTGAGCGCTCAGTCCTCTCACTGCGTTCCCAACGCTCCGACCGGCTGCTGCTGCTACCACGACTATGGCTACCGTCTCGTTCATCTAACAGACAGAAATGAAAGAAAGGTACTCTTAACATCTTCAGCCAGTCTAACTTTTGCTTCAGTTGTCAAGCACTTATTTAAAATAGTATCACAATTATCTTATAAAGAATTTAGTACATTTTCTCACATTTCAGAGGGTTTAACCAGAAAACTTTTAATCTTTTCTGATGTGATGCATCGAATTACAACCAAAGGTCTACCTTTATTGAAACACTATTACCCCGACTACACTAAAAGCCGGAGTGATCATAATAATCACCTCTTTCACCCCGTCGCTCTCTGCCTTTGTCTCTGCTCCTTTCTCTGTCTTTGTTCTTGTCCTCTTTGGAAGAAGCGTAGACGCCATGCTCACGTCTGTCTTTCTCCCTCTGCTGGTGTCTGCGTCGGAACTCTTCACTGACCCCTCCTGGGTTTGAAGGTGTCTCAGAGCCAGTTACACGATACTTCCTGCAATCAAGACAAAAAATTACTTAGCGATGTCATTTTTATTCATATTTTTTACTAATTCTTTTAATTTCCACAAACAAAAACAGCTTATAAAATAAAAGACTGGTTAAAATATTTAACTTTAATAAAACAAAATAAAATGTACTCACCTGTGCACACTTATTTTTGTATTATACTTTTTTTTTTATATATAACAAAATAACTTACCTCTCTTTCTTAGCACTCCGATCCTTATCATTGTCTTCTTCATCAGACCCAGAGTCGCTTTTTCCTTCCTCCCAGTCCTTGTATGAAGAAATTTTTGATTTCTTTTTATTGCTGTCATCACCATTAGAATCTTCTTGTTCCTTAGTTTCACGCTCCTTCCTTTTTTGGGCAGCCAGGAGATCGAGGCCAAGTAAAGATGTGCGTGGTGCAGGTGCCCGAAAAACATGGGGCTCTGCGGCAGCATTCTTCTTCTTCACAATTAGACCCCCAATTTGAGCAGCTGGATTAGTCCCTTCTAGCCTGTGCATGGACGCATCATCATCATCCATTATCTGAGGGGAGAAAAGTGTATACTAAATGACCATAGAATATAGCAGAACAGAATAAAATAACATATAATATATATAATATTGCACATAATATACATTTTAAAACAGGCACAGACTGGCCCAGGTGATCTGGGCCAAAAGTGGCCTGACTGACCTACTTGTCAATAAAAACATAAAACAAAAGAAAAATAATTTTATTAAAGCATGCAGAGGTGGAACAGCTGAGATGCTGAGGAAGGCGGTGGCGATATACGATACACATATGCAAAATAAAAAAGTAAATAAATGAGGAGCAGAGACCAAACCTATAAAAAAAAATAAAGCAGTAGGAGGCTGGCAAGTGTTGGAAAATTTTGAATATTTTCAAATCTGCAGCAGTCAGCAGCAACATCACATGAGTTCACAGTTTAATAAATGAATGATACAGACAGCTGGTGTGTTACAAGCTGTAAACTTTAATCTGAACATATTATAGCATGATGATCACTAGTTGAGATTCTCCATAGCCCTATGTAGAAGTGAGTCACTCTGGTCCTTTCTGCTGTCAAAACCTAATTCTATTGTAAATGCTGCTGTGGTTTGTTGCAACAGGCATACAGTTCTTCCATCAGCCTAAACATAAAAGCTAATTGATATACAGGAGGTCCTTTATGGGATGTTCTGGTATCACAGATAAGATTATTGAAAATTATGTGATGCATTAAACTGATAGGTGGATATTTTAATACTTAGTGATACTAGTCTGTACACAAATACTGTCCACATCTGTCCTCGTCCAACTCAGAAACAGCTGTAAACTGTGCCAATGAGGAACACAGCATGTTAATCTGGTAGTAAATTATGTGGTTGCAGCTTTTTGTGTTGGTTGGTTAAATGTTGATGTCTGAGGTTTTAGTTAACGCCTTACGAATATAGGAAATATTGATATTAACATATTAAATTTATGGTACCTAAATATTTGCTGACAAAATTACACAATCATGTTGTTTAGATTAACATAATACCACAATGTGAATATAGGAGTCCTGTGACAGTTGTATTGAGTCTTTTGATGAGAGAAGGAGAGAGAAAAGAACTGGACTGATGACTGATAGTTGTGTGTGAATGTCGGTCTATATACTTAGAATAATGAGCTTTGGTGATTACTTAGCTTGTATGTGTGTGTTCTTGCGTGTGAGCATATGTATGTAGAATGAATTGGGGTGGCCTAGTCTTTTTCCTCCTCTAGTCCAGCCCTGATTTAAGAAGTCGGATGCATTCTTTAATATTAATGAAATGCGTCACTAAGGCTAACTTCTCATTTAGCTGTACGTCGCGTTAATGAGTTGGACAATGTCGTAATGTTCGGTCACTTACTTGTTACTCATAAAACAACATTTCGACTGAATTTCTATCTGCTCCTTTTGTAAAATAAATGCTGAACTGATTTTACATACCTTGGTCGGAGCTGCTAACGCTAGCTTGCCCGGGATTCGATCCTGTTATGAACGGCAAACTCCGAAAGAACACCGCGCGTTTACCTGGGACTAAAACCCAAAAACTTTCACATGGATGTACTAGTTTGAGGACACACAAAACACTATGAACCAATCCAGCAAACTATCCGTTTGGCGTACTTGGCAATAGTTATACTGTGGGTTTCGTAAATACAACGCATATGTTTACACACTGGGTAGCAGCCATTACAATCCCACAATTCTCGCTCCCTTCTTCTTCTCCATCACCTACAGGATGTAGAAGAGGCGTGTTGCTGCCTCCTATAGGTCATTTGAAAATTTTTCATTGATGGACTTTCTCTTTCTTTTTTTAAATGTAAAGTACACTCAAGATGGAGAAAACTAACTATAGTTTTAATCACTATGTTCTGTGATGAGTGGTGATTTCAGCTGATTATCTTTAATTATTGTTACTTTAGGATGAAAAGATATGTGGCAAAGTCAATTAACATCACATGTGAAGAGGACAAAGATCAAAAGCACTACAAGCACTTGTCTGTTCATTTGAAAGACAAGCTGAACTGGAAGGCCAACACAGATGTTGTTTACAAAGATAAGGAATGAGCAGAATATAGATACCCTTACTCTGTGGTGGTCATCTACTGTGCTGTTGTCTGGGAAGGTGCCCAAGGTGGGAACAACATCAGTGCCAAAGATGCCAATAAGCTCAATAAAACTTGTTTATTTAGTAGCTAAAAACATTATTGGTTTGAGACTTACAGTAGCTCATTTACCAAACTGCTCTACATCACATACGTCGTACACTTTATCTTACAACCTCTTTGATCAACCACACAGACATTGTAGCTTATTCTTAAACGTTATGGTTTAGCTTAAAGCTAATCAATAAATTTGATACAATAAATCTTTGATTTGTGTAGACATAAGTATGCACTGGTATGCCAACGGAGGTGGACAACTTTGGGCTCCATCTCTAGATTTACTACACTCAGTAAATCAAGAGATGGGTAAATGGATACCTGAAATGGATTTTTTTATATATATATATATAAAAAAGGGGGAAAATAAATTAATAAATAATAATAATAATAATAATAATAATAATAATAATAATAATTATTATTATTATTATTATTATTATTATTATTATTA
>JBAMHW010000001.1:19040151-19058623 GCA_037177495.1 Rhadinocentrus ornatus | reverse complement strand
CGGTGATAATCCCTTTTTCAAGTTTGTGCCAATCAGAAGTCGTTGATCCGGAAGAGACTCTCAGGCTGAAGTTGGCAGATTCTACTTGTTGGCTCAACAGACTGTTTTGCAGCAAAATCTTCTGAGCCATGGAGGATGGTGGCTGTATGATTTTCCGACTTTGACCACTTTAGTTTTGGAAATTAATCTCTATCTGTTTCTTACTGCTCCAAGTTGGCCCTCACTTTCTAGGCACCAAGTTTCTAGCTGCAGCCAATCAGAGAAGTCTATTAGGTTAGAAAACTACTCCTGGCTGGCGACACAGTGTCTCCTGAACCCAGATCTCATCTCATCTGGCAGTTTACTAAGGAGTCGTGACACGTGAGAACCACATTTCAATTCGACTTCTCCACCAAGAGTCCCAAGGGTCTTTAGCTTCCCAACAAGGCCACGGATCTGCAGCGCAAACCTCTCAAAGGCCTCTACATCCCACTATGGATATCTGATGCATCTATGACAACAGCAACCTTTTTGAGGTCTAATTGGTGAGGCTGACCAAATTTCTCAGAGCTGCCATGGTGTCAGTATAAGGAGTTGAAGAATTAAGGTATGCTTCAGCGATGAGGCGGCTTCGTCTAGTTTCAAATGATTGATCAAGATCTAAAACTTGAATAACTCTGTTTCATCTGGTGGCAGCAAATTATCCAGAGCAATCTTCAACTGTGCAAACTCACCAGGATCCTTCATAATGAGATCAGGGATGGCTGGGGAGGGACCCTTGTAACTTTTCTCTTGTGTTATGTATGGCTGAGATGAATAAGTTTTTATAAGGTTTTGCTCTAAGGGTGATATGATTTGCCTAGGTGCTGCTCCAGAACGCTGCTGGTCCCAGGCATATGCAGGTATAGGAGTGTGATAACTTGTAAAAGCCTGAGCAGCTGTTTGATATTGTGGGAGAGGCTTCTGACTGCTGGATGATAGATGGCTGTTCAAAGTGAGAGGGAGGCCTACTACCAGGTCATGAGAGTGGTAATCTGCTTGTAGAAGCTATCAGTGTTTGCTCCTTTAACATCTGTAATACTCCCATCATCCTATCTAACCTGTCAAGCATTGCAGTACTTTTTGGTTGAATACTCTCAGCTGTCGGAATATAGGAATATGTTCCTTGGTGTTCTGGTTGAACGGGGGTATACTGTGTCATACCGGGACTATGGGGTAATTCCTGTATTTCTCCTTACAACATAGGAACTATCAGTACGGGCCCTGAAGGGAGGCTGGAGATATTGTGACGGAGGTGGTGCCTGTGGTGGGGGTATCCGTGGACGTGTTAATTCTGGAAAGGCTTCACTGAATAGGTAACTAGGATGCATCTTTAGGATCAAAGAAAACACCATCCGGCTCGAAGGACAATTGAAGGATTGATATTTTTGGAGGACGGTTTAGGACGATCTCCTTGATAAGCTTAATTTTCTTTATGGAATTTCACTAATTTCCCACTAATTTGTTCAGCCTATACTGACTTGTGAAAGGCTAACAGTTACTAATTATATAACGGGTCAGCTAGTTTAACAGCATGCACAAGCCTCATGAAGGAATAAACATTTAACATAAGCAATTAACTAAATAACATTAGAAAGAAAAGAAATATGCTGTTTAGACCGAAATATAACTCTTCACTTACAGTTCTTCACAGACGCACGCCACTCAAAACCTTAGGTTTCAGTCCAAATTTAGAGTCCATTCCCTAGTTGCTTACTATGCTCATAAGTTTAATTTCCGTCCATGTGCTAAAAAGCACAGTTGCACTCGCTTACCAATAGAGAGCGCACACGCCTCATAAACAGCCTTTCCAACAATGCTGCTGCAGTGAGACCTGAGTTACTTTTAATGACATTGTAGACATTGTAGAGTGTGTACACGTAGTGGAGGCCACACACACTACTGCACAGCAAGCTTAAATAAAACTTGTAGTTTTTGTACTGCTAGCAAAATATGGGCAAATGATGATGAATCAAGAACAGAGATTATAATTACCAGTAAATGAATAATGATTAGGCATATCTTGCCCTAGGGTTGACGGGGAAATGGTCAGATAACGGTAATGGACAATGGTCGGTACTGAAGAGAGACTGTCGTATGTCGCAAAATATTAGCATCTGACAGTGTAAAGCAGAGGAATTCATGATTCCTTCTGTCACTGACGTAGTTTTAAATATAGTTACAGAGTAGCAGCAAATAAACTAAAGACTATTTCGTGGCATATTGCTTCTTACATTTCTTTGTAAGCATTAGGGTGCATGTGATAGTGGGATCAGGGGGCCTTGACATTTTGGCCCGCAGAAAAAGTTTGGGAACCACTGCACTATGTAATGAATAAAGATTTCCAACTGAAATATATCACCATAAAGATCAAAGATGTTTTGTGTTTCCTTTATTGTTTTGAGCAGCAGCATTTATATATGGCTATATAAAATAGACATTTTCATTCAGAGAGGGGTGTACATTGGTAGAAATATCCTTCTGGAATATTATCATTAGATTAAAAAACAAAACATTCTTTCATTTTGTCATATGAAGCCTATTAATAGTGCAAGCCCAGTGCAAAGCAAATAATTCTTGAGTGTGGCATACAGTATGCCTGCTCACCAGAGCTATTTTTCCTGGAAATAACAGATGTAAGTGGAGAGGAGCAGGAAGGAATGATTACTGAAATGAAAGCCTTTCCATCTGCAACCTCCATAAGAGCCCTCACAGGTTAGAGTACTCATCCCCAACAAAGCACGGACAGCACAAATCAACATGTTATGATTCATCTTTTTCTATCAGCTTAAAGCTGGTGGGACATATGAATCAGACACTTTTGTTGCAGTATAATTAATAAAGACAACGTGGCCCTGAAGATGACTCAGTGCTTAGTACAGAAATTTTGAATAGAAACAATCTAAATGGTATATATTATAAAAAGCCTTGCAGTTTATCACATTTTTAGCATCCATGTATCCATTCATACCTGCTTATTTCAATGCAGGGTTATGGAAAACCCTTAAAATTTCCAATCTAGGTTGAATTCAGTGTAAGAGAAACACTTGTTTTTCCCCACCCCATGTTATAGTTCATATGAACAGACGATGGCACTACAAACTCATGATGCTAATGTACCAGTTGCTTGGTGTTTGAAAGACAGTGAAAAAATATTTAAAAATAAATGGTTAGTTTGATTTCTGCACCCACTCTGTGTTAATCTCAAGGTTTTTATAGGCACTGAACAGAGGGACACAATAAATTCATCACTGTCACATTGGTGTAAAAGACATCTTGCGGGGATGGAAAAAACAAATGCCTACAAAATTGCAACTGTGACAGCATGATACAGATAAAGACCACAGTTTGGAAGTCCAGTAAATTTAACTTTTTTCTTCTGTTTAGCAGAACATAGAAGCATAATATTGGAGTCTTGCTGAATGTGGCATATGTGACAGAAATTACGACAAAAGAAAATAGTGAGTTCCAGAAAGCCAGCATGTTGGATCTGTAAGAACGCATGAAACCCTGAAATCCTTATTCCCCATGACTGAATAGTCTGTTATTTCTATTAACAGCAATCCTCAAGGAGAGCTGAGGGTGCTAATGCACACCACTCCATTGTCCTGAGAGACCCATTTGGAGGGGGGAAACAGCAGGAAAGACACTTAGGGATGCAGCAAGAATAAAGATGGTCTACAAAAAGATTAGAAAAAGCAATAAGGTCATTTGTCATAAAATGCATTTTGTTTTGTTTTTAACACATGAAATAATGTTACAGAACATATTTTCATTATTAGTACAGATATTTTCTGTTTGTGTCTACAATAGGAATCATGGAGTTTGCATTTTTAAGAACCACCTGAAAAGGTACCCTTGACAAAAAGATTTACAGAAAGGATTTTTCTGAAGGACACAGATCAATAAAGTCCTTTTTTCCCCTTCTTGTTAGGTGATGTTTTCTGATGTTAGATGAGGATTTCTGCATCTTTTCTAGCAATATGATTTAAGATATTCTTAAATATGAAAGCTTTTTTTTTTTTTTTTTTTAAACAAAATTTGTGAAGTTATAATCTTTAAAATGTTTGCACTTGAGCAAAGAAGAAGATTGGGCTTGATTTATCATGCAGTTTTACAGAACATGACTAAATCAGATTTAGTCATAAAAAAAACAACACATACATGTTTGAGCTTTAAAGTTCTTGAAAAACAAGTATATCACAAAGTAATGGCTGCTATTGTTACTATATTTAGGTAAGCAATAATGGAAGTTGTTTCCATTTTTATAAAAGGAAACAATGTCATTATGCTACGGGAGAAGAGCCTTCTGGGGGAAAAATTGGTTCTTGATCCCTTTGTCTACGAAGAATATTTAAAAAATGTCAAAATTATTTTAAACTATTCCACAAGAAAGGAACATTAATGGTGTCAATTCTAAATTGCTTTCATTTTATGAAAGATTACCTTCCCCAGTAAACTCAGCCCAAGAATAAGTTTTTACTTTGCAAAAAGAAAAATCTATAAAACTTTATGACAGGATACTCGGGTATCTCTACAGTTGCTGCTGTCAAAGGTATCAAAGTGCCATAGTATGTCCACTGCCATGGAAAGATTACACATTTGTTCTGTATTCAAGATATGCCAGGTAACAGGCTTTACTGTTTATAAAGAAAATTTGGTCAATATTATATTTTGAAATTAGCATTCCAGCAAATACCAGGCTTCTGGAAACCTGGTGGTCTGGGCAGATTAATCTGAGTTATAACAGTCTTCATGTTTGGGCCAATCCAAAAACTTGTTTTCAAATAAGGATTGTATCACTTGTGAAGCATGGTGATAAAAATATTATGGTATGGGATAACTTTACTGCCCAAGGGGAATAACCAGTTTGCATTCATTAATTATTCTATGAATTCTGCATCATGAACAGACCTTTCCAAAGGATAATAATCCTAACGTAGAGAATTAAAGGGACAGGATATGTAATGATTATCTTGGGCATGGGAAATTATTTTTGGTTTTACTCAAATAAATAAATCCTCATTTTAATGGATAATTACATTTTCTCTTATAGCTGTATATCAAAATATGCAATCTTGTCAAATTATGCACTAAACTATGGTACACACACACACGAGGCCTCTATTTAATTTAGTATATAATCTAATTTGTCTTATAATGTAGTGTTTTATAACAAGTATGTGTTAAAATAGACCAAGGAATCAAATATATGTAAATTAATCTCTAAACCACCCAAACACAGTTAATTAAAAACCAAAAACAATACAGATACATTGTGACAAGTTAAACCCATATTTCTGTTTTAGAAGAAGAAGAAAAAGAAGAAGAAGAAGAAGAAGAAGAAAAAAGGCCTTTTCAGTACATTAGGTTTTGAGGAAATACTGCAAGCATGACATGCTGGTGCCTGTTGTCAAAGTTCCAGCAAGGAAAATAAAACAATTCAGTAAGTAAAAGTAAACACCTGGAACCAGCTCTGTTGCAGTTCTCACCCATAATCTCAAGTTTCTAAGATATTCATTCACAGCAAAAAATTACTGGCAGCTGACTACAGGTTTGTTTTAAAGGAAGAGTAGTAATGAAGGAATTAAAGGAATGACCTTAACGTCATTACAGTTCTCCACTTTAAAAAAAAGTCTACCAAATAATTCAAAGGCATCATACTTTATTTCACATATCTATAAATCAATACATTATTTATGCTTTATATTTAGAAACACAATATGTACAAACAAAAGGTCATGAGGTCATTTGTCTCACATAACTTGGTGATTTTTTATTTTCTGAAACTCACCGATAGCAACACCAAGCAGCAACCATGAGGCTAAAATGAACTGCATAAAATGTTTCTTTGCAGTGTTTTTCAAAAATTACACTGAACTTTCTTCTAAATCAACCTTCATCATGACACTAAACTTTATTCAGAGGTGGAGATGTTCATTGCCAAGTTGAATACAAGCTAAAGACAATGAAGAGTAACTCCAGAGGCCGCTAATTTAGAGATATTAAGCTCCAGATCTTCCCAGCACAAGTTATCTCTTCCTAGCACAAAATGTGGTGACCTTTCTGCAGTGTAGGTGCTAAATTACTTTTCTCTTTGCATGCACAGAAGGACTGCAGCTTAAATGTTAACTTCTCTCAGCTCTTACATGCCAAAATCTTTGATGCACAGTTTACAATAAGCATTAGGCTGATGGCCTTAGTTCTTCAAAGTGCTTTAATCAGACTTACTCACACATATCTCATATGAAAAGAAGCCTAAAGGTTGGTTATTTTGATGAGGTAATAGACTAACTTCAAAGGTCTGAGACGTGTTTACCTAAGTAACGGGTCTTAAAAGACAGACATTACTAAAAACTGTACAGAGAACATTTGTAGGCATTTCTGGAGCACAGAAAAAGTTGAAGGCCAGCTATAAAACAACTAAAAAGGTGGTTTAAGAGGCTGTCTCTGACCAGGACTCAAATCCTGGCAACATTGTGTTACTGAGTAAAAAAAACAACAAAAAAAAAAAAATCTGAATCACTCACAAAACAGATCCTGTGTTCCAGTCAACTTAACCTCGGTATCAGACTGACAATTGATAAAAAATAAAATGTACAATAATTAGTACACCATGTATGTAATGCACACTGTACAGTTGTTATTTCCAAACACAGCCTGAGTATTAAACAATTTACATTGCAACTTATGTGACCCATTACTTCATTCTGTAACCTTGATGTCATGCATGGAGACATATTAACAACATAGCCTTGATTGCCTTCCCAGATAGTACATCACAGTAAAGGTTCACTGACCATATCATTTGCCATACTGGTGGTACTCTTCAGGTCCAGAGGTCCTAGGCCAAAGTCACCAGTGTACAGGTGGAGGACACACTGGAAGAGCGTTCATGTACACTGATGGTATTGTCCAAATATCCTGATGAATTGCTGCAGTTAAGGGCGTTGGCCAGTTCAGGGCAGAGGGAGAGAACCAACCTCTGGAGAACAAGGTAAAATTTCCTGCGGAAGTTTCGGTTTATCCAGAAATAGAAGATGCAGTTGAGGAAACCATTAGAGGTTGGCAGCCACACCACCACAAATTCAACCCACTCTGGTACGCTGCTACCAGAAACTGCTGTGGGACAGAAAATATTGATGTAAGGCACATATCCATAAGACAAAATTAAGACAGCAGATTCCAAATAAAAATGATTGGAGAGTCTTGCTCTAGTTGGTCAGTGATTGGTTACATTTTAACCCAAAATTATTAAGACAAGATCTTAAACATTGTCTTATTGTTTAATTTGACATGGGGATGAATTCTTTGGGAACTGCATATAAACTGATGTCGATGAGCATGCCTGATAGAACATGAAAAATCTCTTTTAGAGACTTTTTACCAGAGTGACGGTATGAAGCAACCAACTTAACATTTAAAGTCCAGGGAAAAAAATACAAAATTAGCTTGGATTTGGTGGAATAAAAGAAAGTGCTTTACGGTTGGAATCATCATCATCACCATTTAGACTAGCACACACATAGAAATTTATGCTAAGACTGTCAGCTTAATTTTGCAGGGATTTTCATATCTGATAGATAAGAGCCCCATTTGGAAAAGGTCTTCATTTCTAAAAATATTGAGCTGTGACTCCACTTTCAGACGTGAAAAGACAGCACATGGTTGGGGTAAATGAGAAAAGTAAAAAAAAAGTCTGAGTCATAACTGAGTTTGAATCAATATATTCATGCCCACAATTACAAAAATAGCTGACAGCTATTTCTCAAACAGCTCACAAGAAATGAAAGATTTTATAGGGGAAATGAATATTAAATTTTGGCTTTGAAATACAAATACATCTTATAAAAGCCTAGTTTGAGCAATCTTTCCTTTGAATCCAGAAAAGGGGAAGAAGAAAAAAAAAACTAACATAATAAAACATAAAATCTCTGGCTTGACTTGCCCTCTTGATTATTTTATGTCATACTGTATAGCCTACTGCAAGCACATCTAACAATTATACAGAGGTTATACAGTGAATGTTAAATTCCAGATATTTTGCAGTTAATGCCAGCTTGCTCAAATTTAGACATCAGCAGTATGCAATTGTACATGGTTTGGATTTCTTCATCCTTCATTGTGATATGCAGCAGTAACACTCAAACCTCTCAGATGAGCTGATTACTCTGGTGCAAAAAAAATAACCCACATACTTACACTTTACAGCATGCATTTGTCTTTTAGGCTGCAGGATTGGATCAGTTTGCACTTTTTTGAAAGCTCAGCAACCTCATCTTAGTGACTTAGTTCAATGACTATGCATAGTGGACATGTAAAAACTTGAAGCCAAGAAAGATAGTTTCATGAACTATAGATAATTTTTTAACTGTTTGTGTGATTATTTGTATGAAAACAGATTTTTGAGTTATTTCTTAATCCACATATCCACTTTAAAGGTTCATTCTCAGAGATGCTTTTGCTTACCATTGTAGATCATAACCGCCATGCAGGGTGTCCAACAAGTGTAGTACGCGGCCATCACAGGCACAAGCACCCTTGATGCCACAGTGTGCCTGCTGCCACGCGCACAGCCGTACTTGCGCAGTTTTAGTGTCTGTCTCTTGGCTGCGCACCACACCCTCAGGTTTGCATATGTCATGACAATGGAGCAAGGGAAAAATATTAAACATGTCAAGCTCAAGGAGTAGGCTACGTTTGTGGAATAGGATGGATTGCAGACCAGTGAAGCGGTAGAAAAATTAACCTCGATGATGCCGTCTGGAAATGAGACTGGCCACAGTAAAAAGGGAGGGAAACACCAGGCGAAGGCAATCAAAAGCAGCGTCCTTTTTCTAGTCATCAAAGTTGAGTACTGCAGCGGGTAAAACACCGCAATGTACCTCTCAAGACTTATCGTGGCCAGTGTGTACATGCAGGTGGAGTAGACGGTGGCATTACAAAAAGCCACGACATGACAAAGAGCGTCTGGGCCCGCGGTGTAATCCTTTAACAGACTCACCCAGAGATTCAAGGGCATAACCAGCAGTCCAAACGAAGAGTCTGCAGCAGTGAGAGAGAGGAGAAAGTACCGAGAGTTTCTTGACCAACCAGCCACGGAAGATGTAATAACCAGGAGAACTGCAATGTTTCCCAAAGTAATCATCACGCCCAAAACGATTATTATGCTTACTTTGATGGAGCGGTGGGTCAGCTCCTGCAGTCTCGGAGGGTCAATGTCAGTAAGGTTGAAGTGGTCGGAGGTTGAGAGGTTAAGTGTTGTGCACATTGTTCTTCACCGTGGTATAACTGCAAGTGAATCAGCCACGTGAGAAAGACAAAAAATATTTAAATACATGAAAAGTATGGAGTTATAGGAGAACAGCGGCAGCAGGTTTTCTCCCTGCCGCGTCAACAATCAGCTGCACACCTGCTGCAATTAGTGATAGGGAGGAACACTGCAGCAGCCAGCCCTCAGAAATCCCTCATCTACTGCTGCAGGAGGCTGCCTGCTTCTACTGTAATATGCCGTATTATATTATTATTTCTAAGTTTGTTTTAAGTTACAAATAATAGATACTAAGATATAGGTTAAGCCTAATCTATATATATTTTATGTGAGTCTTCCACTGTAGACCAAATACAGTTTAAAATAGTCACCCTTTATCAAACTGATTCTGTGACTGATGTTAAAGCCCCAGGTATTTTGCAAAAAAAAAAACCTTGCCCTTGGATAGCTGACATGAAACCAAAATGGTTGAAAAATGCTTAGCAGAAAATAATTAAACCCTGAAGTGTTCCTGCCAAAGTTCACAGATGAGGTCAAATAGTTAAAAAACAGCCAGCTGTAAACTGTGATGTAGATGTACAGTAGTCAAGTTACAGCTGATAGGAAATAATGCACATATAAAGCTTGATCTTGTGC
Organism: Rhadinocentrus ornatus; assembly: GCA_037177495.1. Lineage (NCBI taxonomy): Eukaryota > Metazoa > Chordata > Actinopteri > Atheriniformes > Melanotaeniidae > Rhadinocentrus > Rhadinocentrus ornatus. The sequence continues at coordinate 19,048,698 of JBAMHW010000001.1, read as the reverse complement.
ATTCTTTCCACACTCGTATACTGAGCCTATATTAGGCTATTTATATATAACAAATTAGCATAAGATACCAATATTATTTGATTACCAAGGTTGTTGATTAAAAAAACAGAAGAAAAAACCCACCTTAGAGTAAGCCAGAAACAGGCCTTAGTCTGGATAAACTGGCACATTTAAGTAGTTTTCCTAATATCAGTTTAAGGTTATTTTAGTGAGTCTGAGACTATGGAGTCCTGGATTAAGCTAGTACATCTGGTGATAAACAGAGTCAAAAAACCAGTGTGAATCTCAAAATGAAACAGTGGAAGAGGTAAAAAAAGAAATAATTAAAGAAACTTCCTAACAAGATGTTAGTTAAACTAATTGTGCCAAACCATATAATTATCTAAAAACTGAGCAAAAATGAAGAAAAAGTTGGACAAAAAATTGCCATGAATGCAACATCGCAAACGAAATATAAACACAAGAACAACTTCTGGCAAGTCAGTAATATCTATTCCACTCGTCTCATATTTATACTATGACATATTGTTTATTATTATTATTTGTTCATATTTGACAACTGAGTGGTTTCTGCGTGGAGTCTGAACAGGGAGCAAGATGCAGCCCAAAGTGAAAATGTTCCCTCCTTTCCTGCAACAATAGAAGATCGGGGGCCTGTTCCAGAAGGTGGGTTATGCTAAAACTCCGAGTACGTTAACCCTGGGTGGAGGGAAACTTTGGACTTTCGGTGAAGTGAACTTTTTTTGCTGGGAGGTTCAATATAATGAAACCCAGAATTTCTACCTTTCTCCTCCCACCTGAAGCACACTGTCAGACACGGGTTGCCCGTACTAATGCAAATCCAGATATTTAGAAGTTGTATTAATACACAGTAATTTATGTAGGGACACGATTTGTCAGAATCCAAACATATGCAATATATATTCCTTATCAATGCCTTATCAAACGGTACAGTTTTGCAAGTTAAGTTCTCAGACCATGCATATCTAATGTAACACATCATGAATATTACATGACATTACAGCAAGATTTGTACTTTGCGCCGCGATACTTAAAATTTATTTTTTCAAATAGTTTTTTATTACGTTGGCAACCCAGAACATTTTAGAAAGACAACAGTATGTCGAGTCATGAGGACAGTCCTCACACATCTGAAATCTTAATTCCATAAATGCGTAAAGGGTAAAGATCTACTGCTGGTCTTTGGTTTCCAGCAGATATATATATATGTATAACGTTTCCCTTTGAAATCATCCCTCTTGCAACTGGTTTGATTTAATCCAAAATAAGCTAAAACTATGACTTCTTTAAGCCACTCATTACTTATGAGTGATTGAAGGGGTTGAACATATGACATGTGAATGCTGTAGGGCCCAGAAAAAAAAAAAGATTTAGGCACTGAACATCTCCAGATGTTGATATCTATGCTCAGAATATTATTTTCCAAATCTACACTGAGGTTTTATTCATTAGCTTATTCTGCACAGGTGTTGGGCTTCACCACTGCACTTAATTAAAAAGATGCAAAAAGTAACTTCTATGTTCTTTCTGTAGCTTTTATAATAAATATATCAGCAAGACACTTTTCAACCTGCTTTAATTGCATCCAGGAGTCAATAAAAGTGTCTTGAGAGTAAAGTGTGCTTTCAGCATAATTAATAACAAAACATTTGCAAACCATCTTGGAAACAACGAGTGAAACATTTTAGTATAAATCTTTGTTTCCTTTAACATGACCGATGTAACAAGGCTCTGTTTGTGCAAATGTTGGTTATAGGAAATATAAATTTCACTGCTGTGTTTACAAACTCAAAAGCTTTCTTACCAGGAATAACAATGAGTCAGTCAGTCAACAATTTATCATCCAAAAATGTCTCACAGAAAGTGTACACTCTGACAGCCATGTTGTCTGACAACCAATCAGGGTCCAATTTCAACAATCATGCACCATCAATGCCTTGCTTTCCTTCACCTCTTCTTTGTGTCTGCACTGAGGAACTGGTGCAAACATCCCTCCTTCACCAAATTATGATGACACGAGGGCAAAGGAGAAGAGCAAAAGATATTACATGACCTTACCCACTCAGGTAGCCATCTGTTCTGATGTGTTTTGTCAAGCAACAGAAAATCAGAAAGTAGTACAAAAGCATTCTCACCTGCATTTCTGCTTTCCTAGGGGCACTAATCTAAATTATGACAAATAAACTATCTCAACGACCTTTCTCCATCCCATGTAATCATGTGAATCACTGTTAATTTGTAAATGAGAGACTCTCTTTGTGTAAATGAGTGGCACATGTACATCAGCAGGAATATGTTTAAATTCTGTAGAAAAAATTTGGATAATTTAAACTGTGCAATGTTTTTTTTCTTAGAATTATAATAAAATTACATTTTTGACTCCATTAAGACCTTTTTATGCAGTCTTAAGCTAGCTTCAAGCTTCTACTGTATTTCTTTATACTAAAGGAAAGTTTAAAGCCGAATAAGGAGGTGGTTCACAAGAGAGGAATGTTCTACTTCCTATAGGCAGGATTGACTGTAAATGTGCAGGTATAGACAGCACACAGGCCTAAGACAAAGAGCTTTTCTGTTCTGTTCCCTTGCTCAGACCCCCAGAGAAAAACTGACAGCCATCTGTGTTTGATGTATTTCTTACCGTCCTAATGAGCGTATTATGCTGTTGATGTGTAACACGAGGCCTGGAGGAGATGGACTAAGCCTCTTGGCTTAATATTCTCACTCCCCTTCTATCAGTTTCACTCCTTCATGGTCAAATGCTTGCCTCCTGCCTGATTCTATGTCATTTTGAAAGGATGTAGAAGCACAGGCTCCAGCAAGATGCTAAATATTATACAACACAGTAAAACTGTTTATATCTTTAAAGGATGCTGAGAACAAATTCAAACTTTTTAAATTAGTAGATCAACATGGTAAAAATATTTTGTCACAGTTCAAATTAATTAATTGTAATTTTTAATACAATGCAAAATATGTTAATTTTTTTCAGGGAACATCAGGCTAACCGAACCATATATCTTTCGTAGCACAAAAAACAATAACAATATCAAGCAAAGAACCCAGAGTCTCTTGGTAAAATGTATTGCATTTGTGCCTGTCTTCTACCATCTCCTCCTGTCTCCTGAGGTATGTTTTTTCATGGCAACAGTATCCAGCTGGAATCTTGTGTTTTTTTTAAATGTTCCTCACTGATATACTTAATACAATGGATGTATACAATGGATGTATACAAAGAATGTATACTCAATACATTCTGTCAGAGGTCAGAATTCAGCATCACAACAACAAATTATGTATCTGGTAGACCAGATAAATCATCCATATTTGTGAGTTTAGACTGTAGACACTACAAGTTTAGCTCTTGAAAAGTAAAAGAGATGAAGCATGAAAGGGAATTACTTAGTTGTACCACAACATGGTAGTCCTATAAATGCAGTATATGAGTTGATGTGAGTTTCCACAAGTGCTTACACCAGATTTTATTTAATCTCTTGTGCTCCAATGACAGCAAAATAGTCTCCTCATCATGCTGTATGCTAAGTTTTTGTATCAGTACAGTCACTCGTCAATGAACAATCCGATGCACATGTTGAGGAAAAGAAGGAAGAGCACTCTGAGCCATTTTCATATCACAGTTCATTCATAAATCAGCCACATCCTTATAGAGCGTTTCCATGTGGCTCCAATCTTGAGATGTTTTTATGTGACAGAGAGAAGGTATTTCTGTGTGTGTTTCTATGTTGGGTCTACATGTGTGGGTGTGCGCACACAAGCGAAACTTGCCCAAAGGTCCATGTATAAACGTGGTTGATCCCATGTGAACATGAGTGAGATGGAGAGGATGAATTTTCACATGCTTGCAATTGAATATCCTGTGAGTGGGTGGACTCCTCCGTTGGCCACCTACTGTTCAGCACTTCCTGATGTGGAGGAAGGTAGCCTTCGATTTGATCTGTCTGTGCATGTGTGCTTGTGTGTGAGAGGCTTCATGTAGGCAGTAACTCTATTTAATTCCACCAGCGAGGGATGATGCATGATGTTTAGGAGAGATAGTAAAGATTTGATGGGTGATTGTGTTAAACTTGATGTCCGCCTTGACAGTGTATCCAAAGATAACAGCGCTCTGCCAGCAGAGACAAAACCCAACCTGGCAGGTTCAAAGATATTAAAGTGGTGTCTAAAATATTCTCTTTTGAGCTTTCACACCAAAGTGTGGGCTTAAATGAAGAAGGCCACACGATGCTGTGTGTAGAGATGTATGCACAAAGAGAGAATGGTACTGTCAGTACATTACCTTGCACTGCATGTCAAAACCAGAAGGAGTCCAGATTAAACATATTCAGGTTTGACTTTACAATTTTATACAAATTATGTTTATCTGGCTCTGCTTTTGGATTATCCTCACATTCTTGGACCAAATCCTTTCATCTAAAAAGTGACTTCAATGCAATATTTGACATTTCCGTGAATTAGTACTGCATGCATGAGACGTCCTTTATGTATAAGGGACATTTAAGGAAGATTTAACAGAGCTGAGACTAAAACAACATCAACACAGCAGTGGAAGCTCAATGATGAATCAAAACAGGCTCCCCAAAGGGATTTAAGAAACATATTTATAAATAGTGTCCTTTTAGTGTTAACACAGCCTCAGTTTTTGGCTCCAGACTCCCTGCACAGACACTGTTATACTAAGGCTTGTCATTAAAACAGTTATTTAGGAAACGTAGCAAATAAAAATTATAACCACTTCTGGTACAAAAAAAAAAAAAAAAAAAAAAAACAAAAAAAGAGGAAAATTTCCCTATAATTTGCCCCCCCCAGGACTACAGGCTAAGTCAAATTTTTGTGCAGAGAAATGTGAATGCATTTTTGTTTTCTTTTGAGCGTTTAAGGTGATAAAACATTTTTTTTAACGTTGCAGATAATCCAGAAAATGCAGAGACATACCACTGGCCTTGAGGTATTTCGATTTTTATACTGCAGTTTTTTAGTGATAGCTCAGCTGTTGTTCTGAAGATTCTGTTGAGTCTCTATTATTTATTAGAATGTATGCAGAAGATGGTGAGCAGAAGAGGCCCTGCAAAACATTGAAATCATTTCTAAATCCTACTCATCTTTTTGAATATTCTCTGCTGCACTTGACATATTACACGTGTTGCTTATCTGAACTGCCATATAGTACAAATTCAAGAATTAAAGCAGTTGCTGATTTAATTTTATGTACTTTATGCAATATCTACTATTCAAATACAGAAAAATATATCTCCTAGTATTACAGTGGACTCAAAAACATGCAATAAATAACATATTAAAAGAGATCTTAGTACATTAAGAGACTAATTTTCTTTTCATGTTTAATGACTTCAGATAATTGTAATTAGAATGGGAACTGCTATAGAACAGCGGTGCACTGTAAAGTGAAATAAAGATGAGTTATTCACATTAGTTGAATATAAACTGATACAGATGAAGATAAACAATTAACTTCACTCAGGGTGAATCCCAGTATTACTCTTTTATGTTCACTGTGGGAAGCAAAGATCACCAATACACACTATTACCTACACATGTGAAAATAGTGGAAGGAGCTTATAATAGAATGTGTTTTGTATAAAAATGTTGATTTACTGATGACAGCAATGTAGGTATTTGATAATAAAAAAGCTAGCCAAAACATTTATGCAGGAGTTTGTTTTGTGGTAGTGTGCGTCTGGTGTAATTTGTAGCCAAATTTTCATTTGCGTGTTTGTGCAAAACTGCACTATTGATCTCAAACAAGGCCCACCCCACAAAAGATTGGGGTGAAGTAAAGTTTATTGCCTCACTTCATGTCCTAAAACTAGCTGACTTAATCAGAGGTTTTAAAACAGAGTCGAGAAGAGAACTTTGGAACTGTAATCCTGTGGTATTATGAGGTTTTAATGAAATGTCACAGAAATTGTGAATAAAGGACATAAGATGACTCCTTTAGGCTTCCTTTTTTGTTTGCTGCTATGTCATGTACTATATGTCACCCAGATTTGAACCAATATGTAGTTTTTAAACCCACAGGTCAGGCAGGAGCAGAGAAAAAAAAACATTGTTTGACATTATTAATGAGGCATTCCCCAAACAGGAAATTATAAAATGTAGGAACTGAACATGCTTTTCTTTAATCCTGCTGGATAACCAGTTTATAGCTCAGCTCACAAACCACGACAGCCAACTTTAATCAGTCTCCTTTGTGCCCTGTCTACTGGAATAACTATGTCTTTTATCAGTTGGTTCCTGTGGATGTGCAGAGAAATGTTTGTTGTGTGACATCATTTGTGTGTGCGTCAAACCTTTGATGCCAAGTAGCCTGCAGTGAATATCAATGCATCCACTGAGTGCAATTTGTGCCTGAAAAGCTGGAGAATTAGTCATGTTAGTAGTTTTCTCCTCTTACAGCAGATGTCCTTACTGTAGAAAATGCTAAGTTTATGACCAGATTAACATGTTATGATTTAAATCACCCAGTACCTGTTAAACAACAGTTTGTGTTATTAGCTTTTTTATTTATTTATTTTTTTTCTTGGTGGGGAGGTCAGGCATGGTCAGGCTGTCCTCAGTAAGATTATGTTTCTAATTTATTTATTTTATTTTTATTTCTGAATTTCAACCAGTAAAGACATGTTCATGCTGTATATGATATATATGCACATGTATGCATTGTAGTTTATTTAAAAACAACATTAACAAAGACTTATCATCATCAATAATAATAGAGCAATAATCATCCTCATGTATTGTGAGTAACTAACCTGGATATAACTTGGAATTCACATGGTGGTTAACTGATTTACAAGAAAATAGGAAGAGAGTTGATTCATGTTCCATTTACATGAACCCAGTAGTATTGTAAGTAGAAATACTAATTAAGTGATTAATGTTGATTTAATTTAACAAATCCATATAGAAGACATATACAGTCCTTATATTTTTAATTTAAGAATAAAAACAAATAGACTTGTGTTTTGCTGTATCGCTCTGTTTCCCACAGATCACAAACATATACATGGAGGTGGTTCATAGGCTATTCTGCCCATTGAAGGTGCAGACATAAAATGATTTATCTCAATGTTTTGAAGACCGCATGAAAGATCAAAAGCAATATTAATGTTATGCACATCCTGTCAACTTTTTTGTCACAGGCCTCAGGTCTGCCGTCAAGCTTAATAATGACCACTTATCAAATTTGTCTGCTAGAGAAAATCTTTACTTGCCATGCAAATAGAAAATCTGATTGTAGCTGCCACAGATGCAATCTTGCAGAGGAAAACAGGAACACATTTTAAAGACCACTGAATCAACAGAAGAATGTTCATCTGCCATGAGTTGTCAGCACCAGACTGAGATAAGAGCCATCCTCAGGCCTCATCTGTAGCTTCAGATGGAGAAATGTTATTTGCTTTATTACCTGATGGGATGGGCCTGGTAGCTGAAAGGACTTGAGGATGGTTTTAATGCACATAAAATAGCAGTTTAGCAGAAATAGCAGAGATCTTTCCAGCTGCTGCCATCACAGCTAATATTCCATTATTAGTAATGGGTTTTGGAAAATTCCCTTTGTTTTCGAACATGTGCAATTGATTTTTTAAAAGATTTTTTATAATGATATTAAAGTAGTTCTTATTTGCAATTCAAGAATTTTTCTTAAAAGCTCCACAACAGCCAATGGACTCTTTTTTTTTTCTTTTTTTTTTAATATTGAAACATTGATGTGGAGATCATTCACTGACTTCAATAAAGAAGGCAACAACAAACTGACATTGTAGAAAGGACAACACTGCACCAGCAGATTATACAGTACATCCATCCCTCCCCCTCAGTCTGCATCTCCTCCTGTTCTGGATTCACTTAAGCGGCAGTTGCTTGCATTAGAAACCTCATCCTCGGATGAAACGTGTTTACCATCTACATTTTGCTGGCTTGGTCATTCTCACTGTGTAACCAAACACATGAAAGAGCATAAGATGGATTCTTTAATCCAAATATAAAAAAATGCTACCAATGTTAAAAACAGATCAAAAGAAAGACTGGAGCAACACATGGACACTACAAACAACTTGCCACCGTAATGTCACTGCCTCATCTAACTTTGCTCTTTGACAGGCCCATGCAGAGACCTCTGAAGGGGCAGGTGCTCAAAGTCAAAAAAGGGCACATCAAACCTGATTTTAAAAGACTGTGCGTGAGGCAGGAATCTAGCAATGACACAGCTGTTACAGTTACATGTAACGTAATGTACTATTATATACAGCAAGACAGATGGACATCACAATTACAAACCAGATGCAAATTGAAGAGGGGGCAAAAATGGGGATTTTCATAGCAGGGAAGAGTGAACATAAAATCAAATACCCTTTTAGTACTTTTATTCAACTTTTTTGTGTACTTTAATTAAGCCCCTACTATCAAATTAAACAATGGAAATGGAAATGGACTTGTACTTATATAGCGCTTTTCCAGTCAGCTTGACCGCTCAAAGCGCTTTACACTACT
>JBAMHW010000001.1:19019739-19040051 GCA_037177495.1 Rhadinocentrus ornatus | reverse complement strand
TTGACATGTAGTCAGGGAAAGCCTGTAATCGATCCTTCAACCTTCCGGTTGAAAGACAACTGCTCTTCCTCCTAAGCTACAGCCACAATCTGGATACTCTTGTTTGCTTAATTTAGAGTGCAGACTGCAGAAGTGCAGATACTCCTGGCCCATCCAGATCACTGCTGTTAGCAGCAAATTCTAACATGAAACTACAAAAAAATAAATAAATAAATAAATAAAAGGAAATGGGGGGAGGTATTACCTTAGTGTTACATGTCCCCATGGCAAGATGCAAAGCCTGCTAACTCTTCTAGGAAGTGGCTTACTGTGGCTGACCACAATACATGTGGAGTCACCCTCTTGTTTTTGTGTGTGTTGCTGGTACCTGTTAAAAAACTTTAAGTATCTTTTTGTATATATTGGTGTAATATTTAAATGTTCCCAATGTTAACTGTGTGATTTTAGTGATGCAAAAGAAAATCACACTTGTTGCTGTTTACTAAACAGTCAGAAGTAAAGGAGACTAGTGGGTGGCAGATTGTGACAGGAGAGAGCATCAGGGAAGCTGTAGCTGACTTTCTCCACAACAGAGCTCTTCTTTTAGAAAAAGAATCCAGCATATGGGGAATAAAGTAAAAAAAATCCTGGAGAAAACCCTGTAATGGAATAAATTACTAACATGAAAATCATCAACACTAACTTCAGGTTACTTGGATGTCGTGGCGTCATCCTACACAGGACAGTGATTCTAACTGCTTACAGCCAAAATGAAGAAACTGTTGCTGGCCATAATTAATATTTCTTATCTTATATCTCTGTAAGAGAAAAGAGATGTCTGTGATTTTAGTTTTAAACTCTCTCTTTGTTTTTTCTAGACTCACCATTGCTGCATGCGTCTCTTGGTCATTTGTGTGTGTGGATGTGTGCGCGTGTGTTCAGCTGCAGGCGCTGACTTTCACTCTACCATAACATTTTACTCTTTATCTGTTAATCATCATCACTTAGGCAATGTGGTTATTTCTCTCTGTAAAACCCCTGGTCAGATGACAGCTTCAGTGTGCTGAATTGTAATAACGCTGTTACTCAGTAATGGTAACAGTGTTGTAACAATGGAAATTAGATTACGCGTTACACGCCCAAGTCAGAAAAGTAAGAAAACATGCATATCATAGATTTTGCCCTGGTTTGGCAGGTTCTTATGTTAACAAATCTTTGTTTTGCAAAAAAACCATACATTTAATTTATTTTACCCACTTACCGATCCTTAGACCTCGCTAACTTCTTTGGTTATTCTAAAATATAGACTGACAACAACCGCTCTCTGATCTGCTATGCTGCAGCTCACCAGCTTGCCATGTGCTGCTTCTTTTTCTCCTGGTTGCACAAAACCAGAGATATAAGATGTTTGTGTCTGATCTGTTGATAGAACATCCTGTCTTTTGTTTGTTGGGTTTCTTCTGGGTCATCAAATATTTTCCATCCCAACGAACCAGTGATTAGAAATGATTTCAAAGTGTACACATATTACATTGATTCAAGAATTTCCCAAGGTTGTTGCACAAAACATATCGTACAGTGGTGTCTAAATGCTTTTAAGCCCTTTTGAATTTTCTATATTATAAAGATGAATGAAATATGTGTGAATATTCATGTCATGTCAAAATCCCAATCACTTGTTGAATTTAGTTCAGTTGTTCAACCATTTTCATGGTTTTTCCTTTAATGATCACAATACTGTACAATGAGTTAAGGTATTTCAAAGACTCCAATAACATAGTTTAGAACATAAAGCGTGTTTTTATTTAATAAACATTACATAGAAATACATTTTCTCAAAGAGCAGCTGTGAACCAGTACAGATATAAACACATCAGAACCAACAGAGTTTGGGCTCAGTGAAGTTTTATCACAAAACCAAATAAACTATTGGTTCAGAAGGCTTGTTATGCTTTAACTGAAGAAGCCATTAAATTACTGGTGGGATAATGGGTGGTCAGGGACAAAACAATAAATAAATAAATTCGCCTTGGCATTTTGGCCCAAACCGGTCCGTATACGACCATCACAAATCTTTGCTCTCTCTTAAATGTGAATATCAACTGTACAACTCCTTCAAACCACTAAAACCATGCAGTGAGTTAGCAGGAATCAGAGTAGAAACATCAAATACTTCCAAGTATGTGTAATTTGTTAATAAAGCAAACATCTAAACTCCAGCTCACTGATGAATATAAGAGCAACATACATCGTACTGTGGGCTTGAGGAAGCAAGAACAGACATGGGAGAGGATGAATCAGATTAATCTGAAGCAGGTTTAATATGAGATTGAATGCAAATTTTTTACATTATGATGCTGGTCAGGTCCACAATTTTTGCATTATCTGCATAAAACAGTTGCATCAGTATTAACATATGCACAAAAATATAAATAAATAAACAATCTATAAAATGTTTTATTTCTTATTTTTTTCATAATCAATGTGGTAGTTTTACAGAATTTCCAGACCACATTTCAGTTAAAGTCTAAATAGGTACACATATAATTTAATAGCATAACTGGTCACGATGAGGTGAAGTGTTTATGGACAGATAAATATGAAACAATAGCAAAACAGCAGTCATATGCTTTATTAGTTTAATGCAAAAAGACAAAAAAGTTTCCTTACTCCCTTCCTTCTTTTATATCTTTACAGTGTACAGATAATGTTCATGTTTGTAGTCTGACAGAGTCCATCCATGAATCATTAACTTGGCAGAGATGAGTTTGGATGTTGGCAGCATCACTTCTGTCAAATGAAGGCTTCAGTATGGGCTCGTTGGCACGGAGAGACAAATGTGCTTTTTTTTGGCTGCTGTTTTGGCTTCCCATGTGTCAAAGACTTGACAACTCTCTTTTATCCTCTCCATTTAATGTAATTTTATTTCACCCACCACCTCTGATTTATCATCAAAGTGGTTGTGAAAAAAAAAAATTAGATTAGACAAAAAACTGTGTGTTACTTGGATTTATGTGTTGACTTCTTTTGGAAACACAAACAAGATACCATATGAGACATAGGTTGCACACTGATGGAATTCATAAAGGAAGGAATTTAGACTGTGGAGCAGTCTTTAGTCATCTCTTCAAGAATAACTAAACCCAGTTAATCCATCATAATCTGGTTTGGCATGTTGGTTCTGTACAATTTTGCATTAAATGTGTTATACTTGTTCAACTAAAGAAATACCCTTGTACTTAGTATTTCAGTCTGTCTTTGCTTTTTTTGTCTTTCTTTGTAGAGCTTAGATAAGTTATGCTATCTGACATAAATAAATACTAAACTATCAACTTTGGTCATGGATTTTTCAGAGATCTGTCGTGCCATCACTTCTATTTGCCCCTCAAACTCTTAACAGAAAAGCAACAAGGAATGTAAAAAGTGTTATTTGGCCATGACAAATAAATGTTAAAAAAATGGTTTAATGTAATCCCAGCTGTTTGCAAAAAGGCAGGAAAGAAATGGCTTGGTAAATGGATATATGCAATGCTAGTTCAAGCAAAAAATTTACTTGAGGGGCATTTTTGATGTATTACTGTGCAACTGTTTTACAAGCAACATTTTAAATTTTATGTCCCCACTTATGTCCCCACACTCACTGCAAATCTCTCTAATTTGTTATTGTGCCTTGATAATTGGCTTTCTAACAGCAGTGATTTAAAAGTTCTTCTACTTGATCAAAGGCAAATATGACACTATTGCACTTAACATTAAATAAGTGACTGGTTATGATAACTTCTACAAGTTCACATGAAAATATTTTTTCAAATTTCAAATTGTCCCAAAACCAGCACTCAGAAAAATATCAAAACAATCTAAAAAGCCACTGTAATCTTTAAACTTATGGGATAATGTGCAAAATAAATATTTTAAAAGGTAAGAGCTGAAAAACAAGAATGTTGAAAAGCTGAACGGAGGTGGCAGAAAACAAAGTTGCAGGCTCACTACAAGATCTATAAAGAGAGACTGAGGATTTTCAGAAGAACTTTTATTTCTTGCATTTTATCTATCTTATTTGAGCTTTTTTGCTTATTTATTTTATTTTTCTATTTTCTTTTTAAAGTTGGTTTTAATGCACTTTTAATTGCTTCCTTCACCCTGCTGTAATACATTTAATGTCTTATGTAAAGCACTTTGAGTTGCCTTGTACATGAAATGTGCTATACAAATAAACTTGCCTTGCTTATTTGTGAATTAATCTTAGTGTAACAGTCGGTGGACTAAACAAACAGAAAGAAAATGAGAAAAATAATAGACTTTCAGAATAAATGTGCAAGAAGACTGAAATGGGAATGAGACTGGAATGAGAGTTGGACCTGCCTTCTACTGATCAATAACTGCATGATAATGTGCTAGCCATTATTATTAAACAGCTCATTTAGTCTGGCACAATGATTCACAGCTACCAGAAAGATATCTGCTGCATCCACTGAGAATTTCATTATCACAAATACACAGACCCAGCACAATATCAGAACCTACTATGAGGGGAAAAAAATAGAAAACTATTTTCTTTATTTTCAGATGAAGTCACTCAAAAAAAATTAGATAATTTGTTTAAATTTTACATGGACATCAAACTAATTGAAATTATCTGAATTTAGCACCTGCATATTTAAAAGTTGTATTTGTACGCCACAATCTTTTAGTTAAAAGTATAGCTGGATCGTGACTTTGTCCTTATTTCTTACAACATTGTCTCTACTGTTGACTTTCAAATTGGGCAGTATAAACCACAAACAGCTCATTTGTGAAATTTCTATGGTGTTAGTATAGTGACTCTTAAAATATATACACAGAATCTTGTTAAAAATAAAAGTGGGGAGATCAGATCACACGCTGACCCAACTGTGGAAATTCCTCAAGACAATTCAAAATGAGGTTCAGTAGTGTGTGGCATGCTCCTGATAAGACAACGGATGTTCTCCTGAGGGATCTCCTCCTAGACCTTGATCAGGGCATCAGTCAACCCCTGGACAGTCTGATGTGTGTGACGTGGTGGCGAAGGACTGGACGCAGGTCTGGTAAACGAGCAGGCCAATCCATAGCATCAATGCCTTCATAATGTAGAATCTACTGACACTCCAGCCATATGAGGCCGAGCATTGTTATGCATTAAAAGGAACCCAGATCCCATTGCAGCAGCATAGGGTCTCACCTGGTACCTAATGGCAGTCAGGGTACCACTGGCAGAGTATGTGACTCTCCAAGGATATGCCTCTTTAGACCATCACTGACCCACTGCCAAACCAGTCATGGGGGTGGATGTTGCAGGAAGCGGAACACTTTCCACAACGTCTGTCACATGTGCTCAATATGAACCTGCTTTCATCTGTAAAGAGCACGGGTGGCTAAAGGAGAATCTGCCAATCCTGGTGTTCTCTGGCAAATGCCAAATGTCTTGGACTGTGAACACTGACCCCACTTGTTGACATCAGGCCCTCATACCACCCACATGAAGTCTGTTTATGACAGTTTGAGCAGAAACATGCACATTAGTGGCCTGCTGAAGGTCATGTTGTAGGGCTCTGGCAGTGCTCCTCCTGTTCCTTCTTTCACAAAGGAACAGATAGTGGTCCTGCTGCTAGGTTGTTGTCCTCCCACGGCCCCCTCCACACCTCCTAGTATACTGGCCTGTCTTCTGGTATCTGCTCCATGCTCTTGACGCAGCGCTGGGAAGACACCGCAAACCTTCTTACTATAGCGCATATTGATGTGCCATCCTGGATGAGCTGCACTACCTAAGCAACTTCTGTGGGTTGCAGACACCACCATATGTTACCTCTAGTGGTGAGGGCACTGGCAAAATGTAAACAAGACCAAAAATCAGACAGGGAAAGTGTCTGTGGCCACCCTCTACAGGACCATTCCTTTATAAGGGTTGTCTTACCAGTTGCCTCTTATTTCCACCTGGTGTCTGTTCCATTATTACAACAGCAGGTGATTTACAATTAGTGTTACTTCCTTACTGGACATATGGTTATACTAGAGGTGTGCCGGACTTTGAGTTACATGGTAATGCTTATGTGTTCCCTTTATTTTTCTGAGCAGTCTGTATATTTTTGTAACTATGTAATCCCATAAGATACATATATTGGGGAATAACAAAATACACCCATGAATTTAGTAACAAAGGGTAAGTTGTACAATAATGACAACTCTCCAGTTTTCTGAAATGATACAGCTTCACTGCAGAATTTAATTGTATAAAGAAATGCTGTTTTACAAATGAACTCTTTGTTTAGAGAGCTAAATTTCATTACAAAATAACTCACATTATCTTCATATATCAGCTTTCTTGAGACAAATTCACATATAAATTGTACATGAGCTAAATCTGCAGACTTGTTGCTTAAGAAAACAAAAACTTTTATTAGCAAGACTCCTCAGTAGTGACACCCATCCATCCATTCTCTATCATCCATCCTTTTCATAAACCTTCTTAACCCTTTAATGCCTAATGTATCATTTGTAGCAATATCATTACTGACATAATTGCAATTTCCTTTATAACTTAACAATATCAACACAAAGGTGAAAAGCATTTTAAAGGCAAGCAGAAAATAGTTTGAAATAACAAATGTCACTAGCATGCATGCTTTGTTCTCACATGTGCTTAATAAGACATAAAACTTTGCACTATGAGGCAGGCTGGATCAAGCAAGCAAGCACAGTACTCTGTCCAGTTCATTCAGAAATCTGAGTCCTCACATAGCTTGGTTGAATTATAACATCAGCTCATGCAGGTATGTTAACCCATGCATCCTTAGTATAGCTACACCGCTAAAACATTCTTGCATCACTAATCTGTTGGATTTTGTGGGGTTTTTCCTTTGTGGGTTTTGTGCCCTGCTCCTGCCTTTCTTGGGTGTAGCTTCCAGTTGCTGATCTGAAGGGTCATGCAGCTCACCTGCGACGACGGATTGCTACGTCATTTAAAACCTGCATCTGCTCTTCAGTCTGCTTCAGTTTTTCTGCTTTCCAGTGCTGTAGGAAATCACCATCAGTCCTGTGAGTTCATCTGGTCACTCTGCACTGCCACCATCACGTGCCTATAAGATTCAGTTTCTTGCACTTCAGGAAAACCCTCATGGTTCTAAAATCTCATTTTACTCTGGATTGATTTCCCAGTACTCGCCTGTGAATTCACCAGTTTTGTCTTTTCCAGTAGTCTCTGTCTGACTCCCTTCTCCTTCCTGTGAGAGCATCCAATCCCAGCAACTTTGACTTTGTCTTATCAATAAGACTTATCAATTGTCTTATCAATTAGAAATTGCAGTTTGCATTTTTCTCCAACCTTAATAAATACAATAAATTTTTATCATTTTTTTTATATTCATATATATATATATATATATATATATATATATTTATTTTTACTTTTTCAAGTTATCCTTTACACTGATATAGTTTCCACTACAAATGAGTACACTATTTTATATACTGTAAAACATTCACTAATTTATCCTCTCAGTCTAAATATAGTACACACCTAAGCGTCCTGGCAGAAGATGGGATATTGGCATATCTTGGCGCCATCCCTCCAGACAAAATCTGTGGCAGCGATAAAGCGTCAGTCAAACACTATAAAATGTCAGGCACATTGATATGAGGGAAAGCGTGGGTGGAGATCTGTTTGTGCCAGAGATGAAATATAATAGAACTTCAGGGAGTGATTTTTCCACATCACAATGCTTTTTAACACTATGGCTTAGCGAGACAATTTGAGGAACAACAGAAGGACATTTTTTGAGTAGATAAAGCCCTTGTTATTACATTTCCTCACTGCTTCAACAGCATGTAACATCTCATTCAGATTGAAAACAAATATTTGTGTCTTTTAATTTAAATTAGTTTTAAGGGGGGTACTTTTGGGGTTTTTTTCTTTTTATTTTAACATGTCCTGTCCAGCATCATGACAGCAGAATGATGGTCTGGCTGTCGTATTGTGCTGAACAAATTTACTCTGCCAAGAAGAGCCTTTTGGAAATGGGGATCCCTTTGAATCTTAAATGTTATTCTTTGTTTTTAAACAACAGACAATCTACAGGGGCACCTGTGAGGAGAAAAACTGTAAAAATCATGAAATGCAACTAACACAACAGCAACTAGTATAAATAAAGATGTGTGTGTGTGAGTGTGTCACACATTCTTTTTGGTACCAGCGCAAACTTCCACGGCTAAAAGAATAAGTAACAATCTGCTTAGATCTGGTTTAAGTTCTTTTTATTTGGCCGTGTCTCTGGCCGCTTGATGATCCAGTGCAGCCGGTCCGTTGCTGCCAAAAAGAATAGAAGGGGCGATATGCTTCACACAGAGGAGCAGCCCACCCGCCCAACCGTTACAGTGTTACAACATCTCTGTACACTCATCTGTTGGAGCGTTGCTCCGTCTTGTTTGACTCCAGGCGAGGATCCCTTTTGCATCACTCCAATCCGCGGTCGACCTGTTGCCATCGGCTCCAGCCAGACTCTCCCCCGCTGCCCGCTCTCTGTGTGTCTTTTCCTGCAGGCAGGGAATCCCTCTTGCGTCACTCCGATCCACGGTTGACCTGTTGCCGTCGGCTCCAGTCAGACTTGTCTCTGCTGCCTCTGCGCGATCTCCGCGACTTGCTCTGGGCACCTTCTCTGTCACCCATTCCACACCTGTCCTGCTTTTATGTAATCCATTTCCTGCCGGCATCAGGGCGAGGGCGGCTGCCAGGTGTGGCTCATTACTAATCCATTTAGCCCATTTTCCAACTCCAAACTAATCAACAGAACAATGACAAAGGTGCACAACCAAACACAACCATAATTAACTATAAAATAAAAATGGGACAAGCCTAATCAGTTAGTCTGGTTCTGTTTTACACCTTGACAGCTCCTCCCTTGTTAATAGTGGTTGTCCCAACCACTTACTCCACCCAATACCTGACTGGAGGCACCCCTAAATTGGGCCTGCATGAGCGACACACAGACTGCTCCGGGCCCATACTGGGAGCCACAGTTTCTTGTGGTGGGCCAGTTTGCAGTGTACTGAGGCTCTTGAGCGACTGCCAGTCCTGGTAACCACCACGTTGGAGGGGGCAGTAGATTAGGCTCACCCGTTGCCATGGGTGTAGGCCCTTCTGTCCCTGCATGGTCCTGCCCTAGATATAAAGGTCGTAGTCTTAGGTTATTTCGATGTACAGTGCGAATCGGACCTTCTCTACCTTCTGGCCTAAGCCTGTAAACCGGGTGCCTCTCCTGTGGCTGCATCTCCCATCAATGTTGGACCCCTTCACTAGCTCGTAGGCCTTGTTCAATGACTGTTGAACGAATGACTGTTCAATGAATGTTGATGGTATTTAACTCCCTCTTTTAATGTATGCAACTCACCAGTCTGTTGCAGACCTGTGACCCAATCCATCGGTAGCGTGGCGTGACGTCCAAAAACAACAAAATGGGGAGTGACCCCGGTCATACTGTGCACGGTGTTGTTATAAGCCTGGACAAGGGCTGGCAGGTGGTCCAGCCCTTGTCCAGGCTTATAAGAGAGCCAACCTCAAGGAGCAGCCTCCACACTGGTTGCTGTTTTCCTGAACTTGAGATTTATTGCAGTCTTTTTTTTTCAAGGAACATGCTCATGTCTTTAGATGTTCTTAAATAAAAATTATATGGTAAATTGAGTGAAAGTTAGTTGGTATACTTGTAGAGAAATCAGCTTATATAAAACATAAACATACACAGTGGTTACTTACATTATCACAAATTATTTATATTCTACAGAGCTCCCTGCTGATATAGCCATGCATGAATTTAGAAATTCATGGCCACAATATCAATAACCTCTGGCCATGTGTTTTAGAGGAATAAAAATTAAATGATTAAGGTGTAGCAGTGGAATATAAAAATTTGCTCCGTACAGACAAAAATGTGTGAGCTCCAGAGATTTTATTGCACACAAAGCAAATTTTATGTAATTTAATTTAATTTACAAGGTGGTTTGGCTTGGGGTTAGAAAGCACTGGTTCTTGGTCAAGTTTAGCAACTGTTCAACTCGGCTAAGCTTAGGACTTGATTATGGTTTGTGCTAGAACACTTCTTTTTCAACATTTCATTTGCTGCTTACATGATGCATGAATATACTGGATTTTCTATAGAGTTGGGCGATATAAACCAAATTTCATATCTCAATATTTACTTTCCTGAATCCTGATATTCAATATGCAGACCGCCAAAAGAAGAACGACAACTGCAGAACACAGATCAGGGTTTACTGAAGGATAAAATGGAAAATAAAGATATGGAGAAACATGTAACTGGGGTGAATAAGGGGAGTACATTCCTATAGCCATCATTGCCCTTCAGCGTCTTGAGATCGAGAAGCTGCATTTCACAAAGTTTTTTCTATCCCTAAGCATCACTTTACAGGTTGCTTTATGGCACCACATTACATGCATTATTGCTGGCCGAATCAGCAAAAACACAACAGACAAGATTAAAGGAAGCAAAAGAAAGAGAGTAACAGAGCAAGAGATGAGAAAATAATGAACATTGGGCTGACTTTTACTGACTGAAGAGAGCTCAGAGAAAAGACAGGATGCAAGTTGGATACTGAATTAACCTCTGTTAGGGGGCACCACAGTGTGAAAATTTGCAATCTGCAAGATATTTATAGACTGTTCTTCTTTTGTTAAGCACAAAATGACAAATAGCTCATTCTGCATTTTAGGCTATTGAGGAATGTAGATAGTGTTGCGGGCTTACCATTTTGTTGCCATATTTAAATATTTTTCAAACTCCCTTAGTAACTTCTTGTTTTTTAAAAAGCAACTCTGGCAAAGCTGCCAATATTGTTCCATGGCAGAACATATTTCACTGCCATATGTGAGCCATGCATTTTAGTTACAAAGAAGTAGCAAGCAGGTCTGCTATCTCGTTATCATGCAGTTTCAGTGCTACCAGCATGGCAGAAAGAGCATAGAATGTAAAACAGCGGCCACCACACACCCGTGTGAAAGACAGAACTACAATAACATTTTCAGTAGGCTTGGAGTTTTGGCAACGGAATCTAATCCAAAAGTTTTTTTTAAGTGTTTGTGTTCTCACAAAGATCCCTCAAAAAAGGGAACATACCACTCCAGTTCTCAGACATTTTACATTCAGAAAAAAAATTATTTCAAAATTTTGATGCTGATGTCATGTAAAACATTGAGACATCTAAGACCATTTGGTCAATTTTGTTTTCCACCCCTAGAGTTAGAATTAAACAAGGCGAACCAGCATTTAGTTTTTCCTCCTCCTAATATATTAAACAAAATACAAATAATAAAAAAAGAAAGTCTAATCTAATTTTACCTAAGAAAATCTATTTCTGTAATTGCATTACAGTAAAATCTTCTGGTGGATCTATACTGTTTTTCAAACTTTTTACATGCAGTTCTCTTTATAACATTTAGTTGAATTTAACCATTTTAGTGTTTAAATGTTTCTGTGAATTATTAAGGTCTAACACAAGAAAAAAATAGATTTTGAACCATATTTTGCAACATGAAAACAAATTAAACTTTGGTAACAAAACTTCACAGTGAATTTTATTATTCACAGCAGGTTGCTGAGTGTGCTAGCCGGTCATCTCTCTGACTGAGGGTCAGCCTCGTTACAGATGGCTTCTGTTTTTTTTTCAGTGACTTTCTTGACCCTTGAAAACTTACCTGTCAAATCAAATGAAATAAAATATGCAAAACAAATAAATAAATAACATCATTGTTGAATAGCATACTGTATTATGCTAAACAGTGGAAGAAGAGAACCAAATCTGATAATTTTGTCTGTGTGAAGAGCGCAACTAAAAGCAATAATTATACTTGTCTCGTACTTTTCTGCAGATTACAGCTTTAACCATTTGGTGAATTTCAGACTTAAGAAGAAAAAATAAATTGACAGTAATAGTAAGGTAAGGCAGCTCTTTTATGTGTGCTCAGCACTTTATGGAGGATAAAGTCTGCACTGATCAAAAGTCTGGTTAATTAATATTTGAAACCACAGGCTGCTCCTTCTAGGCTTCAGTGGAAAAACTGTAAAGTAAATAACACCAGACACAGACAGCAAAAAGAATTAACAAACAGCTAATGTTGACATGGAAAGGGCTCCTATATTGGTGTATGAGCATTAACACAGCTTGTTGCTGCGAGGCTGGATAAATAAAGCAGACAATTGTTTTTAGAAAACTGAAAACTATTAATATAATAACATAGTATAAAAGTAAACTAATCAGTAAAAATAGTCTTTTTATAGGTCTTTTTTTATTTTTATGAAATGAATACTGGCACTACTAGCTGTGATTCTTTCTAGTGACGTTTGACACTTCTAACGCTTTAATACAGTTATTTTGCTAAGGAATATTGGGATTGTGTATTTTAACTAGTGGGGTTTGCCAATGACCTTGAGTGAGTGCCTCATCTCGTCCTTCTCTTTGATAAAACAATCACTTAGTTGTCACCTGTGCCAGATGACTTTGGTTTCCACCCACTCCGGCTTGCGCCTCTCACCATTCTGCTACCTAAAACTTCTGCTAACAGTGGTGCTGGCTGGTGATAGTCTGTGGTCGTCTGGTTTCTCCTGACTTTCACCCATTTTCCTGTGATGGGAATCCTACAATACTTGGCTGCTGAACTTCTTGGACTTTGCTTTCATCTGACAGACCCTGGCCGGCGATACATTCATTGGGGATGTTATCAGACTTTCCACTTGGAGAGCTCAAGAACCATAAAATCCATATGGTCCACGTCTCAGCGCCCTCCTCGAAATACCAGTTGTGTTATTTACCACAGTGTCTTGAGGCTGGGATACATTTGCTGTGTATGTGAATGTGAACGTCAACATTCTGCACTGTCTGTGTATATACTTATTGCAGTGCCACAGCAGCACAATGCAGCCACAATGTTTGATACTGGTGGTCACTGCTAGGGGCAGTACACAGCACCTGAACTCTGAAATAATGAAAAGGCCAATCTGCAGGTCACATTGTATGTCCAGAGCATTTCCATAAACAATAGTTTACCAATCTGTTGCCAACTGTTGCTCCCAGTAGCCAAACAGCCACAACAAAAAATTTATAACGTACACAGATGTGCAATATCAATACTTGTGCAATAACGGGAACTCATTCTGTATATACGCTCATTTACACAGACTTCTACATTTATTTTTTCATATAGTTTTTGTTCTGTACAGTTTTTTGTTCTTATCTCTAATGTTGTTTTTCACACTGATTTTGCTCTTTTACCTTTGCTGCTGTGACACTGAAATTTCCCCACTGTGGGACAAATAATGGATTATCTTATCTTATCTCTTATCTTAAGTAAGAACAGGCCTACGATTTGATCTGAGTATCTGATCAAATAAGTATCTGAGAAGAAAAGGTAGTGATTGAAAAATGAAAAACCCCTTAAAAGTATTACTTTCCAACATTAAGAATGCGTACTACTTTCCCACACACCCTAATCAAGCAGGTACTACCTTCCCACACACCCGAATCGAGTGGGTACTCCTTTCCTACAAACTTAAGAGTACTAACAATTACCTTTTGACTCCGTGGGTTTTTTCTCTTTTCCTTCAGAGTGGACAACAAACCAATAAAAACAAACTGCTTCTTCTCTCTGTTTAATTATTTATGTAATTACATAGTATTAAAAATGTGCGGACAGAGCTCTGGGTCCGATTTACCTATCCCTCACTAATACAAAAATGATGGAGTCCTGTTGCCTGCTACACCAGAACTCCCTTCTCTCTCAACCACTGGACCCTTAAATATAATAGCTCCTCCCCTTTCTATACATAAATTGTGTCTGACTAATGCTGAAGTTACAGGAATCATGCCAGCTGCAGGCACAGGTCCTGCAATCCCCATTTGCTTGTGTCCTGAAAAAAGGAAAAGACCATACACAGACAACCAAAGGATTTTCTCTGGACTTTGGGACTTTCTTGAGTATAACATTTCACGTATTGTTTACTGGCAGACACAGGTTATTTACTTGACAATTTAACAAAGTCCAGATGTTAAAAGAATGTTATCTTCTGATGTTCGAAATTGGGTTGTCTTCTCCTCTGATATACGTGTGTGATAAATCAACAGGATTGTTTAGATATCCAACAGTACAAGCTAACACTTAGCTATGGACTTAATCAGCTCGAGAAAGCTTCTCAAGGTTTCTTTTTCAAGACAAGGAGTCTGAATTTCTGAGGTGGGTCTTTGTCCACATTATTGCCCACAAATCAAAGGTTTCTCCTTTACACAGAGTGAGGGAAAGAGAGAAATACCAACTTAGATAAACATTTTACCATCTGGAATAAAAAGCGTTTTCCTTTGGAATGTAACACTTGTAGAACACGGCAGGTGAGGTAAACAAAGATTTTAACTTGAGTCTTGGGGGCCTTAATCTTACATGATGTACGGATCAATACTGAAACATCTATTCCTCCTATATCAACATTTTTATAACTAAACTTTCAGAATAGATAGGAACTACTTATTCTTCCGCCTTGCGAAACCGTAAATGCGAAACGAGACGCAGTGTCGCGTCACAGCAGTGCACGGTTCATCCACTGCTCAGTGATCAGTCCAACACGCAGTGATGAGTGGAGATATTTCTGCTCCACAAGCAGCAACAATGCGCAGTTTCATGTGTGTGTGTGAGGACCACAAGCCTCCGTAAACGTCTGAGAATTCGTCACAGAAGCAGAGGTGATGAGGTTGTGATGAGCCATACTTAAGAGGAGAGGAGGAGGAGAACAGGTTCAGCTAGGAGAGACAGATGTTACTGTCTTTTGGCACTGCAGGCAGATAATATCCAGGTACTATCAGAGGGAGAAAAGGCGTAGCACTGACTGTCACTGTTTTTTGGGGAAGTGAAGTGATTAATGTCTGTCTGCTGCTGATTTAAGTTTTTGTGTTGGTGTTTAAACAAGAGTTCCCTGCGATCTTAAAACTAAGGCTTCCTGTTTTGGTTCAAATGTGCAGTGATACATATCAGCCACTCCATAAACAAACTGTTCCCGTCAGTGGGAATGGTCTATAGAAAAAAGATGGATGAATGAATCAGAAAGCTGTCCAGCCTGCATCTTATAAGATACAGATTAGAATAAGTTCATAGTAAGGCAGAAGGTACAATACAAAACATGACTCATGTTTGTTGGTGTATCCTAGCAAATGGCTTATTGCTTAACAATCATATATGCTGGACCTTTCTGTACCACTTGGCAAAATTGGCAAAGATTAACATCACAACCAGATGGTCCTCAGTTTCAGACACAGCAGCAGCAGCAGGTCCATCACTTCCAGATGAGGCTGAAATTATTCAGTTTACAATCAATCATATCCAGCAGTAGCACTGACATTAAGTTTTATTTTGATCGAGGCAGGACAAAGTTGGTTACCTTGTCTCCCTTAATTGCACCTCCCCAGGTGTAATTTATCAGTGCAGAATATGGGGTGGGGCGAAGGCCGGTATATTAGACAGGGCTCGCTAGTCAGGGTGATTCCCTCTTTCTGGGTGGCCCTGGTAGACCTCTGACCCGTCATGGCGGAGGTGATGAGCCTTTCAGCTGATGAGTATACCCGTGGTCATTTCTATATATTTTTCATTTATCATTATTTATTTAAAAACCCAAAATGTAACACTCGCCACATATTTTATGTTCTGCTATAAGCAGGTTAAGATAATCCTGTATCTATTTAGCTTATGTGGGATAGCAGAGAGTAAAGCTTGTTATATACTCCGCGAGAAGCCAGAAGTTTGTTCTTGTTCTCACCTGCAAGAACAAGAAAAGGTTTGCATTAGTTAATTAAGGCCTCATTTTATCCTCCACAAGAAGCTTCGCCCACGACGGGGCGGGGATTACTGCAAGGGGGTGTCTGTGTTTTTATGTGCAATGAACAACTGACCTGGTGATTTCATATTTAACGAGCATGCAGCGGTGTCCGTGTCTTTATTTTCCACGTGCTGTATTCATTTTTCTATTTTCTCACCACGTCGATCAGCTGTTAACTAAGGCCTTAAAATAGGCCAAAACCCAGTCCGACAAGGCACACATATCGTAAGAATTTTTTTTTTTTTTTTTTTTTTTTTTGTGAAATTCCGTGTTTTGGCTTGGTGTCACTTCCTTTGTGTGGTTGAGTTGTTTCCTGTTATATTTTGATGTTACCCTTGGTTCTTTTAATAAACTATTTGTAAACCTGTTTTTACATTTAATTACTCCTGACTGCTATATTTAATGACTGAACCTGCACAAAATGAGACAAAATTATTCATGTCCTGCTGCCTTGTATGCGGCAAAAATTTGGTAGGTTCCACCAAATCTCACTTGAAGGATTAATGAAAAGCCGGCAGCCCTGCATGGTGGGAACGTGTGGCAGCCATGATACGTTCATGGACACCCATAACCAGGCTTGCCAGCTTCACTAACACTGATACAAAACCATGGCGATCTTTTTCTGTTGCCATTTCTGGGAAAAAAAAAAATTGGCCTGCTTAAGCATTGTATACATACCACATAGCATTAGGCTAGCCTGTAAAGCTGCAATACATTTAGTAATAAAAAACAAGCAAAAAAAATGTTCAATGGACAAATAATTAGCAATTAAAAAACATCTC
Source organism: Rhadinocentrus ornatus (assembly GCA_037177495.1). Classification (NCBI taxonomy): domain Eukaryota; kingdom Metazoa; phylum Chordata; class Actinopteri; order Atheriniformes; family Melanotaeniidae; genus Rhadinocentrus; species Rhadinocentrus ornatus. Next base: position 19,023,412 of record JBAMHW010000001.1, on the reverse strand, counting down.
CATCTTTTTGTGCTGCAAATACACACAACACATTCAACTACATGAATGTGTTGCAAATAACAGAAAACCATTAAATTCCTAGGGGACACATAAAAAACTAAGCACAGTGGAGACATGCTTGTTGTTTAATACTTTGAAATTTTTGGAGGTTATTGAAGCAGGTAAAATATCATCTGGTAGAATCTTTTTTTTTTTCTTCTTCTTCTTTTTTTTCAGAGAGCCAAAGTCATCAAGTGCTCAGATCCCTGGAGACATCTGCTCTGCATGAGTCCTGACATCATGAAGCTGTTTGAATAGCAGTTTGAAGTTCTTCTGAGGCATTTTTACTGTGGTGAATATGTACTCTCTGTAGCTTATTTAATGTGTTTGCATCCAGAAACAGTTACACAATAATAAAAAAAATAAGCATGTAGTATTATGTGTAGCACATTTTAAATGTGACCTTACATGTCTAAATGACACTGACTGTCTAGAATAGGAAAATTTTTTTATCTATACGTTGCCCATTAGCAGCACAGTGAAAAACAACCCACAGCTAGTCACTGATTCCATGAAAGTGACTGTAACACTGATAGTCATTCATGTTGTCCGCGTTTTTTCCATTTTACGATGTGTGATTCAACACTGTGAAAACAAAATCATGCAAGTTATGTTGAAAGCATTTAAAAAGATTTACAACAGCAGCCACTGAAATATTGCATTGCTTCATTTTTCCTTAAAGTGACTGCTAATCAATTTATGCTGGACAGTATGGTTACAAATAACACTTGACAACAATGTCAATAAGTTGCTATTATTTAGAAGTATTTTTAGGTTTGTTGTTTTTTTTAAAAAAAAACCTGTCTGATGGCAAATTCTGTTATTACTATGTATTCGGCTAATGGCAGCTTTCAGTTTTCGCCAAAGGTTTTTTGGTAGGAATTAGATCAAGATTCATAGACCACTAGTTTAGCAGCTCACCTTGTGCTTTTCTTCTTAGCTGTTGGAAATAAGCTTCAAGTCTTTGTCCTGCCAAAACACTCAACACTATTGCCTCAAACCCAGTTTCCTGACACATTTCACTCCAAAATCTTCTAATTTCATAATGTCTTTGTATAGTTAATGCCGTGCCTTCAGTAATGACCATAAAACAGACCTGCAGCACAAAAAGAACATCATGTTTTACTGTAGGTAGAGTGTTATTTTCATCATGGAATTAGTTTAATTCCCTGAAAATAAACTGATGGGCTGCAATTCAAAAAAGCTGTACTTTGGCTTTTATAAATCCACAGAACACCCCGAAAGACAACAGCTTATATTAAAGGTTTTTGTAAACATTTGTTGTATCATTCAGCTTTTCTTTCAATTGTGGCTTTCATGCATAGAGCCTTGCTTGGCTCAGTGTGCAGTGGAAGGTACATGCTAAGAGAACCACTCCAAATTGCTTTGAGATTAAATCTCTTTACATAGCTTTCGGATGAACTTGGATGACCCAATTACTCTGCCCTTGACTGAATGAAGCTCATTCTCATGCTTCTCTGTTCTTTCAACCTATTCAATATGTCCAGGGTTTAGGTCAAGCAAATAATTTACATGATGTTTTTGACACATTCTGCACCAGTTTTATTGTCCTCTCTCACTGCTTTTATTCTCAAAACCACTGCATTAAAGCATTTTCACAGTTTTATGTTTAATGATTAAAGTTGCTGATAACTATGAATTATTGTAACAGGAATTTCAAGATATTTTTTTAAGATAATTGAGCAGAAAATATGTCTGAATTTATTAGCTAGTTTACTTTTCTTCACATATCTGAAGATTAAACATACCCTGTTGAAGCTGTAAAATTGGCATTCATCATTTGGTTTGCTGTGACACAGAAAATGAAGGACAAGTGTCTTTAGTTAGTTTGTTTTTGTTGTTTTCAGAAATGCATTTAATTTCAGCATCGATTTCGTTGGTTATTTTCATGTTTTAATTTTACAATAATAAGCCATTTCTACTTTTCATTCGTTTATTTATTTCATCAACATATTTCTGGGTGGCTGTTGCTGCTTCATCACTCCAACACATTAAATAAAAAACGGACTTATTTGTAATAATTTGAATTCAGATTTTTTTTTTATTTCTGACCAGGACTGTAGCTTGTAGTTTAAAAGGCTTCAAATTTTTAGTTTAACAGTTCTTGTTGACACATCTGTATAACTGAAGATGCTGAAAATCAGCTGAGCATGCAGTGTGCTAATGAATGATGACTCATGAATATGTGCAACCTTTGGCAAAGGGGAGGAATATGAGTAGTTTCAGATGTGTAGTACAAAACCACATTAGTGGGAATTTTCATCTGCCACTAACTCTGGTAAGCTATTTTGATTCGATTCTCTCTCTCAACTAATCTTAATTGGGAGTGTTTGTTTGAATGTGTTTTGCATGCAACAGAGTCGTGCATTGTCATTAAAATAATATGCATTATCTCTTTTCTCAGTTTGTGCAGTCAAAGCAGAAGCAACAACAGCACATTAACATTTATTGCATATTAACCACCCGAGAAATTGAGTCTAGTTTGTTGAGAGGGGGAATCATTTATACTAATCCTAGACTTTGGAATAATCTAAAATTAAAAATAGGAACTAAACCACTTCTCTACTCTTAGGACATTTTGTGCTTATTAAACATTGAGGTACATCCAAGATGGTTGGTATGAGTGTGGGATACGGGATAGTAATGTTTAATTACATGAGCCTTTTGGCAAACATTTAAATGACCACCAAAACCATTACCAAGCTAGGAAAAGACTCGGATTAAGAAGTGGTCCAGATTAATTAAAAAGATATAGGAATTAAATAAATTAATGTAGTGAGAAAACTCCATTTATGCATTGTTTACTGATCTAAGTGAAATTATTAGAGACCTAAAGCACAAGTTTGATTATATTACCAAAATTAATTTTACCTCCTACTGAATGACATCATACATCTTCTGTATTTTGTTTTTAAGGGAGCACAGTTAAATGACGAGAGAAAAATCTATATTTATGGCACTTTGCTGGTCTCCTTCAACAAAATCGAAAGGGCACAAGCCACACATGGTACGCGCTGCATGCTGGGAGACATCACCTCTATAGTTTCAGTCAATGGAACTACGTGATACCATCTGCCGTTAAGTCTCTCAGGACCTCCTACAACTGAAAGACAATCCCATTCGCACATGCACATGTTCTGGTTATGGCTCTGCATAAAGACTTTTTCTTGCCTCTCTCCCTATTTACCAACTCCCTTGCAACTCATTACAATAATTATTACATTATGATGACAAAATATTTTCAGGTTTCATTTATGCTTATCACTGCCTTTAGATTTGATCAATTTAGCTGCTGATTCACCTGCTGGACTATGGCTCAAACAGTCAGCCAAACTGGACAAAAACTACTAGTTATGCTTAATTTACTTTGCCTTGCTTTTTTTTTTTTACAAGCCATTGTGCACTTGTTGATATTTAGATTCAAATAAAAAAACATTTGGGAAAAATCCTCAGAAGTACACAACAGGATTTGTATACAGAGGTCATTGAGAAGTCACGTGACATGTGATCAGCTTTGCTAATGTCTGTGATTCAGTTGAAAATGATGAGAACTATCGCTCTCTCTCTTTCTCTTTCTCTCTCTCTTTATATATATAAATATGTATATATATAT
>JBAMHW010000001.1:18994499-19009821 GCA_037177495.1 Rhadinocentrus ornatus | reverse complement strand
GTAAAGTCCTCTGAGACAACTTTGTTGTGATATAGGGCTATACAAATAAACTTGATTTGATTTGATTTGATTTATGGCCACTCACAAGTCGCTGTGGAGAATTTGGGGGACCAGGATTGTTATGTTCACTTCAGAATAAAAGATGGTTGACTACCTTAAAAAATGGAAATAAAGATGGCTATACTGTAACCCAGCAGCTTTGTCTTCCTTGGATTTTAGACATTGGGGAAATACACACTCACCTCCAGTGGAGGCAAGGTTTATTACAACACTATACTGGCCTCAGCAGATACTATTATAAGGGTTAGGTCTAACGCGACAGCAACCGGATAACAGACAGTAGCAAGTCTGAATAAGGGAACGCTAACTAGCCATCTAGCATAACTTGACCATTAAGATATGCAGTGCTGTCAAAGGAAGACCTGGACAGCACTGGACAACATACTCTTCACCTGCGTTTGGAGTATTCTCCAGGATATGACTCACAGTAAGGTAACAGAAAGACAGGCTACGACCTATTTAATGTTAAATGCAACATTGCCGTTGATCCTGACATTTCATAAAGATACTGGCATGTCCATAGGGGCTTTTGAAGGATGGAGATCTAACATTTGTGGACCCTGACCATTGCTTGTTGGGACATTGTGGGATGACAAAATGTTGCTCCATTCTCGTTTCTCCTGGACTGATGGAGCCCAATAAGCCTGCACGCTGCTTTCACAGCAATGCGCCATCACAGACATGATCTGGTGTGGCTCCAGCCCGGTGCCTTGAGTTTCTGTTGCCACGGTTACCAACTAGCATTTAGTCAGCGCAATAATTAACAACAATAAGGCTATTTGACCAGAACTTCTTTTATAGGTGTCCATTATCACTTTTTAATGGACGCCCTACAGCCAATCAGAATCGAGTATTCACCCAGACTATGGTATAATTTATGATAATGGACACCTTGTCGGGCATTATGCCTTATATAAGTATTTGCAAAATCTTTGTCATGGTGTTCTCCAACTTTTTCTTCTTCAGTTTGTATTGAAAATGCGCTCCTGTTTTTTGGTTTGTTTTTTTTCTATGTGACTTCTGTTTCAGCTGAAATTATTTTCCATCTAAGGGAAATTTGCTCCCACACTCACTAGTAGAATTCCTTTCATACATACTAGTGAAATGTGATTTCAGTATAATATATAAGAGGCAGTTTCAGTATAGTGTATGAGAGGTTTTACTATATATGTAAATGGATTAAATTTCACGTGTCTGTGAGGGTAATTCTGAATAATGTCTCAAACGGCCCCTCATAAAAGAACCTAACATGCATGTCTTTGGCCAGTGGGAGAGACCCGGAGTACCTGGAGAGAACCCATGCATCCATGAAGAACATGCAAGCTTCAGACAGAAAGGCCAACGCCCCCCTGACTCAAACCTCCCCCAGCCGAGGCTCAAACAGCAACTTTCTTGCCGTAAGGCTGTGGTGCCAACCACTGTGCAGTACATATTCTTCATACCAAATTATCAAAATTAATCAAAATTTTGCCATAGCAAAATGCAACTACACTATCAATTTAACCAAGGGGACATGGGATTATGCTCACATATCTCCCCAAGTAAGAATTGTACATTATTCAATAACCTATAATCATGAAACCCGAATGCTGAACTGTACCGCCAACTCACCTTTCCATCATATCTATCATAATTACTGCAAAAATGTGTGCATGCGTACAGTCCCATCACTGACTCCCACAATTACCATGAGCATGTGTACATGAGCCCATTTAACCTGGTTAACTCATAATTGCCTATCATCATCATGGACCAGAAAATCACAATGACTCTGAAGACTCATTGTTGCCCTCGTCTTGCATCAGCTACATCCTCTGGCAACCCCCAAATCCCCTGTTATAAAACAATATTACAAACAGTTATTACAGCATGTCTTTCTTTCATTTTACAAATTATTCTAGAAATATCATATAATATACAATAGTATGATTGGTTGATATCTTTCAACAGGAATAATCTAGTAGGAGAGTCTGGGGGAAGTCCTCTTCATTTCAATCATTCTCGCAATTGGGTTGTTCTGTTGCACTGATCAATGCTGCAGGTGACACAAATTAACAGCTCTTATGCTGCTGCCTCCGTGTTGTGGATCACACACCAACATGCTTATTAAACAAAAACATAAAATCATTTTTATGTGATTCATAGAAACCAAATAATTGCTTTAATCAATATGTTCATTCTAAGAAATAATCCGACAATCACATTAAAATGTGAAGACACCGGGACATATAAAAAGGAACACCTCTAGAGATTTTTTCCTCAGGTTTATTGAGCTGTGTACTAAACACATTGCTTAAATAATCAACCTTTTGTTTTGTATGAAACAGGTTCTTCAATATTTATCAATAGTAGAACACAGAAAAGATATCCAGTGTTAGAAGGAAGACAATTTGTGAAAAACATGATCTCATCTTGGGTTTTGATGGTAGATCGGAACAGAGAAGACAGCCTACATCAGACAGAAGCAGCATGGAGTTCACAGGTTAGACTTATCCGAACAAAAATCGACCATAAACATTTAAACTTTTACACTCAAAATTCTTTCATGGATGATTACACCAAGACTGATTCCACGGCAGGAAATGCCAAACAGTGGACAGCCAAGTCCGTAGCACTGGTGATAGAGTGGTGGTCTTCCTGTCGGCAGATTGGTGCTCTGATCACCAACTCCTCAACTGTCAAAATGTTTTTGGGTAAGTGAAACCACAAAACATCACGTTATCACCAACATGCTCATCAGTGTGTTATTGTAAAGGAACAAGCACTGCATAGATAGAGAGTGCAAACCTACAATAAAAAACACTATGAGTACATTTGTTAATGGGTATTAAAAAAAAGATCCGGTATCCAGATACGGTTCAAAGGTGCCATGTAAATTTGGACCTGTAGAGCAAGATGTTTTGTCAGTGAAGGAACATCGCAATTAAGTTGTGAAGTTATGGAAGGCGGTTCATGAAGCAGGGAGACTGAGCAAAGCTGTGGAGAGCCAAATTCAGTCCAGCTGGCAAACCAGGCACTCTGGAGCTTAATTAAATTACTGTAATTGTATGCCTGTGGGTGTCAAAGCCACTGACAAAGAAGACTGGAGCTTGGACACAGAGTCAGTGAGCCATTATCTGGATGTGGAAGTTGCTTCTGTGCTTTTAATGAAGTTTCTACGAATAATTGAAATAACCTTAGTCACCCTTGGGACCCTGCATGTACTGGTGACCTGTCCAGGGTGCATCCTGCCTCTCGCCTGGTAATGGTGAGAGGCAGGGTAAAACTCGGTCAAACCTTTGATTGTGATTTATATTTTGTTCTGTTTTACTATGTTGATCTGGATACCTTAGTTCAGAAATACCACATGCATTTACAAGTTTGTGCATGTAAAATTGGAACAATAGATCTAACTTTTGACCACATGTGCACCTGTGCAAGTATGGAAGACGCTGTTAACTTGCAGTGCTGCCCTCTAGCAACTCTTCATTTTTTATTTTTTTAAATCGACTAGCCAAAAATTTAGTGACCCTTTTCCTTCCAGCTGCAGTGAGAGGAGAGAGAGGAGATGTTTACCTCTGTGCCACAACCAGACTGAAATGAAACGCACCTAAGCAAAGCTGCCACTATGTCATCTTTCCTGGCTTACACTAAAATATTTATATACATTAATGTAGAATGTAGACAAAAACAATAAACAGTTAAAAATGCTTTACTTTTATCAAACATAGGGCTGGGCACGTTTAAGCTTTATTATCACTTTAATGCATGTCAACTGTCAGGGACAAAGCAGTAAGGCAGCAGGACACAGGAAGTTTTAGTTCAAAACCTGGGTCTTTTTATTTACCCCCAAAATGTAATCTTTACAAAATGCAACTCAACAAAATGCAACTCAACAAAACAAACTGATAAAAGAGGCCAACTAAATATAACTAGACTCAAAATCAGAACGAAGTAGAACTTAAGCAAGCGAACAAATAATTGAGTCTAACAAACAGACTGACCTTCTGAACAATCAAACAGGTGACCTTAAATACAAGTAGAGCTAAACCAAGAGTAAATACAAAAAGGGGAAATACAATGGCTACTAAATTTTGCACTAACCAAAACCTCAAAATAAATCCCCAAACACCCCTATAACACTGCAGCATGTGGTCAAGTCCAATGGAGCTGCCAAGACTCAGACCTTGGCCACGCCTTTGCTGCAGCATGAAGGAGAGGCTGAACCCAAGGTAACTCGAAAGAAATAAGCATTTATACACATTAACACTGTAAGTACATTTGTCAAAGTCCATTGCTCCCTGGTTCTGAATACACAAACCACAAGTGGCTGGGGATGATTTGATAAATTTCTGATAAATTAGAAAAGATGCTTCAACAAATGTTGGTTATATGAAGGTTTTATTTTTAACACACATGATGATTTCAAGATCATACTTAAAGTAATTGATGGACTCAATTGTTCTTGCTTTGCAGCGGGATCTTGGTGTGGGTGGGTTTTGTTCAAACTAATGTCAGACCACAGATGTCTATGTGACGGCGCAGCAGCTGCCTCGATTATTGGTTTTAAACACATGAATGACCAGGAACTGGAGAGCAGAACATGTTGTCTATACACTGAAACTACAGTGAAAGGTGGATTTTTGCTGATTTAAGGAAAATTTAGAGAACAGAACATGTTTTTTCTGTTTAACTGAGTGCTGGTTCCCTTACACCAGGAGCTTTCGTGCTAGAGATCATCAAGGATCACATGGGATGATTTTTTTTTTTTGTTTGTTTGTTTTTTTGTTTGTTTGTTTGTTTGTTTTTTGCATTTTTTATTCCTAAATTATTCAACACAAAAAGATTTAAAAACAAAAAAACAAGAGAAATTTGAGGCATTTTAGCTTGGATGATTGAAAAATGGACATGAGGTCTATTTTAGATTTTTTATTTTATTTTTTTTACATCTTTCTGAAATCAAAGCCTTTTTGTCATTTAAATTATTGATCAACCAAATAAGTAAAGTACCTTAAAAAATAGTTTATTTTAAACTATTAAACTAATTTGCCTAAATAAAAGTGCAATATTTCATAAAGTGAACTTTCTCTAATTTGTTGTTAATAGAAGTGAACAGCATTGTGGGAAATCGTACTTCCCCACGTCACCATTCCTCGTGTATTCATCTTAATTACACTGATTCGATTTGAATATGTTAATCTTTTCAACATTTGCCCTCCAAACATCATATAACTCATTTAAGATTAGTTCTATAACACAACTAGATTTAATTGAAGTTACATCTCCTAGATATATTCTATTAAAATTAATGTTACATTTTTACGGTGGTCATGTTTTATTTAGTTGAGGTTTTACCCTCATGTATTTTGTTGTATTTACTTCCTGCATCCCTGCCACACTCCTTCTGTTACTGAATGTCACACCATTTTTTGTTTGTTATTAGTCCCTCAAAATTATTAACATTCTATGGCTCTGAAGTGACCTGCACTGAATGCACTGAAGACAACAAGGTCACATGCAGCCCGCGTGATGTTAAAGTAGATGCTACATGTTAGCATGTTGTGCAAACGTGGTTAACAAAATTATGTCATGTGGTTTCGTCCATTGTTTATATTCAATCTTACCACATTCTGCCAGCACAGAATTGCAATATGTTTCTCACTTAAGTGATGTTACAGTCAGATTAAATACATCATAATCCTTAAGACAGAAGTTGCTTTAAAAACATCAGATATGTATGCGATTTAGTACCACATGCATAAATGGCCTGGATTTGATTAGAAAAATTCTTTCTGTGCTGTTCAGACTGTCATTAAAACTGATACAAGTCATGGATTTGGGCCACTTTTGTTAAGTGGGAATGTAGCCTTTGTAGAGCACTTTGTAGAAACTAAAAAGTGTGGATCATTTACTACCTGAAACTTTACCTGAACTTCACCTGAAAAGGGCATTCATCAGAACTTGATTTTTGCCCTCACTAAATGAATGAACTAATGAATTAATCCCTAAACTAAATTATATCCCTAAATTGATTATAACTTGGCAAGAAAACCTAATTAACATCCAGATAAGATTGTGGTGTGGTTTGAAACAAGCTTACAATCTTTCAAAAGCTGCTTTTTTCCACACAAGATATCACATGACAGATGGGGGCATAAAACTGTAAATAAAATATGGACAGATGGTGTGTTCCAGTTTAGCTTGGAAGAAGGCATTTCTCAGTTCTCAGTTAAAAAGTTCAACAGCAATTTTCCCTAAGGTCAGTTTTCCGACTCAAAGTTTGTGGAACCTCACCACCCTCAAGCTCACAGTCCAGTATGGCAACTTTGTGCATGAAAAGTGGTGATAGTTGCAATAATAAACTGTTTATTGACATTTTATGTTTGTCTGTCATTAAATCAATTGCACAAAATTCTACCAATGAACATAACTTTTACTGAGCAAATCCACCATGTTGGTTTTTTAATTGCAAATATAATGTGACATCATTTGCACCTCAAGACTTAAAACATTACTTCCTAAAATACTATTATGCTACCAAACTGGCACAGTGACATTAGCATTTATCTCAAGCTCACAGCTTCACAAATTGATGAGGAATAGTACTTAAATACTTATATTGAATACTTATAATGAGAGTTTTTGTTTTCTCCCATACATTGAAAATGACTGAGTCACAAAATAAATGTGAAAACCAAAATGAAAAGAGATTTCAGTAAAGCTCATAAGGGAGCAGAAATGCAAGATAGAAAATGAATCACACTAAGACAATGATATGATTGAGCAGCGTTTTCTCAGTTTAACTTAACAGAAAATTACAACTGTGACTCTGTGACTGTCTACTCTTCTTCCTTATCAAGATGTGGAAATCCTAATTCCAGATTACTGATCTTTAGGCTCACTTCAGTCAAGTTGCTGCAAGCACGATCGACCAAGAAGAAAACTCAGATGACTGGAAAGGCTGAAGTATTATAACAGTAGAGCCTGCATTTGTTTTTTACCTCTCATGAAAGCATCTCTTAATCAAGGGCAGTGCTTTAAACGCAGCTTAATTTTTCAAAGTGTGTTTGTGTGTGTCTGTGCAATTATGCATGCATGTGCAGTGCAATATATGCATATAGTAACTGGGGAGTGGAACGCATGTGAAAAACAAAATTAGAGAATCTAGCTGGAAGCATTTCAAAGGTGTGTAGCTTTCCTTTGGGGAAAGGAGGAGATAGCTAATTACCACTGAGATATACCATTCTCCATTGCTTATTAGTCATATCTTCACTGCAGACAGCAGACAGTCACTAGGAATAAAATCACTGAGTCCTATTTGTTTTTACAGTACCAAAGCCATACCAATTCATAAATGGGGAACCCTGCTAAGTTTCAAGGCATAAAAGTGATGTGATAATGTAGGGTGAGTCCACTAAACAGCAGCACCTTGTCCCTGGGTGCAAGATGGCTACTTATGCTATTGTTAAGTGGTGGTGAGTGTTCTTTAATTGGGACCATAAATCAGAAGACCAGGAACAAAATACAGTTGTGGAAGAGAAGGATTAACTGTCTGTATAAAACACAAGCTCACCTGAAGCTTGCAGCCCCTCTGGACATTCAGTGGCCTCGCTCAAGGCAGCAGTCAACACAATCAAAACCCCCTCTCTTCATAATGATGTCAGGATGACCTCCTCCCTGAGTCCTCAACACCAGTTTTGTCCCTGAATCAAACAAAAATGAAGGTCTGTGTGTTCTCACAAGTAGGTGTCACCATGGAAACAACCGTTATTCAGTGCTCTCAACAAAAGCCGTTAAATGAAAGGAGCTGTCTGATGGAATTAAAGAGTAGGCTCGTCTCCCTTTCCATGCAAAGTACACGCAGCATCAGCAAAGTGCTCAATGTAAATGTGTACATGATAGCATATGCTACATTTCAACATCTCTTTTTTTATTATTTTATTTATTTATTTATTATTGTGTGTGTGTAGCACTGAGAAAGTCTTTTATGAACTAATTATTGAAATGAGAAGAGCCAAACCAAAGTAAATTACAGAAAATTATTTTTAATATTTATGTTTATTTACAACAAACACATTTAGATGTTATTAATTACAATAAGAAATCACACAAATGGTCTCAGTTTAATGATGAGATTTATTTACTCAACTGCAAGACAGAGAGCGTAAACTACAGGAGCAGAGGTTTGTGCAAATGCAGGCTTGCATATTAGCATATCTTAAAATCCAAAGGAATGACTGCACAGCACAGCTTAACAATAAAAGTAAGCATGCAATAAATCTCTTTCTTCTGTTTGAAGAAATCAAATGATGCATGGGCTTCTTACTCACACAGCCTGCAGTTACACCAGTTGCATAAAAGGGACCTATTCTGGTTCTCAATGAACGGGTGAGAGAAAGAGACACAGAAAGGGAGTGAGAAAATAGGTTTTTGTGAGTGTGTGTCGGGGGGGGGACCTCATATAAACTGATGTGATGTAAAACCTAGGACCTGTTCATTTTTGCCTGACAATGTTAAATGAGATAAGGGACATTAAGTAGCTCAGTGAATTCTTTCCAGCTTTAATCTGCAGTGCAAGATGGCCTCATGAACGATGGATTTGATGTCTCCAGTATTTCAGCCTATGGTTGTTTGCACTTTAATGGCACGAAAAAATTGCTTCTCATTATTACATATATCCATATAGTTTAAGGTTTTTTTCAAAGCATGAGTTTAGATGACACTAAAACTACTTTTTTAACTTACTGATACTTATACTAACTTTTGGTTAGAGTTAGTTTTATAAGTTAGGTAAAACAGTAATCAAATTATTTGAGGAGCATTTGTTTGGGGCAAATCTTTTGTAACGTGCACAGTTTAGCAGGTGTTGCATGGTGCATTTAATAAAGAACATTGCACATTTTGATGGTTTCATATTGTATTAATGTTTAGGAAAATGTTCGGGGGTTTTTTAAGATCTTTGTATTCCTTAATGGATTGTTAAAAATACAAGGAATAGCATTTTATATGTTCTGCTGACAATTTGTCATTTGTAAAATCACATGTTATAGAAAAAGTGAGAATACAAGATAATTAGTTGCTGATGCCCATAGGCTGAGGCAAAACAAGATTGCAATAGAATTTATAATAAAAATGTATTGCCATGTAAGGCTCACATTACAGATGCTGACACTTTTAAGTTAATATATTAATATGTGAGCTGGTTTGCCACCAAGGAACAGAAATATTAGTTCATATTCACAATTTGTGCCTCATTTAAACTAAACAAAAATCAACGAAAGATTCATTTAATGGCAAAGAGTTGGTTTGTTGGATAAAAACTTTCAAAAATGTTTTTTTTTTTTATCATAGTTATAATCATCAGAAAATTGCATGTTTTGCTCTGTAATGCTTGAAGATAATGGACTGTGTTAATATAAATAAAGCTGAAAACATTTTATCACCCAGAACAGACATGGTTCCTCAATAAATAACTTATAATGTGCAGTTATTTTCTAATTTCTGCATCTTTAATACCCTGTTATAATCTGCCCACGTGGATCTGAGCCTCATTGAAGGACCACTACATTTGGTTAATTGGTTATGGCTCCAATTGTTAACCTGTTGAATCAACAGAGTGCCTCCTGTGATCCACATTGACAGAGAAATCCTCAATACTTGATCTTTAAAGGAGTTCACACACTTGGTTTCTGACTGAATGACTGAATATTCAGAGCTTTTTATAGCACAAAAGCCCTATATAAGTTAAAAAGAAAAAACTCCCAGCAATCATACAAAATATAGAGCTCATACAATCAATTACTAATAAAGTTTATATTGTATAATGAACAGCTGTGTAGCATTTAACAACAACATTCATCAAATGTTTGGCTTGTATGTTTAACACTTAAAATCTTAAATATTAAGTTTAATACTTAATACTGTGAATTACAAGTTCAATATTTGTTTGTGTAATAAAAGAGAAGGGAAAAGTAAAGTGAACTAACAAGCAAACTAAAGTTAATCTCCACTGTTGGAGGATATATGGGGATAGGGAAGCACATCATATGCATGTGTTTTGGGAATGTCTGAAACTGTAAAATTTTGGGAAAAATGTCAACTCCATAATGGGCAAAATTCTGGGCTATCAAAAAAAGCAAATACTTTTAAAACTATGTACCTTGGTAATATCAAACATTGTCTTGTGAATAATGACTTGCACTTGACCAAGAATAAATGAACATCATTACTGAAATGTAAATTATGGAGAAAAAATGACCTATGCTCTTAGATTGAAAGAAGACATTTTTTTGTTGACAAGTGGGAAAAGTGGACATAATATGACACCAAAGAAACAGTTTGAATAAGTGCATATTCATAGACTATATACTGGAAAACCAGCAATATCTCCACCTTTCTGTTTTGTTTGTTTTATTTTTGTATGTTTTGTTTTCTGTTGGGTTTACTTTTTGGTCATGGCACCTTGAGTTTCACATTCTGGCAAAAATGGATTTGAAGCAAAAGGTGAAAATGTCTGTATGAAAACTCTAAAAAAAAAAAAACATAGTGTCATTAAAAGGTGAAAGAATCTAATAAAACCAAGTTTCCTAAGTGATAATAATTAAACAAATAAGAAGCATTATATGTAAATTATTAAGCATTATATTCCTCATGACCAATGAAAAATGGCAGGAAGATGCCTATCAAGTGCTTTCTGGCACTTGCCAGGCCAACATTGTAAACAGAAATTTGTTCTTAATGTTTTGCCTGGTAAAATAAATGTTAAATAAAATACGAAATAAATTAAATGTTTGATAGCTATGCAGGGGGAATGGTTTTTTAAACTCAACCCACACACTGAAAATTCAATTTTCTGTCACTTGAAGACAAAATCTGTCTTAAATGCCGTTATTTACAATGAAAAACCTGCATCTCAAAGAGTAACTTTTTTTCAGCTCTTGGCATGTTTCTTACTTATGTTACAAGTTATAACTTGGCAGAAATCTGACAAAGACCTGGTTGGATAAGTAAAACTGAAGGTTTTTGCTCTTTGAATATTAGGAGCTCCATTAAGAAACCATTTTTATTCCTTAGTAAATAGAGACTGTTCTGGCAAAGTTGTTTGGAAGTTTAATGAATATATTTGAGAAGTTTCATGGAAAGAAACACTGAGGAAATGTAGTAATAATAAATACCATGAATATATTAGTTTGATGTAAATGTAATTAACGTTAATGTGAATGTGCTTCCATTTAATTTAAAATGTAAACCAGGTAAGTTTCTCTCAAAATATCAAGTAGAATACATTGCATGTAAAAAGCAGCAAAAGGAAAAACTCAGTATATCTGCAAAAATTTAATTTACCACAAAAACCAGAAGGGTACTGCTTGTGTAATGACTGTCAAAGGGATGACAACATTTCAAAGGGAAATAACCTGACATGAAGCATGGTTTTCACAGCTTATAGCACACATGACAGTCGACCAGAAACTGAGTGCAATCATTGATCACCTCTTGTTGAAAAACACCATTCCAGTTTGGCTGACTGATCACATTGTCTGATTTGCTGTAAATTTTGAATGAAAAGCTTACAAAAAGCTAAGGCAACAGCATATATTAAAATTCCTGAAGCTATTATGTCACTAGCGGTTTCACAAATATTTCAGGGTCAGCAAGTCTGAGGAGGTGATGCGTTAAAGCCACACAAACAAAAAGCTGCTGTTTTCCTAAGTATAGGCATTGATTCATTAGGGCTATTTAAATAATTACTGTACACAAATTACAAAGATTTGGCAGTCTGTATCGATGAACTGTCAGTCCACATCATCATTGTCTGTCTTTGTATTTGTTCCAAAGAAATGTCGCTATTCACAGTTTTTGCAGGGAATTTTTTTTTTTATCTTCTTGAAAAAAGGTTGCCGCACATTGGAATAAAACTCTAGGTCTTAATAGATTATATCAGGAAGTAAGCTTAACTAGAAAAAATGTACATTTACAGTCTTTTCCAATCTGAACTCATTATGGGTGGACTTGAAATTATGATCTATGTGTATTTAGAAAAAAATATTATTCAAAATAAGGCCAATCCTGCAGCCAGACAGCCTCTAACATGTGAGGGAAGTTCAGTGTAATTATGAGTCTGAACCTCAAGCTGCAGCATTTCCTGATTAATTTGTCTTGATTAAATATTTTCAAGTCAAACATTTTAATATTGATTGCACCACACTTCAATGTGATGGGAACATGTGACATTAGGAAACTGACACATTATTCTGAAATGAAGGGATGAATTTAAATGGGCAATAAGGAATGGAAAGCTTACATCCAATCAGTTGATCAGCACTAAGGGATAAGCCTGCATGCATCAAAACATAAAGGAGGGGAAACATGATCTTCCATGACTCATGGTGCTGAAACAGCTGGATGGTTAGTTTGCACAGCGGCAAGGTTGTGCTCAAACCACACTGAGCACAGAAATATAACCCCCAAATTTCTGTAATTTTGTCCATGTGTAAACATTTTGCTTAGAGTGAAAAATGAGAAAATAAGCAACAATACACTTAGAAGGATTCTCTTTTCAGTTCTTGTCCAAAGTGATGACGCATGCATCCTCTTCTTTGCTCAGTCTGCCAGACTGACTGTGTGGTCAAAGCTTGGTCATATGGACAGGGCAAGCAGTTATTCTGTTGGGGTGGTGGCCACTGGACTGAGGACGGGACTCAGTAATTCCCTCATTGGGCTCATAGGGGAGATGGCCTTATGGCTGAAGTACTCCACCACTTGACCAGGTACTTCTGCCAGAACACATTTGGCCAGGGCTGCAGGTGAAGCCTGCAACAGAGACAGAGAACAACTGGAGTTGTCAAAGCAACTGTGAAACATTGTTTAATCTGAAATGCAGGTCGTTTAGCAGCAAAACACGGGGGAACATGGGCAGTGTTCAGACTACTTTCTCTGTCTAATTAAAAGAGGTATGTCAATGTCAAACATTATTAGAGCATAACTGTGCTGTGCATTACACAAAAAAAAAGTCTCTTCTGCCATGATCCCAAGAGTTACATTAAAATGAAGAATATGTCCTGTGGTGTTAGTAGTTCAGTGTTTTGTTGTTTTTCCCATTATCAGGAGATGATGGAGAAAGTCTAAATCTTTTGTGAAATTTATTGTCAGCTCCATTAAATAAGTTGGATTTTGGTGTCATTTAATGTCTATAAGCTTGCAATATAAAGTTGAGTTCTTATATTTTGTGTAAAAGTAATAAGCTTGAATAAACAGGCAGTCAGATGTTAATTTAAAGGGAAAAATGCAGGTGTATCAAGAAGAAAATGGGCCACCACAAGTTGCAAGAAGCATCAAGTATTCAACTTATGTGAGACCTGATAACAGATAACTGTTTGATATAATAACCTGATAACTGAGAAATGACACTTTTAAAGATCACAGCATATAATAGAGATTGCTGCATCACTGTACTACAATTTTTATATTTTCAGCCACATATATTTAATTTACAGTCATAAAATGACCATGGGCTTTAAGTGCTGCTTCACTGTTACACTATTCAAAGTTAGTTATTCCCCATCCACCTTTTCAGTGACACATATAAAAGGTTTGGAGGAGATTACAATGTGTTACATGTGGCATTTGCATTTGAAAACTGTTGTCGTGTGCACATGACATATGTTCCAAGGAGTTCAGTACAAGTAAGGACCCGCTTCACAATTTAAACTAATCCAACAAAGCAGCAAGAACCCTACTAGTGGAAAAATCTGTTGTTCAGTGCATTCTGAAGGTAAAAGATAGCACTGATGTGCTCTGCAACATAAATAGGTCTGGATGGTGAAAAAAAGGAAAAGAAAACCATTTCACAACACCCAGGCAAGTAAAGAACTCTCTCCAAGACAGGTTGTCAATATCCGAGTCTACCCTGAAGAGAGGACTTCACAAGTGCAGATCCAGAGGGTTCACCACAAAGTGCAAACCGTTTATGTATAGAAAGGGCATATTAAGCTTAGCCAAAAAATAAATAAACATATAAAAAGACACAAATATTCTGGTACAGACAAAAAGTATGGAGAAAGCCTGAAACAGCTCATGAAGCTGTGTACAGCACACACTAAAGTGCTTCAACTGTATTGAGCTGCGGAAAATGTTGGTTCTGCATATTAAAACTGTGAATCTGTACTAAACAAATGCACATGACTTAACTCAGTAAGTAAAAAGCCACAAGGGGGAAAAACTATCACTATCTTTTACTTTGACTGGGGAAATGATTTTCTTTAAACAAGACCTGTTAACCGTGACAGATTTACAGATAATTATGCTGCTGAAATGTCACTGATTGCAACATGAAGATCTTTATTGTTGTGTAAGTACATTTGTGGAACTCCTCCAGTCATGGGTGTCCATCTGTGGCATTAGCAAAACCTCCAAAAGCTGCCTCTTTATTCTTCTAAATAACAAAGGCTATTGATGTTGGATGAACAAACAGATTTAGTGTTTATTAGCATCTCCAGCACGGAAGTCTGATGCAGAGAGGTTTAAAAGGAAAACTAAAAGTTGACAGATGGATAAAAACAACTTACAGTTTTGAAATCTCTGAAGGGCA
Organism: Rhadinocentrus ornatus; assembly: GCA_037177495.1. Taxonomy (NCBI): domain Eukaryota; kingdom Metazoa; phylum Chordata; class Actinopteri; order Atheriniformes; family Melanotaeniidae; genus Rhadinocentrus; species Rhadinocentrus ornatus. The sequence continues at coordinate 18,995,195 of JBAMHW010000001.1, read as the reverse complement.
CAAATTGAACAATGTCCCTGAGGACAGGCTCGCCCTTTGGTGAGCGCAGGACTCCGTCGTCCCCATCCAAAATCTGCATGTCTGTGAAGTCTGCATTGCCCACACCAACAATGATGATAGAGAGCGGCTGGTAGGAGGCTCGAACGATGGCTTCACGTGTGTCAGCCATGTCTGTCACTACACCATCCGTGAGGATGAGCAGGATGTGGTACCGCTGCAAGAAGACGAGAACATTCAGCATGTATTGACCCATGTGAACATAAAGCCATTTTAGTATCTACGTGTGGTCATAAGCAAGGACACAGCTCAGTGTGTGTCATCAGAAAGAGGAATTTCCTGCTGCTTTTGCCAATTTTTTTATCTCCGCTGAAGGGATCAGAAGGAATGTGTGGAGCTCTTTCTAAACACTGCTGGATGACCATTCATTTCAGATACAAGAATAGTTGTTTAGGAAACAGTACTGAGTCTGCCCCTTAAAATCTCCAGTATTTATTTTATTCCCTTCACGTTTCCTGTCCTTTAAGGATTAATATATATTTATTTCTTTCTTTTAGGCCCTGGCAGATAATTGGTACGAGCCGGATATATCTATATATATATATATATATATATATATATATATATATCTCGCCACAAGGACATATAAACCCTGCAATATCGTGCCCCATCTCTCTTGGACAAATACACACACGAAAG
>JBAMHW010000001.1:18981096-18994272 GCA_037177495.1 Rhadinocentrus ornatus | reverse complement strand
CAGGGACATATAAGACCTGCAGGATAGTGTACCATTGATATTGGACAAATACAAAAATGAAAGAGAAACCATGTACATCACACAAGTTCAACACAGTCAGGTGTTCTTCACAATGAAATCTCTCAAATAAAATCAAATAAAACTGAAATTCCTTTCACAGACGAAGGGCATCACAACAATTATTATCAAATTTCTTTTTAAACTTCATCAGACTCTGGGCACGCTCTTATAAAGTGGGTGTTTGACACATCAACATCGATCGTCTGCCACTTCATTTAATTAAGATGAGGATGTTTTTAATAGAGAGGTATGAAAACTATAAAAACTGCAAATAAAGCAAGAGAGGAATGCTAGCAGAAATCAGTTAATTGTGTAAATGGTAAACTAAATAAGCTTATTTCAATACTATGCTGTCATTAATTAGAAATATTAGAGCTGCACATTCAAGCTCTTAAACTTTAAGCTTAAGACATGGAAAATATATAACCTTTGGGAAAGTAATTTTTTTTCCAAAGACTGACTATTCTCTGATAAATTGCAACAGGCTGATCCATTTTGTAATACAGTATGTGTTCAACAGAATGAACTAATGTTTTTAGTTTGGTTTTTAAACCAGGCATCAATATGCTGACATTTAAATGTTTAAGCCTAATTTATTATGTTGGATATCTTCAGGAGAAGAGCTGGCATTTTTACAGCTGAAATGATCTGAAAGTCTAAAATTAAAACTAAAATGTTCCATCCTTGAGTGAAATACCTTTCAAGAGTTGGGTGAGTATAATATTGTGAACAACATCAGTGATAACATCATCAGTATGGTACCATGTATTGAAAACATTAACAAGAGGCTCACAGTTCATTTACTGACTGTATTTATGTGTTTCTGATGAAAAGAAAGACTCTTTGCATCAACATTAGGAAAGAAAAAATAGCAATCCAGGCCCACAATGTAGAGTTCATGAACTAATTACTGACACAGAAAAATATGACATGGAAATATGTAAAAATATAACGTATCTTAAGTTTGAATAACAGTAATTAAATCTATAACGGGTGCCTTCTTTATTTGCACCATATGGTGTCATTAAACGCATTGAGACTGCTTACTCAAATTCGTTGGGAGGCTCAACAACAAAGCCCACATTATATCCATAGATCTCTGGGAGCTAGAAGAGGGACTTACAGAAGCGTCTTTAATGTTCCCGTCACCTGCTGCCAACTTAGCTATCCTGTTAATGATTGGAGAAACATTTGTTGGGCCGTACAATTGGATCTTTGGAAGGCAGTTCTGGTATGCTTCAACCACCCCTTGGATCTCTGATCACAGACAGGAAAGAGCAGAAAGACGGAAGAAACAATACAGTCATCTACACTTATTTTAAACAGGAGAATATAGTTACATTCAGCTCTTTTAACAAAGTTTTCTGTTTAACACACTTTTAGATTTCAGTTTATCTGTGTAAGTTTAAAAAAATTATACTGCATAAGCATACAGATATAATATGCTTGATGTACTAGATATGACCTGTTCAGTAGTCATTTATCTAAAATATAAAAAGGAGAAACTCTAAGTAACTTTTTTTTTAGCAGTTTGTGCTGCCTAATTACAGATGTTAAGTTTTGTGTCGTCAACCTAGAAAAAGACACTTCTGTGAGAAACTGGTTTACAACACTCCTCCTTACCTTCACATTCATCATCCTCTGGGTTGAAATTAATTGCGAAGTCATGTGAGACCTGTGATTGGAAAGAGAGAAATTTTAAACACATTTATTTGGTGTTGAAAGAAGGCAACTAAATATTTCTCAGCAAGAGGGCTTTGTTTATCCCGTTATATATACACACAGTATATGTTTTGTTGATATTTTAAAGTATATTTCTTACAAGTGCGATATACAAAAACTTTTAAGAACCAACAAAACCAAGATGGCAAAAATGGCTAAATCTGAGAAACTGCCATAAGCAGTGTGGAGTTGAGAAACCAATCTTTAGATCAAACAATGCTATAAGATCACTATGAAGTAAGATTAGTGAGTTATACTGAGTTGAAAGTCAGTTAGACGTGTCATGAAGGTGGCTTTTTTTTTAACCTCTTGGATTTTATTAACTAATTTTTTAGGCCTACAGTACTGACTATATAAACTCAGTCTTCAAATCAGCAATAAATACAAAAATCACTGATATTGTTTTTATCTTATCTCAGGGTTTAAGTGGCACCACTTCTACTTAAATTTTTCCTCTCACAAGAAACAGTTTTTTCAACAAGCACCAACTGTCAGCCAGATCAGTGACAACTGACCCCTCTCCAGCTGGCAACTTTTTTAAATTCACTTAATGACATGAGAAGAAATCAAATAAAATGACAAGCACTTGGTTTTAACACTTGGCCACTGCAAAAAAAGCAATCTAACTTTAACAGCATGGTTTACAGATGGCCCTCTAACATGACATGAGAAAATATACAGGTCCAACTAAAGTACTTGTAAAGGCTCTCATAGTTGATGTAGCTGTGTATCCATTGTTCTGATGTTGACATGCAAACACTGACCATGTGAAAAGTATCATCTTTCCCTGCTGCTGCTTTACTATCATTCATATAATCTTAACTCCACTGTGTGCCCAAGACTCAGAGTAAGTAAAAGTAGTATGATAAAACTAAAACACTGCACAGTCTGAAAATGCGTCTGTCCATTGGATCAGGCAAAATAATGCACCTGCTGCATATCAGTTACCATGGTCACCAAATGATTTGCATAAGTATATACATCACTTTGTGAACAGCTTGCAACCAGCAGATGGATCTAATAGCAGTTAAAACTGAATCACAAATCTACTATCATCTACCAGTAATCATCACAATATATGAAAGGATTTAGAGCACCAGAGTCAGTTTTAGCCAAGCAAAGTCAGTAAGATGATAACAATCCATAAAAGAGCTCTTATACTGATCATTTGGTATGGCAACTTATCAACAAAGGTTTAATTGACCAGGTGATTGGGTCAAAATTAATGACTAAACCCAAGATACTTTGTAGATTTTTTTCTTTCTTTCTTTTAATGTCCATGTAAATCTCTAACACATTCCGAACTAGACGCACTCAGAAAGCACATTTGGGGTTGTTTTTCTTTTTATTGTGAGCATTACTTTTTGAGTTGCAAGCTCTAATAGCAAAATCATCCCTATCTACCTAGAGATAGGGATAACGTGATCAAAGGATTTAAAGCACCAGAGTCAGTTATAGCCACGCGGACCAACATCGCGGTGGTCACATGCTTGCTGGTAAAAAGAAACCCCACATCATGCCAGCGTCCATGTTGAAGTGTGCCCCTTTTGAAAAAGAGGCAAAGCTAGTGGCAGTAGGACTAAATGAAAGCCTTCATGTCTGTCCGCCATCACGTTGTGAAGGAACAGACTTTTATTATTGTTACTAGAACCAGCTATTTCATAGTTTTTTTACATAAGTTTTAAACAGCAGTACATGCGTTACAAAAGCTGCACTCACCACTAACAAAATGATCTGAACAAATGTAGTGTCTTTTTGGTCATTTGAAGACAATCTCGTTTTCTATGAAGCAACTGGGTTTGTGGCAGTCAATCACAACACAATTTTTTGGCATATTCAAGAAAACTACAAAAATCAAAGAAAAATCTATGAGGATTTACGCTGAAAATCCAATAGTGTTGCGCTTTAGCAACCCTTTGTCTTCCCCAGCAAAAGACCTGGATGTGACAAAGTTCCCAGTTGTTCCCAGATGTTTGTACCTGTCCAGCGCTTATAAAGAACTATTTAAAACTGATCTTGCATCACTCAGCTCATTTACACTTCTGTGATGTCAATATTAATGTAGAAGGGAGAAGAAAAAAATTCCCAAAACTCACAATGCTCACTGTGTGACCCATCCTTGGTAAGAACATGAATAGCTTCAGTTTTTTTATTTATTTATTTATTTTCATCTGTAAGCACATGTAGCTGGCATGATTACGAAACTAAAAGCAAGTGGAATCAAGCTTGCACAGCTGGTGCAACAGTGCCTGTAGCCTCAAAGTTCATAGAGCAGTTCATGAATAATATAATGGAATAATATAATTGTAATCACCTACCACAATGTGTCAACAGCATACATATTAATTTTATTTTGACAAGGTAGTCATTGTCACAGTAAATTTTGGAATTAATAGTTCAGGTTTACTGGACAGCAAATATTTGCCATTTGAAATAATAATTATTAATATTTTCACATAAAAACATAAGCTTTAACACTTGTGTGAACAATCATTTCTCACGTCGCAGATTTCACCCCAGGGTGCTATTAAGAACCATTGATAGCTTTCACTTCACAAAGTCCAATTTTCTTAAACAAACACTCTTTCAGCCTTATGTAAATTGAGCAGCTACTCTCTGAGCTTTCGGTTTTAGCAGAACATGATATTTTCTCAGACAAGTTGATATTTAAGACAAAGGGTTTATGAATATAAACAGACTCTGTAATTAGTTTTAAATGTGAGATTTTGACAGAATGACAAATTGTGTTATAAAGTAGGTCATGGAAACTGCCATGCTTAATGTACAGTTCCAGGATAAAATGCCAAGCCTTGGCGATGACATACAGACACAAAACTGTTGTTGATGTTTTTCATGTTGAGTAGAAACTCTGGATGAATATATACTCACCTCATAATTTGGAGGGATTCTGGCACCAAAACCCAAAGCTGAAAATCGTTTGTCACTGAAACAAAAAACAATTTAATGAGTAATAAATCAGTTACTGCAGTTTAGACAACAATCTGAAAAATATGGATGGCTTGTCCATCTGTTAAGGTTTCCAAGGACACGCCTTCTGCTTGTTTGCATTTAATAACATGTTAAAAGCTGGAATAACAGTTGGAAATCTGTCCCACAGTCCCTGCAGCCAGCGTTTGCACCTGTTCAAAGAGCTTCTCTCAGGCTTTCATCTTTCCATTTTTCATTGTTTCATTTAGATGGGCAGATATGACTGTGAGATGGTTATGCTTGATTGGGTCGCTTCAGTCAAAAGCTGGGGTACACAGTTTTGTGTAAATATCAATTCAAATTCTGTGTCTGCAACTACTCCCTATTTGCAAGATAGTGCACTGAGTCTTCCTTCTGCTATTTTGTGTAGTACAAATTTGAGCATTAAAAATTCACATTATTACATGAAAAAGAAAACTGTGTATTGCATGTACACTACATTCTGCTCATTGTGCTGTAATATGGAACACTTAGATACAAACCCCTGTTGGATGTGTATACTGGGAGCATTTATATAAACACCCAACCCTGTGTCACACTTTTCCAACTGTTGAGAGAATGTGCAAATATATTAGGTAGCAATGCTCAAATGTTGCCAGCCTAATGTTGTATTGGTAGACATCATCTATTAAATATTTTCCTAGGGCACTCAATTAATCTTTGTTGCATTCAAAGGATCAAATGCACCACAACAGACAATAGTACTGCCTAATAACGCCCTTAAACACCTTGTACGAGGCATGGTGAAAGCTGAAGACTTTATTGTGATTGGTTGTTTTTTTGTTTTTACTTTTAACATGCAAGTTTAATTTTATGGACATCCCATGAGATGTTTGGTTACACATAAATACCTTCTGTTCCTTAAATTAGTTTTAATAACATGTGGCCCATGTATAAAATGTCAATAAGATAGAATGCAATGAACAGTAATAATTCAAACCCTTGTTTGACAACAGCAGACAAATCAATCACTTATTTGAGAAATAAGAATCTACAGTATAGTTTAATTCAAGCAACACAGCAACAAAATATGTTGGGACAGAATCACATTCATCACTGGGTTGTATCCTTAAGCTGCTCAACAGTTCAGCATCTCCTTTGTTGAATTTGCATTTCATAAAACACTATGGAACGAACAGGTGACAAACCTGGACTGCAGGCAGATGTTTTAGAACATCCTGTACCAAGACCCAAATTTTAACATTACTGGTGTCTTCAAAGATATCCCAGTGGCCTGTGGTATTTTAACTAGTACACCCCTGCAGCATCACTACACTGAGAGATGCAACACATAACACAAATTAAAAAGAATATTAAATCTTGCTTTGTGAGTCTGCAAGATGTTGCCTCAGTCCATCTTAAATGACCTCTGTCCCACATGCCAGTTAGGCAGCAGCATTTCATTTATACATGTTTTGTTTTGTTTTTCTTCTTTGCTTGGCAGAAATTCAAATTCTGGTTGAAACAATAAATATATAGTCTTGAATTTTGCTGACTTGTTTTCAGTGCAGTGCTGCCTGAAGATGACAAACATTCAATATAATCTTTCAAACAAATCTTCTGCATATTGAGATTTTTATACAGTGTTTTTGCACTTTGGTAGAAATGCTATTTACTGAACAATTTGATCACAATGTCTTTAAGTAACTAATGAGTAATAAACTTATCTCAGGGTTCAAAATAACTATGAATATATTCTGTTTTTGTTAACTTTTCCTTAATAATCAACTCAAATGACAGTGTATTATTTGTTTCAATCAGTAAAATTTTATTAGTGTATATAATAATCTGGATTTTATAGTATTAAACTACCAGTGAGAAAAGCAGCATCACTTACAATGAGTTCCAAGCTATTCTTCATAACAATTTCAAAAACATTAATAAATAGGTTGTTAAAAAAAATGAAAATGTTGTATACTTCTTGTAAAAACAAAGGGAAATAAAAACTGATAATTTTAGATTTTTAAAGGATGCTCCATAGGTTCTTAGTAGGGTTGAGGTCAGGTGATGATTGCAACCACATGAGTTTTTCTCTTTATATAAATATTTACTGTTCTTCCTTTTATACGGCGAATGGTCAGTTAGAAACTAATGGATTTTACAGGCACCCTAAATGGGCTCCACCACCATCTAGCTGATGTTTCAGCCTTGTTGGGACATGGTGGCCATCCATCTGTACCATCCAGCATGGCTTTCATCAGTGAATGACACACTTTGAAAATTAGCTTTCAAATCTTCGTGAACCCACAGCAAAGTTTTCTCTTTGCATTTTTTAAGAGTTGCCAAAATGCAGCTTCATGCACATCTGCATATCCTGCTTTTAGAGGTTTTTGGGATTTCAAAAATCAGTGGCTTTTTACCAGCTGCTCTATTAATACAATTTTCCTGAAAAAGACCTTATTTGATATACCTTTATCTGAACAAACCTGATTTCTCTCTAAAAAACACGTTTTTTTTTAAACAGTTCAATATACTCTCTTAAGTTTTTGACATGTTCTATTTCATTTGACAATTCATTGCACTATTTCATGTGCTGAAAGAGCCCTATCTTCTAACACAGTGCATGGAAACTCTGGCTTTCTAAATAACATGGAACAACCTCCTTAAGTAGTTTCCCTTTAATTAAGCTCAAATGGGAAAACTAATTTTCAAACCTGTCAAAAACAGACAGGATGCCAAATCTGCCACAGAAAAACTAAAACCCATTTATTGCAATCCTACATGTAGAATCACCTGAAAACACAGAGCATTTTTTTCTGATGCTCTTTTTACAGTGAAGACTGTTACTAACACATTTTCAATTAAATATAATAGCAAAGATATGAGACCAGACCTTAGCATTATTACATTTTCATTCTTTTGTTTCCCATCCAAAGTCCCATATGTTTAGTATGGTTACCATCAAATTCATGAGCATCTAATTCAAATGACATTAACATTTCTCAGTTTTAACATTTAACATGATGTCTTTTTCAGTTAAATGTGGGGTTGAAATGATGTTAAACTTTTGTTCTTAGGCTCAAGTTCCTGGAAAACAGTTTTGCTTTTTAATTAAAGAGCAAACTTTAGCCTGTATCTTTGCTCGAATCTGGGTTTAGTATAATGTGTTTGGATTTGTGGCATTCAGTTAAAGAGCAGAGTTGTCACAACAGTTTTTTGGGGTTTTTTTTTACATCTGTGATTGTTTGCCTACAGACAGCTTTCTCAAGTGGCTGTTTCTGTTATCAGAGCATTTACTGTTTCATGCCTTAGTGGCTGAGAAAACCTCCCCAGTTAGAGCAATCACAAATAACATCTCCAGCTCAAAGGAATTGTAGTTTGAGGCACAAACATTCAGCACGATATCTTTAATTCAGTTAGACCAGATTTAGTGTGGGGCCTTTCAAAGGATACACGGTGAATTTTACAGTTTAGGAGGGTGTTGGATTATTTGGCATGTTGACAAGTGGTGATTGGAGAGCTGTTTTGTACGCGTGGAGTCGGTAATATTGCTTTAAGGTGACTTTTCAGAGCTATCATAAGTGTTTGATTAAATCTGATGGGTGTGGACTCACACAAACACTGGCAGAGACTTGAGATATTGTGTGATTATTTTCAGAGTGAGCAGTGAGTCTTAACTCGTAATTCTCAACAGAAGCAACTCCAAATTAGAAAGTTTTAGTTGTGCTACAAAAAGAATTACTTGCTGAGAAAACTTTCACTTTTGGCAGCAATTACAGAAACAATCAGACATTTTATCATAATCATTACTGATTCCTTTTTTTCTAGGTTCTTATTGACTATTTTCATATTACTTGGTGGTATAGGGTGTTTTTATCTCTTGTTTGGTTACAACCATTGTACCTTATATAAATGAGTCCCACTTTTCTTCTCTTTCATACATCTCCAAAAGCTCTCACTAATGTGATGTACTGTACCAATATAAAAATGTTCTCTAGTAATAATATCCCCTGTAATAGTAATATTTTTTGCTCAATAAGTCTATTTACATGCTTCATCTGAAGTGTTTTCCCTCTTTTTCATCCAAATAAAACCCTTCCTGAATACAAGCCTTTACTCCAACTATAGTGACCCTTCAAATACACTGAGGCATGTTGTATCAATGAATAATAAAAAGCTAAAGCCAGTAATGGTTTTGATATAACACATCATCTGGACCCCAAGACATTGAAATTATGAAATTCCCGTTGGAAGGCTTAATTAAAAGAAAGTGATATCTTAAGAGATCAGTGACTCAGCAGATATAAAGGATGTGACATATAACCAGCCAATACAAGAGAAAAGTACCTAATGAACAGTTATATTTATCATTAATTTAGCTGTCAAAAGTATGGTGGTCATCTCACTCTGTTAGCACATGTGAGGAGCCACAGAGATGTGACCAACTGGTGCAACAGCCCTTTTAGTGAGGTAAACGAGTCTCTACCCACACAGACAAAAGCTAGTCTCTCAACTCCATAATACACTCCTCTGCAAGGACTCAAAAAATCCCACATCACCTATATCCACTAAAGGCTAAAAGGTTTGCTTGCCCACACTTTACACCTCAGTAACAATTCCAACTTCAGAGGGAAGCACTGCCTACACTTTCAGTCACTGTTTGCCCAAAGGCCTGTTTCCATGTATGTTGCCATTGTGTATCTAGATCATGTAAACATGGAAATGATAGAGCTACAACAGCAAGCTGCTAGCTTTCGGGCATGCTTTCAGTGTCCTCGGTGCTACCTCTTGGATGCTATAATTAGCAACCCAGCGCTCCCCTGATACTCAACTGGAGGATCTGCATAAATCAGGCGTCAGAGTGCTAATCTTCATCTAGCTTAGTTTTGACAGATGAGATGGGGGGGTTTTTACGGATCAGATCCTACAATAAATAATTTCTTCTTGATTACCAAATATCTGCAAGTTTGCCTGGGATAATTATCACTATTTACACATTTAAATATTGTTGAATATTTGCTCCCTCTTACAAAACTCACCATTTCAGTCAGTAGTGGCTTTTACAGTAACTAGTACTCTCGCATGCAAACATGTCAGGCTTCATGCTGCACCTCCTCTGTCTTTACATCAGATTTTACACCCTGCTGTTTTTCTTACAGCCATAATGCCTCCCACTTCTTTTTGAAGTGCCTGCTACCCTTGCGTCAGCCCCTATCTCTGCATGCATTCGTCTGTAGTTTAGTCTAATGATCCTATGCAGACTACAAAGGAGAACCAGTCTGCAACAGATACTGAGAAATGCCACTGTGAGCAAAAAAGTCATAAATGCAAAACAGTTTTATGAAAGCACTACATTTTAGTTACTGCTTAGAAGCAGTTCTGCTCAGTTATCTCTGATATCTGTGTGACTTGAGAGCACAAACTTCCACACCTACAGATACTGAAAAAATACCAAAATGACTTCATGATATCTAAACAAACCATCAATAAGAAAACTGGAAACAACTACAAATGACATTTCTGGTGTTACCCCTAATACTTGGTATATTGCTTATTATTTCAATAGTATCTTTGTCTGGTAAAAGTAATTAGATAAGATTTGGCAAGTAAATAGATTATATATGAAAAATTGACTATTTGAACTTAGGAAAAAAAAAAGAAAGAACAGACTAATGTCATAAAAAAAAGTGCACTCTCAAGTTATATGTGTCAGGAGAAATAAAGATTATTTTCTGATCCCCACTAGGTTGTAAAATAAGGTTAAAAACTACTTTTGATGAGCAGAAACACATCAGAAGCTGTGTATTGATAAACTAAGCAGCACACTCTACTATTTAGTAGCTCATACCATCTGAAGCAGCAATTGCTTGAATTTTTAATTTTCTGTTTATGTTGTCAGTCTCTCATGTCGCTGTGGAGGACTTTTTGACTCTCTACAATGTGGCTGAAGTTCCTTGAATTTCGTGTGCATTAATTTATCTCAAAACGAATGCTTTGTACCAAACGAGAGCCGACTCCTGTTGGAGAGAACCAAATCTTCCGCCGCCCCTGCTCAAAATCCATGCAGGTAGAAGCAGGACTTCAGTTTAATGGGCAGATCATGCAACCAATCACATGAAAGGACATGCTATGATCATACCATTAATGCTGTTATGTCAAAGAATGAAGGGGGTAGAAATGGGGAGCTGGATTTAAGTGCTTTAGTGACAAAATGACCAAAAACCAAGTGATTTATTCAATTTGTCTGCTTGGGTTCTCTGTGCACTTGTTTAATTAAACAACAAGGTTCAATTAAAGTGTTAAACAATAGTATTTGTTTGTTTTTATAAAACAATTATATAAGAATATGAAACCACTGAATACCAAATTGCTTATCAACATGTACATCATTCATAATTGACCAAAAAGAAGGCTCTTATAATTTTTTCACACTGATAGGGAACCATGCTAGTTCTGTACGTAAACTGTCTGTGCTTTGGTATACAGAGGAGTTTATGCTTGACTCAATGACTGCAAGGAAGGCGTCCAGGTCATGTAGCTACAAAACATCACCCAGTCATTATCCTTTCACCATCAGAGCTCAGGAAAAAGCCCTTGTTCATGCAGCACCTTTTACTTGGAACATGGTGCAGAAAGGCTAGAAACTGACTAAGCTATTGCTCTTAAAAACCTTCAAAACCAAGCTAAAAATATCAGAGACTGCCTCAATAACTTGCAATTGTTTTTCACGACTTGTGTTACATTAATGTTGTTTGTTTGCATGTTGTAACTGTGAGTTGAATTTTACTGCCTCTTGGCCATGATTCCCTTGGAAAAGAGGTTTTTAATCTAAATGGGACTTTCCTGGTTAAATAAAGGTTAAATAAAAATAATGCTTGACAATTGGTATAAGGAATTTGTTCTGGCATGTTTGGTATTTGTCAAAATATCACTGTGTATGTACCCGGAAACAGACCCGGACTGGCCCATGAGAGTAGTGGGACGATTGACAGTGGCCTGGCCCTACAGTGGCCTGACTGACCTGCTTGTTAAAAAAAAATGAATGAATAAATCACTGCATACTACATTGCTGTGGATTGGCCTGCCTGTTACTGGCATGTGTCTGCAGACAAAACTGACAAGTTTTGCCAAATTGACAGTAGCAAAAGGTTGCAGAGAGGGAGCTTTATAAACAAGCAAAGGCACTTTAGGAGGAGGTGGGCAAATGTCGGACACTCTCCACCAGCAGCAGTCAGCCAGGACACCAAGTGAGTTCACTGTTTAAAATGTGTGTTACAAGCTGTAAACTTTTATCTGAACATAACATGATGATCACTAGTTGAAATTCTCTATGTTCTCCTATATGTAGCAGTAATAATGACCCTGGTATCACTGGCTTTTAAAAGTTCATTCTATTGTAAATGTTGCTGTGGGTGGTTGCAGTACTGTTAGAACTCCCATCAGCCTAAACATAAGAGCTACTGTATATTTTGACATTGAATGTACACTAGGTCTTATATGGGATTATGGTGTAACTTTGATAAATTATTAGTTAACATTATGTGCTTTGTTAAACTGACAGATTTAATACTTAGGCTGCTTGGCGACACTAGTCTGTACACATATTTTGCACACAGCTGTCCTTGTTCAATGTGCCAAAGAGAAACGTTTAATAAGCCCAGGTTAAATGCTAATGAGAGAACTTAACTTTAACTTAAACAGTTCGTCAGTATGTTTATCTGATTGCGCTGTAAATGATGTTACCGCAGCTTTTAAAGCTTCCTGATTAAATGTTGATGTCTGACGGAGTGGATGTGTTTCTTTTTACATGAGAATGGCATCACTTATTTTATTGCATCAAATATTTCTTGGCTCCTGCTGGACTAAACAAACCTCCACAGGTGGGCTGCTGTCTGTAAAGGTTTGTGAATCCCTCTTAAAGTCGGACATTCCGTTATCTGTCTAAATTGAGATAAGGTAACCCCTTGGGATCTAAATCATTTGCTGACTAAATCATGTTGTTTACCTCAACATAACACTATATCATTAATATAGTAGTTCTACTGTGGCTTATAGTTTTGTGTGAATGTTCGTCAACATAGATTGAGCTTTGGTGATTATTTAGCCCGTGTGTGTGTGTGTGTGCACTTGCATGAGTGTTAACAAAAGTATTTAGTAAATGAGTTGGGATGGTCTGGGTGAGAATGTAACTCCTGGGCTGACTTTTTGTCCCCATCCCACCCTGCAAACATGGGCCCCACTGCAATCATTTTGGTCTCATTCATCAAAAGGACGTTGTTATAGAAGTCTTGATTTTTTTCAGATGGAACTTTTTAGTCCTAGGAACTTTTCTAAACATGTCATACTTGTTCATGTTTTTTTCTAATTATACTGTCATGTTAAATGAGGCTTGTAGAATAGAATAGAATAGAATAGAATAGAATAGAATAGAATAGAATAGAATAGAATAGAATAGAATAGAATAGA
>JBAMHW010000001.1:18944625-18962652 GCA_037177495.1 Rhadinocentrus ornatus | reverse complement strand
ATAGATAGATAGATAGATAGATAGATAGATAGATAGATAGATAGATAGATAGATAGATAGATAGATAGATAGAAAGACGGACGGACGGACGGACGGACGGACGGACAGAAAAATGTAATACTACACTGTGAGTTATTTCATATGTGTTAGCGTTTGAAGCTAAAAATAGACACTTATACTCATGCTATATTGAACCAAGGTCAGTAATCTCATGTTACAACCTCTTATCACATTAAAAAGAATTTTTATAATAGCAGCAGTCTTTTCTCATCTCTTCATCTAAATAGTGTCTTAAATTCCCCCAATTGTATAGCTCAAAAAACAGTATTATCAACAAATGATTTCCATGTGGCAGACATCTGCAAGAGTTTAAGGTAATTATATATATATATATATATATATATTTATAGAGAGAGGAGGGGGGGAAGAAAGAAAGAGAGACAGACAGTATTTGACTGCACAATACATGATATTTTCCAGAACTCAGCAAAAGCAGCTTTAGGTTCACAAACTATAAACAGATTTATCTCTCTGGTTGATCTTATATGACTACACAAATTTTGGAATAACTGGAGTGAGATAGCAATGTCAAACCAATATAAACTACTTTACAATTCAGCATTGTTTCATCCTTGAATCCAAGGTGCTACAGATTTATGATGCAGGGAGGGAGAGGGTGGAGCAACTGTCCTTGTATCTGTCTCTGCAATTTTCAAACCACTGAAACATGTTGTTCAGATCACCTTACGATGCTGTATCTCTTATTTGAAGAAAAATTCTTTTCAAATAAAACAATGTGGTTAAAAGCTAATGGGTGCATTTCTAAAGATGATAAACTACTGAGGATTTGTCAACTTAACTTCAGCCCACAGTCTCAGCAGCACATTTATCACACTGACGAGGGAAAGAGTAAACTCACCTCTATCCACTGTCCATGGTTTTGTACCATGAGTACCACACAGGGGTCTGACTTATTCAGTGTATCTCGGTCCAGCAGAGCTTTGCATGACACACGCAGCTCCACTTTGGAGACACAGGTAGCTGGACCGCTCAGGCTGGTCGCAGGGGAGGTGGCCTCCTGAACATCATTCATCCTGGTTCAAGGTGAGAGGAGCTGCCAACCAGAGAAGCACCGCAATGTGAGGCTATAGGTGTAAGCTCAGAGAAATGGGAAAATCAAGTGGATGGTTGCAGGTTTTCAGTAAAGACTTGGCACACTCACAGGAGACAGACCCTTTTGACTTTGTACAGATGTAAAAAAAAAAAAAATTCTTGTTGAGTCCCAGGGGATCAAACTGAAGCCAAACTGTTACTGCTGCCTGTCAGAGCTATTTCCTTGTAAGGGATGTCATCTCACCTCAGCAGTGAAGACAGGACATAAAGATGGTGGGGTTGGGCTTTTAGTTGACAGGGTCAAATTCCTGTGAAGATTAATTAATGAAAACAAAAATGAGTGCTAACTCATTTTCTTAAAGGCTCATAAAAACATTAATAAGAATGAGATAGTCACTCTAAATGCCAATGCTATCCTCAAAGATATGTACAAATCTCACACATTTTCAGTACTGCAAACATATGATGAATGGGACATTTTATCCTATATTCAGGAATGGATACAATATAATATGGTTGCCATTTTTGGTCAGGTCACTATTAGAACAAACAAACCAACAAAATCAAGGCTGACTTTTTAGAGATCAAATATGGCTACCATCCACCCAGCTGAAGTGCCCTTGAGCAAGGCAGTTTTTAAACAAATGGCAATTGTTTTAAACGCAATGAAATATCAGGATGGGGTTGAATTTCTCCACCAGCATCATTACCTGGAAAGTGTCACTGTAAGGAGACATTAGAGCAAGTGTGTTCGTTTGAATTTCAGAACCAGAGACAGCGCCGCGGTTCTGCTCGCCAGCTGTGAGCCTGGAAACCACATGTTACCCAAACCCAGCCACTTCAAACTTAACTCAAGAAGCCTCGAAATGAAGCAAACATCACGAGCTTTAAAACAAACTCCTTCTTATCTTAGGATGAAAAAATAGAAATCTACTGGTAAAGCAACACGTAGGGGCGCGAAAAAGCTGCGTATCCAATCTAGCAACTCGAAAGAAGAAACGCTCCGGAGCGGTTGGTTAATAATTCATCACAATAGATTAACTCCGCTACAAATTTCTAGTCTTGTGAACACAACACCGTGACAAAATAACGATCCTGTCTCAGTTCTTCTAATTGCAACAGACAAAGCCTCTAATAGATTACTTTAATGGCATCGTTTGTCACTGAGAGATATTACCAACTTCCACGTAAACAAGCAGCAGCTGCCAAAAAGCACAAGACTTATCTAGAATAATAAAGTAATAAGCGGAAATAGGGGATTAAAAAAAACTCACTCCCTACCTGCGGTTGTTCTTTACTCCTTAAAATACTTGTTTAATCCGCTCCCTTTCTCAGCCGAAACTCATTGGCTTGACTGGTGAAGAGGGAGTGGGCTCGGCTCGTAGGAGATGTGGAGTGGAGTGAGTCCAGCTGCAGATGTAAGGGTGGGCTTATTTCAATTCAAATCCGAATCTGCAAATGGGGGAAACGAGTTTGTGGGAGTGCCACAGAAGCTGACATCTGACAGCTCACACCAAATATTAAACATGAGACAGATGAGAGGAATATATGCAAAGCGTTTGTGGGAACTGCAAACAAGAGAACATGACCCACGAATAAAACCACAACGTAGAGCTTAATCTGAGGGAAATGCATGCTGTGTTCCACCTCTTTTAACCATCTCTGAGTTTTTGTTGATCTCTGTTTGCAAATTAGCTTTGGAAAATAGATTTTGACTGATATATCAGTCAGATTATTATCCTGCATCAGCATACTGTAAACAGAATTCACACTGTTCCCAAATGATAGCAAACTCTGTTTATTGTGGTACTCGCCCTGCTTAATATTGAAGCAAAATCACAAAGAGGAAGGCTACAGCATAAATAGACAGCTGCATCTTTAAAATGTAAACATGAATTATAATACAGATGGCAAAGGAAGATCTGCATCTAGTTTGTGATAGACAGGTATGCATGCACACACAATTGTTTTATAGCTATGAAATACTAAAGTAACTACTGCTTTATCATTTCCTGCACTTATTAATTGAACACTAATGAAACACAATCATATAAATGATACACATGGGCAGTATTATGCATGTGAGCATAAAAAAGTGACAAAAGCACATTCAGTTTGAAAATAAGGAGCCTTCATTTAACTTCAGTGATAAAAACTTGCCTACACAAAAAAAAAGACAAAAAAAAAAGAGGAGCTGAGAAAAGATGGATCATTCAGCAGCAGCACATCACAATTAAATCTCTTGCCTTCATTAAAATTACACAGAGACATACAAGGTATCCCTTCATTAAACAAGGAATAATATCACTGACACTTAAAATGGTCTAGATTCACAGGGTACTTTTTCAATGATTTTACAGCTACAGTATTATGTTGCATAATGTATTGTTTCCAAACAGTGTTTATGTTTGAACCTTTCTCAGTCCACCCACAAATGTATTATCTTCATGAATGTATTTCCAGGCATTGCATAACATTTTGACTGCACTGACAAAAGAGCAGCTCTTAAGTTTCTGCAAAACAGAAGTGAAGGCCAATAAAGGCAATGCATTACAATATATAGATAAAGTCCCAAGGGTATTTTGGGTTCATCAAAACAGTTTTAAGTATTAGTCATTAGAGTTTCAGGCTGTAAACTCCATAGCATTTTATAGCAATACAGACGTGGAGGTGTCAGTTGTAACATTTTCTTCCTGATGTTTTTATATATATATAATTTCTGCATGTCCTTCAGCTGAAATAAACTATGTTTTATTTGAATTTCACAGAGCTGCAACTTTGTTTTCAAGAGAATGTGGCTGACTCTTAGAGAGGCTTTCAGAGCAGGCAAAGAGGTCAGTCAAATTGCTTCAACAGCATGAAAAATAAAACACTTGGTTCTCTCCTTTTAAATGATCTGATCTGTTGAGCTGATAACCATCTGACTTACATGACCACTTTAACATCCCACACAGCTTGATAATTTTTGCAAGATTCTTTAAAAGGAAACAAGCAAACCCCAGCCTGGATCTGTGCACACTGTGTTTAACATCATCACCTATATTCAGCTCTCCCCAGTAGTTTTCACCCTCACTGCCTCTTCTTTCTTGGGTATTTAGATTTGGTAAGAAGCGTCTGCTGTGGGGCACACACCTGAGCCCTGTTACGCCACAGCTCCAAACAGCGGCCATCTGCTGCTGCTGTGCCGGTTCAGCACCTCACAGGACGTTCCATGCGTTTACACATGGATTATCTATTCATAGTCCTCCCTGCTGCTTCTCCCCAGTCACGTCCACTGCTTGCCTTGGTGCTGCTGACCACTCTGCATGTAAAATAACCCAAGGGGGAGGATCACTTAATATGGCCTGACATGGGCACTTTTCGATTATCCTGCACATTTGTACAGCATCATCATCAGTTTTCCACCAGCGGCTCCCCTGATTGGAGGAATTATACACATATTTGAGACTTGGATATTATATTTTATATTTGAAGCTCTGTTTTCTCCAAGAGCCTCACTATACATAAAGTTTTTTTATATATATATAAAAATTTCATATTTGTTACCAATTTAACAAACTGTAGGACACACTGTACATCTTTGCGATAAAGCAAACTGCATTAGGGTAGCAAGGTATAACCAAGTATAGCACAGAAGACACTGGTAAAATGGTAAATAGTCCGTAAATATATAGCACTTTACTGTACCTGGAATAATACCCAAAGAGCATTAGATTATACATCACATTCACGCACACATTCACGCACTGATAGCAGAAGCAAGGCGCTAACCACGACCCATCAGGAACAATTTGGGGTTTGGTGTCTTGCTCAGGGACACCTCGACATGAGCTTGACAGGCCGGAGTCAAACCGGCAACCATCACTTCAAGACAACCGCGCTACCCACTGACCCACACCGCAGAAAAAGGTGTGCACAGAGAAAGACAGCAAACACTCAGGCAGTTTAATTCACTTCAGATCTCTGCATTTTCCAACTGATATCTGACTGATCATCTGTGTCTGTGAATTTGGCAAAACAGAATATAATAGAGTTTTACCCACTCAAAGCAGTAGTGCAAAAAGGTCACTATATTCTGGAGATAAATCTGCCAAATTAAACTGGACTTGGATTTAGAATTAAAATTATTATAATTGCAGCTGCCTGTCTGCTGAGTTCTGGCCTCTAGTCAGCCTTTTATGATCTACAGTGCACTCAGAATTTAAAAAGAGACTAAAAATTGACAGAAATCATTTTTTATTTTTTATTGTATATTTGAAAATGTCCAGATCTTCACCGGCTAGTCTGCCAAAGTAAGAGTAACTACAAATACTGTAACATGTAAGAAAGGTATACATTTTCTGTTATGTTATGTTAATGTTAGGTAATGTAAGATCCATAATGTGCTTTCATATATAGTATTAACCCAGTTGAAGGATAAATTTGACCATCTATTTTAGCTAAATCCATCATCCCTGGTCCATAACAATCAAATTGTCCATTCACTTTAACTGAATTATTTATGGGTGTTCAGACCATTGGTTCTCAGGGATGCACTCAGATATGCACAAGGACTCTTAATTCCACCTCCAGCCTGTATATGTTAACATTCTGACTTTTGGGGTTTTTTTAATTCTCATTTGCCATTTTCTTATATTGCAGTACGTAATGTCTTTAAAAAAGCCTACCCCATTCCTATATAGGGTGTTTATTTGATCACTTGTAGCATTAGTGATTAATTTCAACTTATAACATCAAAGTGCATCCAACGTGTGCACTGTTTAGAAATGTGCAGGGTCCCTGCTGTAATAGCAATTCAGTTCATGACTGTCAGTACATAACCGTCTGTATGATTAAAATTCAATTTTGCTTCCCTGCAGGGGCAGAGTGTTAGACTGCCCCACTGAGATGTTTTCTTACTATCCACCTTTCCTGACCTCCTGCTTTTCTACTTGTGCATTAGCATACTGGAAAAATGTGCCAGCCTTAAACAGGATCTGACAGCTTTGTCAGATTATAGCCCTGGTTTAGATTCTGCTCAACAACTACCCAGACCATATCTCCCAAGCTTTCCAAATAGTTCACTTAACCTCGTTTACTGATGACATATGACAAAATACCTGAGTCATAATAGGTTTGAACTCATCTCAAAACTTCTATAAACGGTTTTAAAATTCCTCTGTTCAATTTAGTCTATATTAACAGCAATAATGTGTCTTTAGTGCCCCCTATTGGTGGATAGTAAAATAAATTAATCTAATTTCAGCCAGGTTTACACAGATGCAGACATATGAACTGTAATCCAGAGGTCCCGAACCCTGGTCCTCAAGGCCTACTATCCTGCAGGTCTTAGATGTCTCCCTGCTCAACACACCTGGTTTAAATTAACAGTTCTCTGACAAGCTCTGCACAAGTCTGCTAATGAGCCATTTATTTGAATCAGGTGTGTTGCAGCAGGGAGACCTGCAGGATAGTGGGCCTTGAGGACCAGGGTTCGGGACCTCTGCTCTAATCCATTTCACTCCACAGCAGTAATTAAACATAGGGTGCATAGTCATTCCCATAATCAACCATTTGATTTCTCAATAAGTACCCGTGTGAACTGATGAATTGGTGATTTGGGGTGATAATGTTGGAAACTTAAATTTTTAAGTCGTTTCTTTCACAACTGTTTCAAGGACAATAACGTGAATGTTTTCCTGACAGCAAATCGGTTTTGATGCACCCACACACTTATTTTGTTTAATTCCAGTTGTATCATACCACTGAGTTTAAAACTATTCAAAGGTTTTGTTTATTCTCATCATAGGCACAATATAAACATAGCTACATATAAGAGCTGCTTTCTTAACCCGGTAGAAACTTAACTGGATACTATTGATTTATCAAATTTTAATTAAATCAAGACATTTTCACACTGATCTTTTTAAAGATTTTATTTTGCAAAGTTCCATTGCGACTATTTTCACTTCTTCTTTTCCATGTCCTGCTCAGCAGCCTCTTTGGCTCTCTTTGCACGGATGCCAAAAAGACGAGCATTGGCGCGGGCCATTCGCAAGCTGGCGAACGCCTTGAAGTTCTTCTCATCCTCTGAGATAATCCTGGCCTTCTCCTTCTTGTACACCTGAGGACATGAGACAGTTTGATGAGGGACAGAACTCTGCCACTGTATATCTAGATCCATCGATATCTCTATCTATACATGAATAAACAGATGCAAATTCAAGCCCAATTATGAGGTAACTATTTAGAAACAAATAGATTAGTTTAGTTTTTTGGCAGCCTTAAAAGTATTCCTGGCTTGATTTTGGATAAGCAGTCATCAGAAACAGGGTTCAAATATTTCATCAAAAATAAATACAGAGATTCCGGAGATTTGTCATCATCTGACTGCTGCAATGTAAAATTAATTCTTGCATTAAAGCCATCGCTGCTACGACAAATAACATGGCTTAAATAATACCGTTTTGTTCACTGGTGAAAAACTGCAGCTATGAAACCAAAGTGAAGTAAATACAATATTACAAAATGTCATTTTCATAGAGAGAAAGAGAGAGAGAAAGAGAAAAAGAGAGAGAGAGAAAAAGAGAGAGAGAGAGAGAGAGAAAGAGAGCGAAAGAAAGAGAGAGAGAGAGAGAAAGAGAGAGAGCGAGAGCGAGAGCGAGAGAGAGAGAGAGAGAGAAACTTACAGTTTTGATGGGCATGACTGGACCAGTGAGCTGAGTGGCCATCTTCAATTCCTCCTCCTAAAACAAACACACAGTTAATCATTCGAGTGTATGAGAAATCAACACAGTAAGACTGTGAGCAAGACTTTCTACACAGTCCTTAACACCTGGCCAACAACATTTGGCAAATTTCTGGAAACATGTCTGGTATGCATTATCATGATGAGCTTGTAAATTATTCATGATTTTGTTGATGAAATCCATTTTTAAAAAGATGCCAAGCTGTGACCAGTCGTCTACAGAACTCGGGAAAATATAAACCTGGTAAACCAATGAAAGGACACTGAATGAGGATTGGACTTAATTTTTTGCAGTTAAAGAAATAAAAATTTAAGCACCAATCAATTGATCTGCAATCGCTTTCTTATTTGGGAAGAAATAAGTGCTTTTGGTTGCAACTACTAAGTTTAGCTTTTTGCAACTTGCATAAACTTCTACTGTATTAGTTTAAGTAAAATATATGTTTGACAGCAAAGTGGGCTTTGACATTTATTCAATTTCATATGGCAAGAAAAAAAATACTTATAAAACCATGTGAAAGCATGTATTAGACACTTACAGAGCTGTCTCCCTTCTTGGGTGCAGACGCCTTCCTGGGGAACAGGATGAGTTTGGAGCGGTACTCCTTCAGACGCTGCACATTAGCCTGAAGAGATTCTGTGGATCTGTTGCGCCGGCGGGAGTCGACTGCAATGCCGATTGTGCGGGCTGTCCTTTTGTGAATACCAGCCGCCTGCAGGGAGGAGCACAGTACACTTAGTTTACAATTTACCTACTAATTTGGTACATCTGATACAATACTGATGACAAAATCCTGACAAACCAGCTGTCTTTTTAAAACATGACAATATACAAACTTTACATAAGCCTCAGCTCCTGCCAAAAACCTGAGTTATATAGTGATCTTTAATTTCACTAATTTAGCTAACACGTGCTTTCAGAAGCATCTCAGCTTTCTTTTTTTAATATGCAGGATAAGTCATGGATATCAGCTTTTTTTCCCTTCCCAAAACTAACAGGAAAAGTACACGGGAGGGGAGAGAAGGTATTTTGGCAACATAATCAAGTCTGAGCAGCACTTCATGCTTCTGTTCAGCTACTGAGTTAATTTTTTTGGCTGGGTGCATATTTATCACTAAGAGGCTGAGCCTGTTCTGATATTAATGTGAAAATCAAGAAAGAAAATGCAAGGTTTTAGGGTCTTCATGCACACATACCAACAGCAATCAACACTTCATTTTGCTTTTTCCCCATTCAGTGGCAAATAGTCCCTTATGAAAGCCGGTCATCTGAAAATATTACCTTGAGTTCCTCCAAGGTGAATCCATGTCCGGCACGAACCATGGTATGGTACCTGATGGTGGGACACCTGACCTGTGGCCTCAGTGGTCCAGCAACAGGACGAGGAGCAATACGGCGGGCCTTGGCCTGACGAGCCTTTCGCCTGAGGAAGAAGGAATTTTTCTTTAAGAATTACTGAGTCTGGCTGGGCCATATGGAGATGTCATAATACAGACTTTTCCCCACACAATATAAAAATGAGGGAATATTGTTTATATCAAGCTAGCTTGTTTCCAGTTAAAGTATCTTGTTTTTGCATTTTGCACAACTGTATTTTTGTTATGGTCATTAAAAGATTTTTTCATTTTGTTTTAAGAGCATTTAATTTAAAATACAGCTACTTTCATTTTAGTCAACTGTTTTGATGCACATGTGCTGCTGATCCTTAATAAAACTGCATTTAGCACTCAAGTTTGTAAATTAGAACCGTCTCTTTGGTTACTTGACAAACTGATAGTATCGGGATTCAGATAGAGATATATATATATATATATATATATAATATATATATATATATATATTATATATATATAAAATTTGTTTCACATCGCCGAGTCCATGTCAAGGCTATGATAGCGCCAACAGTTTACAAAAAATTTCAAAACAGGTTTTGTGTTTTTCAGTTTCCACAGCTTGAAGAAAATCAATTAAAACTAATTAACAGATTTACAAGATGAGACAATACAATAGTAATGAAAAGATGGAATTGACTAAAGCTCCATTTACAAGACTGAAAGTGCCAGAAAGTCTCAAAAGGTATTGTGTATTAACTTCAAACCATTCCCTCTTTTCAAATTTATTTAGGGAAGTAATTTGATGCTCATCTGTTTTAAAAACACCCAATCCAGTATTTTGTTTTTGTGGCAGTCCTGTGACAAAGAATGCTGTAAGCTACCATACGACTAGATAACATCTTAATCCCAGCCTTGATGAAAATCAATACACCAACCCTCATAACAAAAAAGCCTTGATGATTTTAATTTTCTGGACCCCAAAAAAATATAAATAAAATAAAATCTCTCTTAACATTCTTACGTACATTAATAAAGCCAAGGAACTAATAATATTCAAACAGTACATCCTGGTTGCTAGGAGGACAAGTCTTTCACACAGTGGTTGCACCTTAACACAAAGGCATCTTTAGCTGCTGTTTCTATCTGGCAATTCATACAGACCAAACATGGCGTCATCAGTGTCTTCAATAGCAAGAACTGTGTTCCTGTGCAAGCTTGTTCTTGCAGATAATTTCAACATAGTGACTACCGTAACTTGCTGTGAGAGCAACTCAATTTTGATGGCTTACAGCTTATCAAAATCCAAAATCTAAATTTCAGATAAGAGTGTGAAAAGGTTCACTGTTGTAGCCTCTAGGTGCCACACTCTAATCAGCTTATTAATCCAAAACATCTGCAAAGACTCCTGAACACAGGGTTCCTACAGATTTTTACAAGTTAAATTTAGGACTTTTAAAGACCTTTAAGACAACTTGGGACAGAATTTAATGCCCTTTTTACCACTACATTGGCAAAAATTAATGACTCCTAGAATTTAAGAAAATGCATATATTTACATCAGCAGTGACTGATTATTACAATGGCCTGGGTGTGTAAAAATGTGTACAGCACCTTACAACACAAAGCAATTCAAAGTGCTTTTTATCAACACCAGCACAGCCAATAGAACTCAGGCAGCGGACAAGCAACTGACTGATAATTTACTGGAATAATGGACCCGGCTGAGCTAATGTTTAAAACTACACAGCGTTTTATTTATAGTCTCAGTCTAGATAGAAGGTTAATACTGAGTTCTTTTATTAAAACGAAACAGTCTGAAGTATGTCATAGCTGCTCTCTGTATCATGCTCTTGGAGTTCGGCCGTGATGCGACCGCACACAGACCAGTGCCCGTACACAGGTGAGCATAATTCTCCCAGCACCGCATACAGTCATCTACCACATGGGGAAAAAAAAAAAAAAAAAAACTCTACTAGAAAGTGAAACACTCGCTCTCCATCGAAGAGCAACTGGATTATTTCTCTCGCTGCAGTGCGCACATCACAGGAACTCGCACAGCTGAACAGGCTGAATCTGTCATTTTCATTTCTAACTTGTATTACGGCTTAAAAAGGATTCACTATTCTTTATAGGTTTTGTTAACATCACCAGTGCAGTGACTGTATAAAACAGTTTAATCAGGACATTTAACAAGTAACTTTTTCTGTCGGGAGATTTTTTCCCCACCGCATTTCACTCATTTACGGAAAATTTGTCAGCGATGAAGTTTGGAATTTGCGACGTGACTTCACAGCAAGCTGTCATATGATCTTTAAATGATGTAGTCATTACCACGTGTCATGTTAATGCAGTAATGCTGTAACTGATAGGTTACCTGTTGCAGAGTTCATGAATAAATAATTCAGCACTACAGATTTTAAGGTTGTTATTTATATTCAGGTTATTAAGCCTGTATGTTATTAAGCCCTCCCAAGGCTGTAAACCTGGGGAAAAGCTATACTACCAACACCAATAATAATAATAATAATAATAATAATAATAATTTTAAAAAAAATAGATAAGTTTCTTTGATATTGGCCAGCAAGTTTGGTATTGTCGAGTGTCCCATGAGACCCCAGGTACCTTGAACAAACCTGTCCCCCATTCCAGAAACGAACATGGACATCCAAATGCTTGGTTTTTGTGGTCGTGTTCAAACTCTCATCACACATCAGGACGAAGGGTCCGTTGTTCACTCAAGAGATTAATTCGGTGTTGATATGAACTGCTGAGCCAAACTAGGCCATGTTCTCGAATGGGTTCTCCGCCGGTCAAGTCACTGTCAGCTAGCTTTCTTTCGCTTCATGCGTGTTGGGCTAAATGTTCCCCAATTATTTCTATCTGCAAAGTCAGCGATAACTGGCTCCTAATTTCAATATAACGGTCAGGTTGGAAAGGGACAAAATTACTTCACTTCCGTCACTTTGTAGTTTGGACATTTCCCAGACACATTTTAATTCAACAGCGTACAACTTTAGGCCGACACAATAAAATTTAAAAGGACAAAACTGTCTAATTTAAGGACTTTTTAAAAAAGGTATTAAATGCAAATTGGCAAATTCAAGACTTAAGACTTTATAAGACCCTGCAGGAACCCTGTGAACATTCAAATGGTCTTAGTATATTTCAGTAGAATTCACAATCATGTGGAAAGTTGCTAACCTGACAGTTGTGCAGAGAACCATTGTTGACACCCTCCACAAGGAGGGAAAGCCTCAAAAGGTAACTGGATGCTCTCAAAGCACATTAATAAAAAAGTGGAGTGGAAGACAAAAGTATGGAAGAAAAATGTGCATAACCAGCAGGGATGACTGCAGCCTGGAAAGGATAGTCAGGGAAAGGCCATTCAAAAATGTGGGGGAGCTTCACAATGAGTGGGCTGAGGCTAGAGTTAATGCTTCTAGAGCCACCACACACAGATCGTTCCTGGACATGGGCTTAAACTGCCGCATTCCTCTGTTAAGCTGCTCCTGAACAAAATGTCTGAAGTGTCTTACATGGGCTAAAAAAAATGAATAAATAATTATCTGGTCTGTGGAGCAGTGGTCTAAAGTAATCAAGGCCCCAGAGTCTGGAGGAAGAATGGACGGCAACAATCCAAGACACTTAAAAGTGCAGTGTAAAGTATTCAGTCTGTGTTGATTTGGGGGGCCATGTCATCTGCCGGTGTTGGTCCACTGTGCCTTAAGTCCAGAGTCGGCACAGCCATCTACCAGAAGATTTTAGAGCATGTCATGCTTCCTACGGCAGAAAAGCTTTTTGGAGAAGCTGACTATTTCCAACAGGACTTCGCACCTGCCTACACTGCCAAAAGAACAAAAATCTGGTTCATAGAAAATCTATGGAGCATTGCCAAGAAACACATTAGACCGAGCAATGCAGAAGAGTTAAAGGCCACTATTGAAGCATCCTTGTCTTCCATTACACCCCAGCAGTGCCACAGGATGATAAACTCCATGTCACTCCGCATTGGGCAGTAATTCATGCAAAGGGGGCTCAAACCAAGTACCAAGTTTATATGCATGCCTATACTCTTCAGATGGTTAACATTTCTGTATTCACAATCCTGTTTTTTGGTTTATTTTAATTGATTTCACAATATATTCTTATTTTCTGAGAATCTGATTTTTGGGTTTTCATAAGCTGTAAGCCATAATTAAAATTATGAATAAATGCTTTTAATATCTTACTTTGCATGTAATTATTCTATATATTAGTTTCCTGTTCAAGTTGAATTACTGATCTAAATTAAGTTTTGTGCAATTTTCAATTTTTTTTTTCCCACCTGTCCTCAGTTGTCAACTCAAGGCATTGTAAGGCCCTCAGCTGGCTTGCCTAAACATAAAACTCTAGAGCTAGTAACTGTTGGGACAGTAAACAGCAGTACCAAGGTTACTTCCATTAAAACCTGTGTCTGCTGTCACTTTTTAAAACAGAAGAAGCTTGGACCATATGCCACCTATTTCAGGGTTCAGGGATAGGTCTCCCAGCAATGTGACAAAATGCAATACTGTTAGTGAAAACAATGTGAGAAGAATGATGGCACAAAAATATTTGTATATAGTTGTATACAGACATGTTCTTAAAGCTTGTTTAATTTTAATATTGCCAATTTATACAATCAAAAGTTGTGTAAGCCTTCACAACGGTATAATGAATGTGAAAAATCCAGAAATAACAGAAGCTTCAGAAATAACAGTAGCCCCTAAACTTTTCCAGTTATCTAATTAAGACAATGTGTCAATTAATGGCTTGCAAATTAAAGGCAAATACTTATCCCATTGACATAGGACAGCAAAAGGCAGCACAACCTCATTGAGTCTCTCAAACACATTACATATAAAAAGATTAGCATGGCGTTGGTAATGTACTTTTATTAACACGTGATCATTTATTTCATTGGTCTAGTTCATTCAAGCGGTTATTTAGGGTGGCTCTGATTACATGATCCAACTAAGTTCAATTTTAACACGTTCATTCAGTGAAGGCTCCGTTTGCTTGAGTTAGCATCTTCCCGTGGCACTGTTCTTACCTGCGGAGTTTCCTGGCTGGCTGATTGAACCAGGTGCGCACTCTTTTCTGCCAGTCTTTGTGAAAGTGGGGATTCAGAATCATTCCATTCCGGCTGGGGGCCATGATTGCCTACTTCCCTGTAACACAGCGTGGCACACATATAAACGTACTGTCATGCCGGCACATCAACTGTCCATACCAAGCTATGTCCAACATGCTAACACGTTAAGAAATCCCTCGCCCTGTGAATGTGGAGTTCTCAATACGGTGCTGCGTGTATTTGGAATTCGTCTTTAATTCTTTATATTCACTGTGTAAGATCGGAGTTATCCTGAGGGTAACTACTAATTAATAACGCGAAAGAATTACGTGGAAATAACGTTAGCTACGACGACTTGAGCGGGTGTGTGCACGAAAAACATTAGCTACTCGGGGTTTCAGCGGGTAAATGTAGGACAATAATCATCTACTTGTAATGCTAACAAAACACACTCTATTATACTGTAAACGACTATTACATGCATGTTGTAAATACGGAGGATTAAGACAGATTTTTAAGAAATGTTTAGAGAGCAATTTCTTATACCTACGAGGGAGGAAAATGGCCGAAAGGAAAAAGGAAGTTGAAAGGCGGAGGATTGTGGGATATGTAAGAACCAACCAATGGGCGAACAGATAATTATCAGCGTATATGCGTATATGAAGGAGCAGACCCACTGCCGTCTACAAAACAAGTCAAAACATAAAAATTTGATTTGTGTCGATTGTGGGAAACAATTTTCAATAAACATTTTAATATTTTAATAGAATTTTATATCGTAACTTATTTTTGTATACTCACACATATCCACCAATTTATGGAACAACATAAACCGAGCGGTTATTCGTGATGTGAGCATGGATGGATACTTTATTGATCTTGAGGGAAATTTGCAGATATTTGGTCACTTTTTCATCTTTTTTGGAGGCAATGACACGCATCCAGCTTTTCATGTTTTGTGATTTTAAAGAAGTTTATTTACTTTATTCTCTATGATTTATTTGAGGCCCTAACTTGTCTTTTAGTCAGTTAACAGAAAATATAACAGTAACAAGCAATACTTTTTCCAGTATTTACAGATAAAGAACTTTATCAGGAAGGACACTACTTTACCATAATTTAGACACAGAAGGTTTGTTTTTTAAAATGCAAAAAGACTATATAATATGCTTGTATTATAATGTACTAAACAAAAAAAGGTTTCCTAATGTAGACATTACTGGTGTTCAGTGGTGCACGGCTTGGAAAAGTGTGAGACATTAAGAATTTGCAATAGAATAAAAGTTATACAACTAAAGATTTTACACAGAGCCCTCATATCCCCATCAGCCTGGCCCAAGACTTTCACCCCTTTGCCTCAAGTGCAAAACAAAGACCACCAATTTGACTCATTGTGTGTGGTCATGTTGGAAAATTCTAAGGTTTTGGAATTTTCTTGGGCAGGAAATAAACAACATTATGGCTCTTAGCCTGAAGAGAATTAACTAAAATTTATGTTGCTTGGTATAGCAAATAATGCTGTTAGTGACAAATGCAAAAGCAATCTATACATCTATACATTTTCTTGCACAAAATGTATACTCATTAACTGAATAACAGAAAAGGCTCCATCTATAGCTAAATGCCACAGCACAATTCTGGAGTGTGTGTCTGAATTATTTGTCTATTAAAGTCAGATCATGTGTTTTACAGAACATGGGAGCCTTATCTGTCTTACATTGGTCTGAATGTTTCGTCCATTCTTACAAGGGGGTTCGTATAGTTTCTTTTGTTTAGTTTTTCTCCTCTTTCCCCTATACTCACCTTGCTTTTAATTTCTCCTTTTTGTATCAATGCATATATGAGCCAAATGTGTTTTAGACGTTAGTTTGTTTAATTTGTGTTTGTGTGTTTTTTGTTTTTGTTTTTTTTGGGGGGGGGGGTGCTATCCTTTCAAAAATCTAAGTCAAACTAATAAAAATATATAGAAGAGAAACAAGTTTATGTAGGTGAGGTTAACCCTATTGTATTGAAAGTGTCAATATTTTTACTTAGATTGGAGTGTGTTTAAGTGTAGGAACAAAGACTGTAAAGTTGGGGGATAGTGAGATAATAACCCACATTATTATTTGGCCTAATTTTTTTTTTTTTTAATCCAGGAATACAAAACTTATGTTTTCAGAAACTGGATAAAACCTACAAAATTAAATGTAATCCCTTCATCAAATGTAATTGTTTGGCTAGCCTAGAATTCTAGAATTAATTTCATTGCTCATATTTCAAATACCTGGATTTTACAGCTGCAATAAATTTGAAGTCTTTGTATGTTGATGAATTAGAAAAATATTATTCCCAAACCAATGCAGATGAGGCTTTTGCTTGGTTGTAGACAAAAGTTAACTTTTGAAAATATCACGTGAAGTTTTCTTACTGACCACTAGATGAAGCCATATTACCTCTACAGTAGCCTGGCTGCATTGTTTGATTTCTTACAAGATTAGAGTTCAATTTCCATTAGTCCAAAAAGGCTATTTGGTTCAGATTAAGGACACTTTTTTTTAAATCTATCCCATATGTGCAATTCATTTGCTGCTTACCACAGTCAACATTCAAAGTTCAATGAATGACATGAATCAGGACCCAGTACACATGCGGTCGTTGGAAGACACGACAAATAAATACTTTAAATAATCAACAATACAACAACAGATACTGTTAGGGGCTAAGAGACCTGCTAGCTCAGCTAACATATAGCAATGACAAAAGAAATGTCATTTAAAATGACTGCTGCCAGAGTTCAGAAGTGTAACAGCTAAAGGACTAAAAGATTTTGAATATCTTTTAGTTCTTCTTTAAGGAGCATGGTAGGCCAGGCCTGATGGCATCAAAACAAACTCATTGAACACATGGTGCGGATCACTGATGATGGTCTTTGCTTTCCTGAAGTCTCTTTGTCTGATGCCAATAATCTTGAAAGAACTTTTTACAAACTCGGTATGAGTATTTAATCCAAAGAAAACTTTTCAGCCAGAACTTCCAGCAGCAAAGTGCAAACACAAGCAATGAAGCATCAGTAATGTAAGCTGCTACATATTCAATCTAATCTAATTGCAAATGAAAAGATTTATAAAATTGTTTTGAGTCCTATGGTAAAGACCTTCAGCAGAATATTTATTTTGTATATATCATGATCACTGAGTTAATCTGAATAAAAAGTTATAATTGTGTCTCACTTTTAAATACATGTTTTTCAAAGAAAATAAAGGATAGTCAGTATTTTTTGTCATAATATGAAATTAGAATGTTGTTAAATGTCAACAAAATCTAATCAAGAGAATTATTTTGGTTTATTATGTAAAATGGAAACAGGTCATACTTGTTTTAACTTTTTTTTTTAATAGGACATTTGACACAACAGGTCAATGCTGCTTCTTAAAGCATTTATAGTAATTGTAAAGACATTTAGCTATAAATTTTAGTCTCTACTGGTGCTGTTTATGCAAAGTATTTAACATAAATACTGTAAAAACAAGACTAATCTGTTGTTTTTTTAGTCATTGGTTTTATAAAGGTTGGATTAATCATTAATCAGCTAGTTTCTGCAATCTCGGTCTATCTTCAGCAGAGGGCAAAGGTCAAGGTGCGTTGAAGTCCAGCATGCAACATGTCCTGCTAGCACATGTACAGATCAGGCATGATGTGACCACAGGATGTCTGCATATTTACTGTACTTGGTGAGAATATCAGAAGCGGCCATTATTTCTTGTTTGCTTAGTAAGAA
>JBAMHW010000001.1:18916149-18928177 GCA_037177495.1 Rhadinocentrus ornatus | reverse complement strand
TATATATATATATATATATGTATATATATATATATAAATAATGTTTTAGGTTTGGTGGAATGAATAGCTTTAATACGGCTGTGACTAACTGAATTATGTCAGATTAAAGGACATCCTGGAGGAGAAGTGTTAAAATTGTCACTGCTTACACACTTGCTGCCATGTAAATGCAGGACAGTAAAGACAATTTCTAAACAATAAGACAATGTTTTTCTTCACTGTAAACAAAGAGAGTGAAAAAAAAAAAAAAAAAGTATCATTACTTTAGATACTGTTCTGTACCCTTGATGAGAACTTGAGAGTTTTTTTTAGACTGTATCATAAAGCACTGCTGTTTCGTGGAAGTAGGTTTCAGACAGTATTTGTAAGATTTGCAACACCATACTTTCTTAATGGACTGTAGTGGAGTTAAATATGTTAGCCTGAACATATGTAGATATTCCAAGATTTAATAAAAATCTGTACACTGTAATGTCATAATATTAAATGTTTTCTATTTGGAAGTGACCACCTTTGTTAAACTGTTGCACCATCCTTCCGTGGATATTAGTCTACTTCAACATGACTAATGCAGCCAGGCTTGTGCTTTTGTGGTCTATTGCAGACTGAATTTCTTACCATCATCAAGTGTGAGCCAGCTGCTTCAGCATTAAAGTAATCAACACATCATATTAAAATTGATACACTACTTTCTTCTGCTCCTCTGCATGCTTTCTCAACAATATCAAATGTAGCTACCTTTATATTTAGCCCTACATACACCATTCAAACCTTCTATCACATAATATTCCAACTTCCCCCCCAAAAAATTAAAAAGTTGAAAAAGAAAAAGAAAATTAAACACAACGCATGGAAACCACTAAACACTTAGAAGAATACTTAAAGAAACATTACAAGAGCGAGCAGATGGAATAGATAACATCAATAACGATCGACTAATAATAAAAAAAAAGGACGTTGAATTCAAAGCCTGTTAAATATAAAGTCTTTCCAGAAGTAAAGCTAAAGAAAAACAGTCCAATTCCACTCCTGTGATCAGGCTCGCCTGGAGTCTGTCTCTCTTTTCACTTGAGCTTTAACAAGAAGTCAGTTTGTCATTAAGTTACAAAAAGAGATGTTGAATTTTCTTGGTCAACTTGCAGAGCCAGAAATTCCAAACTTAATTCCTTGTTTATTTATCTGGATATTAAAATCATTCCATTTGTCGTCACAATCACAGTAATTTGTGCCTGAAGAGGCTTGCTAATTAAGGTGGGCAGCACTTTAAATGGTTTCCTCTGCCTCACAGTTCTTTCCAAATACACATTTGACTTTGAAGCAGCAGAAACTCATTAAGTGATTATTAAACTAATTTTTCCTGCATATCATTTTCTTCAGACAACCTTTGGACTTTTTTTTAATTCTATATATCTAAAGTAAAGAAAAATAAAAGACAAATCCTGGAACCTGTATGAAGGTTAATATGAACGCGTGAGGTTGCTGTTTGATTCCTGCAAGCTGACCAACAAGTCATCAATCTTCTCCATGTTCTGAGAGGCAGACATGCTGTTCTGCACCGTCCTGGACTGAGACAGAGACTGGCTGAGTAGGGACCGGATGTGTGCCTCGCTCTCTCTTTGGTTCTGACCAGACTGGCTGATTGCTATTATCTGATCTGACAGCGTGTTTCCAGGAGTGCTCATCATCTGGTCACATTCTACAAGAAGGAGACAGAAATTTGAGTTTACAAATAACAGCATAAAATACTCTATGTCTATACACAGATGTTTAATAGGTCTGAATGTCGTCGGTCACAGAGAGAAATAACTTGATGCTCAATATTTTCCGCATTGTATTAACAAGAACTTGACAAAATATACATAAATTATGTTTGATACAGCAGTATGAACAATACAGAGTCAATGAAAATATCAAAGTATTGTCATAACACAGTAACTGATTTTAAAGTGAATTATTCTGAATCAAAGCAAAAAAATACGCTGATTTAGTTGACTAAAGAGTAAGCAGACACAAAGAAATGTTAACTTTTATCACCAGCTGACATTTGGGTCATCTTTTTTCTGTTTTATTCAAGTTTCTTTTTTTTTTTATTATTAAAAAAACAGCTGCCAACTGCATCTGGAAAAAACACTGATTACAGTGAGGAGACTAATCAAAACAAGCAAAAAGATCTCTAATGCTCTACAGCTGAGGATGCTGTGATAATTGTGGGTTTTCAACTTTCCATTGTTAACCTAAAAATGTTGGTTGGAGCTAAATGGCACTTTTGTTCTGTCGTCATTTCAGCAACTGGGTACCTGAATCATAATTTCTTACCATTCTGAATACCAAAAATGAACAGGCCAGGTTGCTGAGGTGGGTTGGGCTGGTTGATACTTCCACTTACAGCGCTCTGATACAGAGTTTCTGGCTGTTGGGCTGAGGATGAGGTGGTTGTCTGAAGGTTTGCCACGCCATTCTGTGAGGCAAAGATAGCTGATTGTGCAAGCTCCTGCGCAGCTAGTCCTCCCTGCAGAGAGGCCATATTGGGCTGAGGCATGAAGAGACCCACGGGCTGCTCCTGACGATTGTTGGTGCTTTCACCCAGCTGCATGGGTTGTTGCTCCTGGAACATGACTTGCTGCTGTGGATGAGTGGGATTCCCTAAAGCCATGGGTTCAGGCTGATTCTGCTGATTTACTGTAACCATGCGGGCTTGGGAAAAAAGAAGAGAGGGGTTTTGGGGCTCTGGTGAAACTAGACCACTGCTGGTCAGGGGAGGCATTTGGCCTTGACTGGTAAACAGGAGGTTGGAGGCCTGGGGTTGTGGAGAGAGGGCATTGCTGCAAAATAGTAGGCCAGGCTGCTGTTGCTGTTGTTGGCCTGGAGAGAGTGTGTTTGGAGATGAATGTGGGGACATTGTCTGGAACAGGGATGCTTGTTGGACTGGCTGTGTGTGGGACTGAGGCTGGGAGGGCTGTTGCTGCTCCATGGGACTTCTTTGCTGGATAGGGGACATCTGTGCTTGGGTCTGAAACACTGATTGCTGGTCTGGAGAGGAGGATTGCAGAGCACTAAGGAAAGCCAGCTGTTGTTGCTGTTGTTGTTGAGAACTACTGGTTGAAAGCTGAGCAGGCAGGGATGTCTGGGGGAGGAAAAGTCCAGGGGTTGAAGGTTGTTGCTCTGGAGACTGAAGCACTGTCATTGTGTTTTGGAAAAGAGCAGCCTGGACCTGCTCCTGGGAGGCTTTCTGAAAAAGAGACCCCTGTGGATTTTGTGATTCAGCCAAAGTGTTTGTAGTCTGGAATATAGGTGGTGAAGAATGAGTGGGGGTCTGCTGGAGGAAGTTGGTCTGCATAGAACAAAGTTCATTAGCCTGCTGGAACAAAGCTGCCTGTTGCTGCTGCTGCTGATTATGCTGCTGCTGTTGGTCCAGCTGGAACAGTGATGCCTGGTTTGTCACAGCCCTTTGTGGTGAACCTTGGCGCTGTACATTCTTCCCCTGGGAAGTATCCTGAAACATGCTACACTGTATCTGAATCTGAGACTGAAAAAGCTGCTGCTGTAAATTCTCCAAAACCTGCTTCTGTTGGAGATGTTGCTGCTGGATTTGTGTCTGTTGTTGCTGTTGAATTTGCTGGTTTTGAATTTGTTGTTGTTGCTGGATATGTTGCCGTTGCTGTTTTGTTATGGAGTTGTCAGATTGAAGTGGTAAGTTACAGAATCCTTTGGCTTTAAGTTGCCTCACTGCCTCCTCTAGCTGGGCTACTTCATCTGGAGGAAAAAGTGGCAGTTGCTGCTGCTGGGGTGCAGGTTCCCCACACAGCCTCCCAACCCCTCCAGAATTACTGCCTGGCCTTTCTTGCCCAAGACCATCTCTGGGGTCTAAGAGGAACTGCTGCGATCCTTGTGGGAGCAAGGGATCTGCAGGTAAGGAGAAGGAGCTGCTGGCAGCAATGTCTTGTTTCTGGATGGTGCTTAAAGGCTCTGTGTTGGTGAAAGCAGCAGCCTGACCTTTGTCAGGTTCACCTGCAGGCTCAGGCAGGTTACTGTTGAATGCTCTGTTTTTATCAAGATGTGCCACTGTCATATCTGAGTTTTGCTGGGTTGCACACAGGTCACCTGTCTGCTCGAGACACATGAAACAGAAGACAAAAGATGGACTTCATTTAACTTGCATCATATTCTATGTTAAAGCATAAGATGAGATGAATTTCTACTGAATACAAATGCAATTTACAGAGTTAAACAGCTTTTATTGGGTATGCATCATTATTGAGGCAGATGAGAATTTCATTTATCAATAATTCACCTTAAATACTGCAGATGACTGAAGGTTGCTTGTCACCTCCATTGGAGTGACATCTTCTCTCTTCACTAAAGGCAGTATAGAGGGCATCAACACATCATCTTCAAGCGTAGGAGAAAGAGCAATGGTGAAATAAGTTATTTTCACATTTTCAGGCACTCCATTGTGTTCAGGATATAAAGACAATTACCAGCTTTTCAAATGGGAGGCTGACAGAATATTTGAGGTGAATCCTAAACTCATCAAACTTTAAAAAAAAAATTTCTTCTTAAGATTAAATGACAGAAAACATTACTGGTTGTGTATATTAATCAAAATTAAAAAAATAAAACCTTTAATTGGCTCATCAAAAGAACAAGTCTTCACTGGAGAGGGCATCTCTTTTTTCACAGGAAGACCATTTTTCACTGCAAGAGAGTTCACAAACAAATGTAATTTTTCAGTGTGATGTCCTGTAAAGAGAGTTGCTAAATGTGGTACAAAGGACTGTAAAATGACATTGTTCATTGCCAGTCATAGCTTTTATTGTTTCACTCAAAGGACACGAACAACCTTGAAATGAACACAAAAAAAAGCTTATGATTGACAGTTCTTTATGTGGATTTCCTGTTCTTTCTGCTGGGATCCTCTAGTACCCTGGAAGCACTGAGCTGCAGGTGGTAGTATTTGACTAACAGTGACATTTTCAGTAAAAACTTCCACAACAGCAATGAAGTTGTTCTTTCTGTCATATAAAAAAGATCTAAAATAGGCTGTTTGGGTATAGTTAACTACTATAAAGCTGTGTCAGTGTCCTGTTGTGCTCGTCAGTAAATTGAAAAGGTCCTTTGCAGACCTAATAATCTAAGGGAACATATCAACTAATACGAGCCTTGATTTTATTTTTATGCTGATCTTTCCATCAGCTGAAACAGAGCAGTACTCAAACAAACCTGGATCTGGAGTGTAAGAAAATGGCTGAACATCATGGGACCTCCCAGCATTAGTCACCACATAGATTCCCACGCACACTGGAGAGGTGATGGCATGGTTCTGGTATGGAGGCACCTTCACTATCAGGTGATTCTTGGGAAAGATCATGCAAATAAATAAAGTCAACAAACAAGAAGACATTAAACAGAAGTTTTAAACTAACGAGAATGAGAAAAACTGCAAGTCAGAGCGATGAGTTGCTCAGAAATTAAACAGAAATAACAAAAAAAAAAAAAAAAAAAAAGGAAAAAAAAAAAGAAAAAAAAAAGAAAAAGACTAGTGCTCATTGCTGTGCAATATTAACTGTGCAAAATAAGATAAGTATAAAACACTCATTTATACATCATGCACACCAACTGGGCACTGAAGGACAACTCCATAGTTCAACTAAATGAGAAAAAAATTTAAGCTACAGATCCACTGCTTCACTTATTTCAGACTGAAGAGTAAAGGTTGGATTGAGACACACTCAACACACTCTCTGAGATTGAGTGTAATTAGGTCAAAACACAATGAAACTACTCAAACCTTTCAACCAGCAGCCATTTAAGATGATTAAAGCTCCGTTCAAAGATGAAATGGCTGCATCTGTCTACTCCTCTCATTGGAAGTTACCATTAATCACGTAGAACAATAAGAACAACAGTTCACCTGGTGAAAAAGCTCCATGTCAATTTCAGCTTCTGCTTTCCACGAATTCTCATCTGGAACAGAGAGCACATGTAGAGTTTTGACTGAGAACAGAACTTATTAAAAATGAGTGACTCTAAATTGTTAAAACATGTTTAAAACTTTGATTTCCCACCAGAAGTATTCTCATGAAATATCACTTTGGTGTCTTTTAGAAAGTTTTTGCCAATGATGAAAACATCTTCTCCACCCCTCACGGAACAACTGTGTAGTGACTTCTTCAGTATTTCAGGTGCTCCTGCAGGCTGGGCTGGAAATAAAGAGGATTCAAACATTACTGATAAGTCTTGATTAAATTTAAAAAGGCACATTTTAACCTGTAGCCTCTGTTACTACTTTTTCATTAATCAATTTTTTTAAAATTCTTTTTAAAGAGCAGATCATTGCAAAGTGATGTTTAAAAAATGGTCTAAGTAACAGCAATAACAGGCATAAGGACATGTGGGGTCCAGACATGAAGTGCTACCATTCTGGCAGGTGAAACTTGGCCATCAGGGTATTTCAACCACATTCCAGAGTAAAATTATGCACTTACAGCTGAAATATAGTTTTCACGCATTTTTCACAAAATTCTATCATAATATCACATGTACAAAATGTTTTGTCCGTTTTTAAGCCAAAATGTCTTTGTAAAAATTTTAGAGAAAAAAAAATTACTATTTTTTTTTAACGTTATGTATTTCTGTGAGTGTAACTAATAAATAATAATTAATACTGTACACATGGCATCAATTTCACCTGGTGAATGCCACAGTGGTTTGATTGTTTGACATATCTTCAGGGGCGTTGTGAGCCATTGAACTCTACTGGGGCACAAACCTCCCATTACTCAGATCATAAAGACGTGATGTGTTTATAAAATGAGCAATGTTATGTTTCATCTACTTCCCTTTGTTTACCTGACTGTTACTGCTGCTTCCAAAAAACTGCTGCAAAAACTGAAACACTACATAATATAAATAATATTTAATATGGTTGTAAAAGTATTTGAGAAATAAAATATCCTCCTTTCTGTGCGTTTTCTAACAAAAAGGTGAAACTTACAAATAGAGAGTTTTTAATCTAATCAAATATATAAACTGATTTGAACTGAAACTGGCAAAATTGATAAAGTTAGAAACAACTTCCAATTGAATATCAGATTGTTGTGGTAAATGCAGTCAGGTAATGTCATTTTGATCACTCACATGAATTTGAAGGTTAACATTTAAACAACCAGCATAATAACAGTCAGACTTTACTCATATTTATTTATATTTGTAGAAAAATTTGATTATTGGTAATAGTTTGAAGTGGGTTTCAACTAAAATGTTGTTTAAAAATGATTTGGGAATTTATTTTCCAGTAATGGTCCATTGAGTCATACTTTATATTGAACCTGCTCTTGACTGTGAACTTCTTCTGCACCGTGTCTTATAACATGCAGGCTGAACATTTTTCTTGTGGATGGTACAACCTGAAAACTTATTTTCTGTGTTAATTTGAACCCATGATTATTTGGTGTTAACATTACAGTTTTTTTAGGTCTGCTGCATTGCGTGTTTTTTAGATAAAGCGACGACACTGGAATCTTCACTATCTTGAGATCCAAAGAAATCCATTAGTCCAGGTGTGCTGCTCATTTCTCTTCTAAAAGAAATTAAGAAGCAGCTGCTTCTCTCTTAGTTTCCTCTCCCTCCCCTTCCTTTTTTTTTCCTTTTTTGTTAGCCTGATTTTCCTTTCTTGGACAAAGACATGGCTTTACCCTTTATCCTCCTGTTGCTGTCCATCGTAGGCTACAGGCAGGATAAATAACTTAGTTGGAATGGCTGGTGCAGGTGTGGATTTTTATGTGAATCTTAGTCTGTTTGTTTGGAAAGTCTAATAAATTGTGATTCGAATCAAAGAAGCGGACCTGGTCCACCTAAAAATGCAGGTCTCAGTCTGTTTAAAGCAGACCAAATACAGGAAACGGACTTCAAATCAATGTGCATTGTGGGTTCCGTGCACGGCATCATCAGTAAACACAACTAAAACATATGCGTGCCTGGGGCGATAGGAGGCTCTGGACGTGAGAAATAGCTTGTGGTCAGATGTGGAAGAATTTGGTAAAAATTCTGATAGAATTCTGATCATCCCAAGACTGCTAGGATCTTTTTATTTAATCTTTTGTTTTTATTTTTTATTATATATTAGAAAAAGAAAAAAAGGACCACCAGAAAGTGACCTTATTTCAACCAATCAACAAATTGCAGTGTCTCAAATGCCACCCTTTTGGGTCAGATAGGTAAGATTGGTACCAAAACGGAAGGGTTCAAATACAGTAGGACGGGTCAGGTTGGATATTAGGGTACCCTTCCCAATTTTTGTGTGTAACAATGCAAGAAACTGCTTTAGTCTGGTAACTGTCTTATGTTATTGCTGTTATATCATCATATCTCTCACTCCTGGATGGTTAACTCCATAGATCATACCAGGGTACAGATCTCTTTTACCAGGATACATTTTGGCAGTATTTAAAGGAAGACAGGTTGCGTTAACCGAATATTTTCCGTCGCTGACTGGTGATGGAAAAATCTGAAGGCCATCTCTCATTTTGACAGATTGCAATTTACACCCCTGACCACTTTGTTGCAGCATATTAGCTATTATCTCTCTTTGCACATGACTTCATTGGCTTCAATCAAAAAAAAAAATGTCCACTTTGGGTCCCAAACCGGTGCAGCTAAATCACTAGTGCAGAAGGAGTGCATGCTGCTGGATTTCCTCCCACTAAAGCCAGTGCTTGTGGGATCAGGAAACCCTTTATTCTGAGAGTCTGGCCGACTTCTGATCACTTCACTTGAGAGAAATGTTCCCTGACTAAAACAGCCATAAAACTATTTAAATCTGTGGCAAATACTGATTTTTATGCTATTTTCTTAACTTTGGAAGGTAAAATGTCTCAAATTTTATAAGATTTAAAAAGTCTCATTCATTTCAATAAATCATAATCAGAATATTAAAGACTTATCTAGTCAGGATCTTGGATCATATGAATCAAAATGAATTTTTTCTCAAAGAAAATAAGGAGAAAAAGAAAATTTTCTTTTTCTTATATCCAAATTTAAACTTTGATGTTAATTTTAAAACTGAAAAGTATAGTTTATTTGAATACTTGTACAATTTTATCAACAGTGCTTTTAACATGTTTTGTTTGAGGTTTGAGGTTAAAACTGTTTTTAATGTTTTGATGTGTAACAGAAATATGCTTTAACTGATTTTGTTGAATGCTATACAATACAAATAAACACGTTAAAATTAAGACTGTAAAAAATAACGCGCTAACATTGGTAACTAATTTATGTAATTAATTGCATAAAAATTTTAAACGCATTTAACGCATGCGCAACATTAGTTTCTTTCAGGCCCTTAAAATTGTCAAATAAGGCATGGCACATGTTAAAGCTCAGCACCTTTCTTCTTTCCCAAGACATTTTACTACTGTGTATCTAATGCAAGAACACACAGACAGGGACAAATGCATGCATGCCAGGAGGAATTACTATTTTTTTCTTGTTTTGTGGAAAGACATTTCCCTGGATTGCATGCTGGCTCTGTGTAAACAATAGATGTCCAAACACCTCTATTGTTTCATCCTTTCCGTCTCTTTCTCCAATGCTACTCTCAAAGCGGTCGTCCCAAATTCACATACACGCGTATTTTTGTATAGCCCTAACCGTCTTTCCTGTTTGTGAAACCAACCACACCCTCATTTTGTCGGCATTATTAAAGAAATAAATCTAAAGGGATTTTCTGCAGTGCCCCCCAATACTGACTTGATTATATTGTAATTAAGAAATATGATCTGAAAACTTAGCAGTAGCAATTAAAGTGAGTAGGTTTTTTGTAAACTGTCTGTTCTCCCACAATCAAATTGTGTTACAGATAGTTTAATTTTATGCTTCATGTTATGCTACAGTCTAGAAACAGTACCAGTAAAACGTTTGGACACACTTTCCCATTAAATCAAATGGGTAAATGCGTCCAAACATTTGACTGGTAGTATAGATTGTAGAATAATATCTCATATTTACAGGTTTTCAATTTACTTGAACACCTTACTTTAGTTCATGTGATTGTATTTTTACAGAGAAACAAGGAGACTAACTTACTACACAAAATTGGAGAGGAGGG
This sequence comes from Rhadinocentrus ornatus, assembly GCA_037177495.1. Taxonomy (NCBI): domain Eukaryota; kingdom Metazoa; phylum Chordata; class Actinopteri; order Atheriniformes; family Melanotaeniidae; genus Rhadinocentrus; species Rhadinocentrus ornatus. Next base: position 18,918,072 of record JBAMHW010000001.1, on the reverse strand, counting down.
AGTCTGTAATGTGATCACTGATCCATCTGAATTGGGTATGTTGACCCGAAACACCAGTCGAGCGCGTGTGCTCTTCTTCTTGGATCCCGCCACACCAATACGGGCTTCGACATCAGCATTGCGGAGCTTTAAGATTCCAACACAGTCAACCCTGAATAGGGAGAGATAATGAAATTAGACTTGCTTGGACTTGTTTCAACTTGTAAATTCAATAATAAACGTGACAGTATTTACTAAACTGGAACCTTTTCACGAGACTCAATATCTTAGGATGAATGAAGTATAAATGCACCTTAAAGCTCAACCTATTATGGAATAGCTTTATTGAGCAACTGCTTTGAATTATGTGAAAAGAATAGAGGCAACATTTGCTGTCAGAAAGGGGCCTTTGTGGTTGAACATGCAAAAATGTTAGCCGTAATTGGAGTTATAGTTATCACAAAAACAACCCAATTTAAATCTCAACAAATGTACATACGCTAGTGTCATGTTGGTGCTTGGATCAAGGGACACCTCAATCACGGTTGTGCCATCAATATCAACCTCTTTGCATGTTGTGGTGTTACGACCCGTTACCCTGCAAGCTTGGTAAAATCCATGAGGTTTCACACGCCCAGCATCGTTACCTACAAACACCTGCAAAACCACTGGTTCATTCACACCCTCCAGCTGTGGTGCAAGGGGTGAGGTGGGAGAGAGAGAGAGAGAGAGAGAGGGGGGGCATTTGATCAGATATTACTGCCTTTAGACACAAGACCAAATTTATGTATGAAAACTTTATTATTATTATTGTTTTATTTTTGGCAATAACCCAATTATTAACATAGTCTTACAGTAAATATACAATGGTGTGAAAAAGTGTTTGCCCCCTCCTTATTTCTTATTTTCTTGCATATTTCAGATCATCAAAAAAAATGTAAATATTAGTCAAAGACAATACAAGTAAATACAAAATGCAGTTTTAAATGGTTTTTGTTATTAACGGAGAAAAAAAATCCAAACCTATGTGGCCCTGTGTAAAAAACACAGGAACCATGAGTTCTTCTGTCTACCAAAAAATCCTGAAGGAGAATGTCCGGCCATCTGTTCTTGACCTCAGGCTAAAACAAACTTGGGTTCTGCATCAGGACAATGATCTAAAACACACCAGTAAGTCCACTTCTGAATGGCTAAAGAAAAACAAAATGAAGACTTTGGAGTGGTCTAGCCAAAGTCCTGACTTGAATCCTTTAGAGATGCTGTGGCAAGACCTTAAAAAAGTGGTTTACGCTTGAAAACCCTCTAATGTGGCTGAATTACAAAAATTCTGCAAAGATGGGTGGGTGAAAATTCCTCCCTGTTGCTGCTAAGGGTGGGCCAATCAGTTATTAGGTTTAGGGGGCAATCACTTTGTCACACAGGGCCATGTAGGTTTGGATTTTTTTCCCCCTTTTTAATAAAAACCTTTATTTAAAAACTGCCTTTTGTGTTTACTTGCGTTTTTGGCTAATATTTAAATTTAATGATCTGAAACATTTAAGTGTGACAAACATGAAAAAGAAATCAGGATGGGGGAAAAACTTTTCACACCACTGTAATTGTGTGGTCACAACCTGAACTACATGGTTTTTTTATAACAACACTGTCCATGTTTTTTAAGTTACCTTTATAGTAGGAAAGCCCTGCTGGGTGCGATCCTTCACTGACCCCCTGCTACCTTCCGTCAGATAGCGGGCTCGGTGCTGAGTCTCGGGCTGGACGAGGATCTTCAGCTCCTTCCCATCACACTTCTGTGGGAAATGCATTGAAAGAGTTCCTCCTTTTTGACTAGGTGTCTGGACTTCATTGGAGCTATAACAAACATAAATTTGACAAAGCAGATCACCTCCAATTCCAAAATGTAGTTTTACAACTGTATATGTAACAAAGCTGCTATCTTGTGGC
>JBAMHW010000001.1:18898878-18909985 GCA_037177495.1 Rhadinocentrus ornatus | reverse complement strand
TTTACCAATGCTGACCCTCTTCTCTTTGCTACCAAACAGAATAATCTCAGTTTTGTCTTCGTTTAACTGTAGAAAATTCTCCTTCATCCAGGTGTTTATTTGCTCCAGACACTGACACAGTAAGTCTATTGGGCTAAATAAACTTATGTTCTCTATATGTGCTGTCTTAACCCTTACCAACTGCATTAGGGAAACTAAAACCCTTGGAATTTAAATAAAAGAAGAAGAAAAAAAAAGAAAACAAACTTAAATAGATAAAACAAAAAATAAATACAAAAATTCAAATAAAGACTGAAAAGAACTATTTAATGGGAACAATGGTATAAAAGACATGGGTTAAATATTAAAACAAGTTCATTAATAATGCAAAAATGATACATGTGTTATAAAAGTAATAACTAAATGAATTGGTAAAACACAATCACAAAATAATAATAAAACCACTTTTAACAAAGAGATTAGGAGAGAAATAGATGGAAAGTTAAACACTAATTATGAATACTAAAAAGATATTCAATTAAAAGCTGCACTAAAAAGCTAAGTCTTAAGCTTTCTTTTTTTAAAAATATAAATATGATGATTTGGATTAAAACTTTAACTTTGTTAAAATAAACAATCAAATAAACAGCACAGAACAATGACAAGAATGAGGAGTCAGGGGAAGTGTGGTTAAGCTGCAGATCGTAAAAAATGAGTTAGATTGCTGTTGACATTCTGGACTGGTTTGGTGACACATTAGTTTGCAAAACACACAATCGGAAAGAAAAAAGACAGAACGCAGCAAGGCAGTGTCATTTTGAGCAAAGGTGAAAACTAGAATAGGATTAAGCAATGGGATAGAATCTGTATGATGCCAGCTGAAACTGTGCTGTAAAAAAAATAGGACTGAACAGTTTTTCAAAACGGCAAGGCTCAAGGTGTCGAGTACAGAACCAGTTGTCTGCTTTGCTTATTTAATAGCCTTGCTGTGGTTGCATTACCACCCTTTACTGCTCATAACTTCTCTTAAAATGTCTACGGGACAGCAGATCAAACATTCTCAGAGGAAGTATGTAGACACCACAAAGTGCGTCCATTTAAATAAGCACGTCCATCATTTGGTTGCTCTGCTGCAATGCTTATTATTTTGTACCTGATAGAAAAATAAGATTAAAAAGCCAGTACAGCAGTACCAGAGATATTATCTTTTTTATTCCACTCATTCTTCTAGCTTATTATAGCCTGACATCTACATTACTTACACTGCAACATACCACCAACACAGTCAGAGATTTGGGTGTGTAATGCAAGTACAGACTCTTACTGCCTCAGGGGCTCCCCTCAAACACAGATAAGAAGAGTACTACTAAGGTCATAGCAGCTCCTTTCTTGTTACTCCAAAGGCACACCCTAAGCTTTTTTTTTTTTCATTTTGAAACTTACAGTCTTCAAATGACATCACTTAGGGCAATCTAGCAAACTTCACACAGCTTTGTCTGCTCCTACAAAAAGCTGCATGCACCTGTCTGCCGCTACCGTATTCAGCTGCAGCAAAGAAAATATTGTGTTTGCTTATGAATAGCTTTGAAAATAGACTTGTGCTTCTAATTTCTTTTTTTTTTTTATCACTATATATGAAACATATTGGAATTTTGCACTCTTGGTCAGACAAAGCAAGACTTTTGATAATATTTTTAAGAAAATAAGAAAATGGAAACTATTACGCCTAAAACGTAAAATATTAAAAAAACAAAATGTCCAGATTAATTCCTTAATATAGTTTGATGGCTATTAGTTTTCATTCAGATGCACCAATGTCTTAGTTTTGTTTTCTTGACAAATGACACAAAATCTCAAATCTACTGTCAAACTTTAATCTCTCAAAAGGTCTAGTAAAATAATATATAACTCATCATTCGTCATGTCCTATCACAACACTGTCCATTACTCTAACCTCAAATAGTAACCATGGACTTTGAATATACCGTATGGAAGAACAAACCAAATGGAATAAAACAAGTTAAGAAGGAACTGTATGAAAAGCTGTGGCATACCAAATAAACAGCAGATCTCATTACAAACAGACAAAAGAGTTATACAAAGCCTTTTCTCTCCTCGCTGTGTTTGCCTGAGGGCCATCAGGACATGGGGAGGGAAGAAAGCCTTGGGTCAACAGCATGACAACACTTACTAGCACCCTTATTCATCATCCAAATATTATGGTATGAACTTGGGGCAGCCATTACAGTCGCCTGACTCTCTTCTCTGCCAACTGCCAGCTTTAATTACTTGCAGCTGAGTCCCAGGGTTTGGTGTGTATATCAGATACTTAACCCTCCCATTGTTACCACTCCCTGTGTTCAATAGACAAACCTGGGACATACTGAAACCAGCCCATGTCTCCTCATTCCAAAAGCCCTCCAGTCTCTTTACAGTGTGCTTTAAGTAGAGCAGGATCCCTGGTTCCCATAAACAGAGCTTATATCTGGACTCCACAAAATTGTCTAAATCAAACTAAACATACACATATACACAGAGGATTCTAGTGTGGTGGGGCATGTTATTTGCTTCGTTCTCCAAACAAAATCACAGACACATAGACATGCACATGCACACAAATACCCCCCACCATGGCCACAAAAAAACTCTCTACCCCTGCATTTACACTTAAACTCTACAGTCTTCTTGGGGCTCACTAAGTGACTGCACATGCAGCAACATGTGCTCTGAGTGAGCAGCCTTTCCTGTAAACAGATTGCCAACCGCACAGACAGAAAATATGCCCTCTCCTCTCAGAGCAGTGGTTTCGAATCACTGGCTGGCCTGTTAGAAGTGTTTCCACAGTACCTATGACGTTTTTAGGAGACAGAAAAAAATTATTTTGCTGCATGTTTGTTTTCTCTTAAGCAGAGTGTAGTTCTTTATATTATGTGTGTGACAACGCAGACCTTTTAACACCAGAGCAGATGAAAAAAAAAAACAAGAAACAGTCACCCTTGTTAGCAGGGAAATAAACCGTATTGACTCACACACACCACGTGATGTTTTGATTTTACTCAACACCACCAAAGGAAAACCTTTCGTTTCCTATCCATCTGTGATAATCATAACAGATTAAAATGTGACCAAAAACATTTATACTGACACAATGTGGTTAGTTTTTTATTAGCTCTGCTGATGCCATTTTAACTGTTCGATAAATATTAACTGAACTAAAGCCAATAAGTTTTCTTTCACTTACAGTTAAACAACAAAAACATTTAACTTTAAAGTTCCACAGCAGAAATTCTGCATGTTAGATATTTTTGCTACTTATACCCTCACTGTGCCTTGTGATATGTTTGTATGGTAAGCAGTGCAGGCTAAAGGTGAAAAATGAAGGCACTTACCATGTGAATGGCAGGACTTATACTCCCATTCATTTCCCTCACATTCCTGCTGCTTGCTCTTACTAGCCCTGGCACCTGGGGCGTGGCACTGGTTTTTGCCTGAGTGACTGATTTAACTCCCTTCTGTCCCCCTCCTCCACTTCACAACATCTCCCCTGTCTTGTTTATTGTGCTCAAGATCCTTTTTTGCGCTACATCTTACTCAACAGGTTAGCAGTATTGTCACTTGGAATTTTGTCGAGTAGAAACAAAGCAGTAATATAAGCTAGTTGCAGAGATTCTTGCTACACTCTTACACGAGGTGGATTGTTGGAACTTAGCAGAATCTAAGAAGATGTGATTAAGAGGAGAGGCTAAAGCTCCACTTCAGTGAATTTGGAAATAATTTTAAACAGTGAAGAAAAAGCAGTGAATGAGCTGGCACCTGCAGCAAACCATGTACAACAACCCTGAAATGTTTACAGCCAAGTCTACAGGAGGGCTGCCTGGAACTCCATAGCAACACAGGGGGACAATCCTTTTGAGCTTTTTATCTCTTGTGAGCTAACTTGAGGAAAATGAACAGAGAAAACAGTATTATCCAAACTCAACTTGAGAAATGACCACGAAGATCACTGAATATAACAGAAATCTGTTATATATTTGTAAAATGTCACTCCTATATATAACCTATACTAAATTAAGCCATGTTTATTTAAGGGATAGCTAAAGCATGAGTCCTCTGGAAGCATGTGACAAAACACATCTCAGGTTTAACATGAATAAATAATCAAGCCACATTATTAGTTTTACACCACCTATAATTGATTAACTACTTAACATTTCTAAAATCATTCACATTGAGGTAACATTCATTAATGTAGCTGTGAGCAGTTGAAGGCCAAGCTCATCCTTTTCTGCATTTCATCCATTTGTTGCCCATTTCCATGTTAATGGACAAATTACAAGTTTACTTATCAACAGCAAATTATTTGGCTCTTGTCACTATTCTAATACAATATTTCTCATGAAAGATTTTATTTTTATTATTATGTTTAATTATTGTTTTTAATTAAACTCTTAACATTATCATAAACAACATAAAGTTTAGTGTTTTCTGTGCAAAATGCTGAATTATCATTTACTCTCTCATTTTCTGCCCCACTTATCTGTGATGGTTAAAAGCCCCAAGTGCAGAAATATTGTTATTATTCAATGCAATACAGTAAAAGACTCTATATCTTTAGGTTATTTTTTATTTTTTTGTCATCCACAAAGAAAATCTTAATAGCTAAAATATTTCCTAATTCTGAGTCATTTAGATACATTTATTTACAGGTACTTCTTGACAAACATACCAGTGGAAACGCAAACTTCAGGTTTCAAAACCGTTAAACAAAAAACTAAATGTACACTAGAATCACTTAGAGGGTACAGACGCCTTCATTTTTATTATTATTGTGGGCATTATTCTTGAGTAAAAACTCTAATGGTAAAATGATCCCCAATCGCCTGAAGGTAATTACAGTGAGCATTTGAAAAAGCAAAAACAATTGTGAGTGACGTACCTTTTTTGTCAGTGTAAAACTAAACATCTTGTGAGATTAATTCTGCATTTAAAACTAATATGTTTGTGTGTGAAAAGCTACAAACAAGAATAAACTTAAATAAACATCTTTATTGACATGTTAATAAAAGACTTCAGTGCAATGCTTATACAGAATATTACAAGGAACTCAAGTTCAGTTCTGTACATTTTACCCGACATAAATACATTCGACACACAAACTGCTTTGTAGCATGATAACAGCTGCCTATGCAAGTCACACGACTTTTATTTTGACAGTCTGCCACTAATACGTTCGGGATTTCTTCAGACATGACTTAAACAAGTTGTACAAAAAAGGTTTACAGTGGTTACTTTACAGCCTACTGCACAATACCCGCCTTATATGAAGTCGCAGCACTGCAATTAATCAGCTACTCTATTCCTGACCAATGACTAAATTTGCTGGTGAAAAAGCAGACAGGCATTACACTCTAATACAGGGGTGTCAATCGTACGGTCCGTGGGCCAGATGAGGCCCGCAAACGGGTTAAATCCGGCCCACGAGATGATTTTGTAAAGTATAAAAACGAGCTGCAATCAATAAAAGAAACTGCTGTTCCAATTGTGTCCACTAGATGGCACAATAGCAATTGTGTTAAGTAAGCAAACTGTTTATACCGGGGCAGAGCAAGAAGGTCAAGCAAGCGCAGCCAGTCCAGATGAGCTACTTTGTTTTGTCCACGATATTTATCAAGGCTTCTACTTTTAACATTATGTGCTTTGGCACACTCTTTGCCCTAATATGTCTTTGTCAAAAAAGAGAAAGGTGGACGCAGAGTGCAGTGTTCCAAGAAAAATGGTCATCCTCCTGTTTATTCATGGTAATTGAATGGGAGCTGTATGCCTGGTGTGTTCACAGCATGTTGCAGTGCTGAAAGAATATAACCTTCGTCGACATTATGTGAGTCTTCATGCCGACAAATATGACAACTTTCAAGGACAGCGGAGAAGAGAGAAGGTGAATGAACTGTTGGCGGGTCTGAAGAAACAGCAGTCTGCATTTACTCACAGCCGAGACATCAGTGACGCTGCAGTGAACGCTATCTACCTCATTGCTAATGAAATCACAGTGGCTTCAAAACTATTTAGTGAGGGTGAATTTGTAACCACATATCTTTGTGAGCAAGTTTTCTCTGTACTGAACATAAGTAAAACCAAGCTACGCTCAAGGCTTACGCACAAGCACTTGAATCACATCCTGAAGTTGGCTGCCACTCAGAATGTGATGCCTGATATTGATGAGCTGGTGAAAGCCAAAAGATGCCAGGTACCAGAAGTAAAAAAAACTATGCAACCCCACTTAAAGCGCTGCATGAGTCACCCTGATATAGTTCTGGCATATACGTCTGTCAATCACTGAGGAATTGTGTGTTCCTTGTTCTCAGAATTTTTAAATAACTTGGTGTTTTATGATTAATAGTGATGTTGTGCTTGTACTATATTGGACACACTGTCCTCAGGCTCCAGCTTAGTTTTATGTTAATCGTATTAAAACTAAGAAAACAATTTGAAGTTGTTGTTTTTAAGTTATATATATACCATGATTTTACCGGTCCGGCCCACTTGGGAATATGCTTTCCTCCATGTCGCCCCTGAGCTAAAATGAGTTTGACACCCCTGCTAATAAGTGAATGCTTATTTAATATATGTTGAGACGAGTCCGATAATGGCCACATGCTATGGAAGGTTTACAGTATGATTTTAAAATAAAAGAAACATAAACTTAACCCCCCCCCCCCAAAAAAAGCAGTACTATGATAAATCACAATGATCTGTATAAGAAGTAATCACCAACAACCTGACTGCTTTTTGTACAATGTTTCTCATTTTAATAGGTTATGGTCAGTCAGGCACACCAGGCTAAATGTTTCTGACGTGTAGCTGATTCAGACCAGCTAATCCTGAAGAGACCATGAACAACACCTGGGCTTCAATTTACATGACTTGCGTTCAATAAACACCCACCACTATCCTGACTTTTCTAAATAACCCACTGATTTTCCTGTGGGAGCCAAACCACGCTGCCGTAACTGAACACAAAGTGGGCTGTTCGTTTTATTTATTTATTATCCTCACAGCAGTGCAATGGACTCAGAATGTCTGTGTGCTATTAGAGAATGGAAACTACGGGGGAAATAGCATTAAATTCTGGCAGTGTAAATGTTTTATATCACATGCAGCCCTTAGGAAACTTAAAAGATGAAACAGTCACTGAACTTCACATCAAAGCGTAACTTCATCAAGCACTGGAATTCAAACTATTTACAGAGAACAACACACAAGCAAGAGCTCTCTATCTGCATTAAAAAAAAAGAAAACAAAAGTAATCTTTAAAAACAAATATTTGAACACAAAAAACATGTGCACACTTTTAATGAAATCAGGTCAAATGAATGATGAGAAGTAACTTTTTTTTCTGTGAATCAGAGACCATAAATTCACACACACTCACACACAGAGGCGCACAAACTCAAGTGCAAAAACCCATCAATAACATACAGCAACTTGGAAATGGTGAGCAAATACAGGCATTTCTGTCAGTCTCGCAGGAAAACCATGCTGAGGCAACAGGAAAAGCCTTAAGCAACACAACGCACAAACACTCACAGACAGCATGACATCCCCAAGCTGCGTTGCTAACTGCATTTAGGGATGACAACAAAAGTGCATTTACAAGCTAAAATATACAAATGACACCGTTTGCAGTACACATGTATTTATGAGGAAAAACTTCTATTTAAAACAAAGAGGACCAATCAAGAAAAAAAGGATAAAAGTGTTGGATAATTAATGAACCTGAATCAAGTTAAAAAATAAAATGCTTACTCAAATTTAGACAGGAACCTCAATATTAGCTTTATGTCTGCAAGTAAATAAGAAACTACACCCAAAAGAAACAACAAGCATGAATCAAAAAGTTTTAAAATCCACCTACCAACATCCCTACAGCTATAAATTAGCAAGTTTTATCTGGTCTCTTTACTGTCATTATTATACTTCAGTTGCAAATGAAGTAATAATGACAGTTCACAGCAGATTAGCTTCATCATTTTTTCCAATATAATATAATATGGTTAAAAACTACTACAGATTACTGAAGGAAAAGTGCTCATGGGTAGATAATGTGCGGCCATACTTTAATAAAGTGCAACATGCAATGTTCTGCTCCCACATCTTGTATCCTGTGTTGTTGTAGAACAAGCACTAAATGCAGTGGCCTTCCCGAGCAAGATAATGAGCAAAATGGCTCAAGGACCATAACATACTGCCCCAGGCCTTGACCACACTTTTTCCCAAATTTCTCAGATCCAAGTGCAATCCAGAAAGTGTCAGATATGCAAGAACAATCCCAATCCACACAATATACAGCCCACAATGCACAGTAGCTAAAGATCTACAGCCAAGATGGTAGTTTGAGACCCCCAAAGACACCAGAAAGATCATGTGTACATGCCTCAATTGGTCAGAGATAATTTTGACTTGTAAGAGGGACTCACAACATTTAAGCCAGGCTTCACAGCGCATTCAAGTGATAAATACTCACTACAATTAAAAGTCTCTAAGCAGGCAATTAAGATTAAAATCCAACAAACTCCTGCCAACTTTTAAAGGGTGTACACAGTACAGTCCATTTACAAGCTCATTTAACATTATACAGAAATAGCTTCAGGGGTTGCAAAGGACTACTTTTGAAGCCTAGAGGACTGATATAAAAGGAAGTTGACAGTAAAGGGAATAAAGTTCCAAAAAAGGAAAGAAAACTGCTGGCATAAGATAAATATTAAGCTCACACTGGGAAGGTCTGTTTGAGTCTTGAGGCATTTAGAAATTCACAATAGAGTAGTTGAGAATAAAAATGTATGAATAGAAACCTAATACCAACTTTTTGTAACTGAGAAGTCATTGCAAAACAATACTGCTTTAAAAAATAACAATCTGCAGGCCTGCTCTGGCCTTGCCAAACTCTTCAATCGGAGCACGTACATTATTTCCTTATTTCCTAAGTCTTTTGTCTTTTTCTTGCCATTTTTGACAATTTGTTGCTGTAAAATCCACAGTGAGCAAAAATGCATCTTTGGCTATTAATTACTATTATTATACTATACTATTATGAAAGTGATGAATACAGATATAACTGCTTTTCACATTTTTCAGTCTTTTGTCTGCAACACACAGATACACATGAGCACACTAAAGTACCTTAATCTGTTGCATACTCACTATTCAATCCCATATAAATCATGAAAAAGTTTAAAATAAACAGTCAGGAATAAGCCACATAGAAGCATGTAGAAAAAAATCTGTACAGTCACCTACGAGCCCTTTTTGAACAGGTTGGGGCTTGACATGAACGTCATCAATGAAGTCTTATTAGAGTCATCAAAAACACTTCCCCCTTGCAAAACTCTGAATCATTAAGGTGTGGCAAGTGAGAACAACTATGAGGCAACAATACAGATGTTACAAAGACAAATGATTATGCATTTTAAACTACATAAGGAGAATAACCTTAGCATGGCATCTCAATCAATATGACTACAGATTCATTTGAAGAAAATTATAAAACTATTCTGTTGTGTTCAGGTTTACCTTTTCTAGTCTTGACTTGTCCTGAGGCGAGCACTTTCACTGTGCGTGGGGGATGAAAGCAAATGTGACCTTTGATTTTAAATAAAACTGTGACAAGGTGACTAAACACAAGGTTAAAAAGGCTATAATGCAGCCAGGAAATAAACTGACTTCCAGTAGTTACAGAATGACAAAAAACATAAATCAATAGATAATACAACAAAACAAAGGCAGAGAATTAAGGGAGTTAAAGGATAAAACACTGTGCTCAGTCAATGACAAACAGTCTGACCACCCAAATCACTTCCACTGCTTTCTTCCACTATGTTTGTAATTCCCCCACCCCAAAAAAAAAAAATCTATGGAACGTCTGTTGAATGGGAATTCTGGCACATAACTGAGTCCTCCAAATTTCTTGTTTATTTAGAACCAACTGAAGCTCAAATATTAAAAAGCATCAGGTCTTTCTCAAGCCCCTGCTCTTCCTTTCCAATAAACCTCTGAGAAAAGGAACATACAGAAGGTAAATGCATTGCCGTCAGGCCTTATTGTCAGTTTCTTTTCTCTTTCTTTACTACTATGGTTGCCCAAGTTCAGAGAGAAAGAAAAAAAATCAGTAAATTAAAAACAAATAAATAAATACAGTGACATAATATGGGGAGAAGTCAGATGGACCAATGTGCCAGTTCTTTCCAGTTCTTCCAGTCAGCTGAGGAAGCAGCAAATGACTCTGTTGAGAGCTGTTGAGCTGTATGATTGATTGCTTTACTACTTTATGCCAAAGGTATGCAGCATATCTGAAAGATTTTAAATACCGTTCTGTAGGAGCCTTGGTAAGGAAGCCATGTCATGTTGCAAACTGTGTCAAAAGAAGGAACAAAATCACTCAAGACAGATACACCTGCAAGCGCCACCAACATGGATCATGTTCTTGAAATCACACAACTAAGATAAACTGTGTTTCAAAACTAAAACCCCTAAGAGCATGTATCATTTATGCATAACTTAGCAACATTTTTACTATGCAAATATATTTAAAAAAACTGCACAGTCATGTAGGCACCTATGAAAAGACTCTGTTGCACTGCTTCATTAGGGCTGGACAATAATTCAATTTCAATATATTTCGCAATATACTTTTATTCAATAACAGTAATATGACTTTTAAACAAATTTCCGATATTTCGATATACATACAGTACATACAGCGTTTCACTGACTGCCGTTCAAGCCAAACAGAAAGAGCTGCAACACATTGGGCTAGACTAGGCTAGGCTCCAACGCTGCTAGTTTTAGCTACAAAAGTTGTTGATAAGAGAGGAAAGACTAACTCGGTGGTGTGGAAGTGGTTTGGCTCAGTGTCGCCAACTTAGCGACCTTGTCCTGTTCGTTTTCACTCCCCTCTAGTGACTTTTTTTTTCAAGTGACTAGCAACAGATCTTGCAATTTTTTCTGGTAATTTGGAGACTTTTGGGGGCTGAGGCCCCCGTCCAAAAGCACTCATAGAGACTTGGTCCTGACGCAGCTCTCAGCTGCATCAGAGCGGATCAGCTCTGTTTCATCACCAGGCTTAAAATGAAAC
>JBAMHW010000001.1:18835484-18860012 GCA_037177495.1 Rhadinocentrus ornatus | reverse complement strand
TGCTGCCTGCAACATCCTCCAGCATGACCGGTTTGGCAGTGGCTCAGTAATGGTGTGGGGTGGCATTTCTTTGGGGGGGGGCCGCACAGCCCTCCATGTGCTCGCCAGAGGTAGCCTGACTGCCATTAGAGACTGCCACCGAGATGAGATCCTCAGACCCCTTGTGAGACCATATGCTGGTATGATTGGCCCTGGGTTCCTCCTAATGCTAGACAATGCTAGACCTCATGTGCCTGGAGTGTGTCAGTAGGTCCTGCAAGACGACATTGATGCTATGGACTGGCCCGCCCATTCCCCAGACCTGAATCCAATTGAGCACATCTGGGACATCATGTCTCATTCCATCCACCAATGCCACGTTGCACCACAGACTGTCCAGGAGTTGGCGGATGCTTTAGTGCAGGTCTGGGAGGAGATCCCTCAGGAGACCATCCGCCACCCCATCAGGAGCATGCCCAGGCGTTGTAGGGAGGTCATACAGGCACGTGGAGGCCACACACACTACTGAGTGTTATTTTAGTGTTCCCTTTATTTTTTTAGCAGTGTTGAAAAGGTACCCTGTTCATTCAGATGTTGTCATTTTGTGTCTGAAGTAGGAATAAAGCCTCTCGCATTAATTTAGGCTATGACTACAATGTTATGAATGATAAGTGCCTGAAATAAAAACATAAAACAAAAAGTTGTATATTCTTATTATGGAAAGGGTTCTGTTTTTATTTAATTTCTTTAAGTTTGTTTTTTAATGCACTTGTTCCTTCCTGCACCCCGCTGTATTGCTTTAAATGTTTTATTTAAATCACTTTAAATTGTCTTGTACATGAACTGTGATATACAATTAAATTAACCTTGCCATGTCTAAAAGAGTGTTACGGTTTGTTTTAGCCCCAAACTGCAGAACAATCAGGCGTTTTTCCTTCGTTCAGTCCTGATGTAATTTGAGAACCTGCCAGGACCAATATGGCGGCGTATACGTACAAAGCAAGGACCAGTGCTTGTTGTTTTGTTTTTTACCCGGATGTGTGACATCATCCTAAAGGGACGAAGTTTTGTCAGGATATGACATAAGTGACCGGTGTGGGATTTGTAACTGTAAACCAACGTTTAATTTCCACGATGTTAGCTTGTAGACGTATCTGTACCAGAAATATGATCTCTGCTCTCCGTGTACTTCGCTGTAACCAAGTACATATCATTTTCACGATTTTACGCTGCAGTTCAGAATTGTTAGCATAGTGCTGCCTTCAATCAAGTTAAGTGCAAGTACGCTGTCTCTCTTCAGGTAGTCCTCGCTGGTCAGAGATGTATGTCCACGCAAACAGATGGAGAGATCCGCATCGCAAAAATACTGAAAGAGAAGTTTCCGTTTGCATCATCGCTCAAAGTTTTGGATATATCAGGTAAACGGAGATCTGTCATGCATCTGTACTAGTGATACAGAAAACACGTTATTTATGATGACATCACGGGCAGCAATTGTTATGTTTTAAAAACGACTTATTTTAATTTTCAAAATATCTTAGATTTGGTCATAAAAATCCAAATAATATACTTTGTTTAAAAACAAGTAGTCCTTCAGGTTTTCAACGTGTCCCTGCACCAACACACAAAATAAAATGTATCAGCCTACAAAGTTCTGCACAATGACTCATTCATTTGAGTCAGGTGTGTTGGAACAGGGGCACATTGACAACCTGCAGGATCCAGCCCACATAGGACTGAATTGACTAGTCCTGCAGTAAACTATATCTAATAAAAGCTAGATTTTTTTGTTTATTTTGTTTGGATCCCCATTAGCTTCCACAATAGTGGTTGCTAATCTTCCTGGGGTCCAAAATCAGTATACAGAATTACAATTTATTAAAAGAATATATAAAATCAGTTAAAAACAGTAATAGACATCAATCTAAAAGTGTCATAAATCACATTTAATCAGTCACGCCGAATACAAAAATACTTTTTACTACTGTATGATGTTGACAATAAATATAATTAATAGTTTGTCTCTAAGAATCTCTGCTTTATAGTTGTCTTAATATTTGATAGATTTTTAATTTGCCTATTTTAAATTTATGTGTGAAGCTATCAAAACTCTGAGTTACTCACTGTTCAAATGGTTTAAAGGCATTATAAAAGTTGGACCTGAGAAGTGCCAGAAAGATTGAAGGAAAATAAAAAAATTTCTGCTATAGACAATATATATATTAGAGCTGGGCGATTTCCGATTTTTATCTAAAAGTGTCATAAATCACTAAAAATATTTTTTTCTCTTCTTTTAAAAAAACATGATTAAACTTATTAAAAATATATGAATGCCAGCTAAAAGAAAATAAATGATGTCATAACTTTACCACGGTATAAATGACTTCAAATCTTGCATAGAAATATGCAACACAACTGCATCCATGATCTCTTTCTATCTGGATCCTTATCATACAGGATCCACTGTGGTAATAATTCCCCTGATGTTGGTCGTCTCTTAACGAGAGTTTGTGGGCTGAAAATGACTTCTGCATCTCTTAGAGAGCAGCATTTCTCTCTGGAGTTATGCGTACAGCTAAATCCTGGGCGTGAGGGACGGCTGCACATTAAAACCCAGTAACGCCTGATATACCATGGGGACTGAAATATCCATATGTGAGGACAGGTCTTAGTTAATCACCCTGGGCCGGTTGTTCAAACGTAATCCGATCGAATTTCGGTTATCGGATAGGATCAAATCTTGAAAATGGGTTGTTCAAAATGGAAATCCGGATTACGAAATCCACTTGGATCACGAAATCCAATCCTGGTTGTTATCCGGATAAAACCCTCAGTTTGGGTTTTCAAAAGTTTTGAGCAGAATCTGGATAACTTTGATCCAAGGAACAGGAGTATTCTGATCCCAACAGATGGCAGGATTACAAGGCGGATTTCAGAAAGAAACTGCGGTAAAGCCTAACATCAAATAATAGAACTTTTTATTCAGTGCATATGCTTATATTTGTATTTTGCACCTGACTTGTTTAACCATTACAATGATAAAGTGGTTAACATAGGTGGGCTACCTTTCAGCAGAGTAAAATAAAATGGTTAAAAAAATAAATAAATAAAAAGCAAAAATAGAAACATGACATTATCATGTCCCCACGAAATAAACCCCCAAACAAATCCAATAACAAACACAAAAAAAAGTATAAAATTTTCCTGTTATTCACCACTGCATAATAAAAAAAAGAAGACATTTCTAACGATTGCATCCCTCACTACACATCCCTCATTCTGACAGAATGACAGAGGTTGGGCCGGTACCTCAACACAAGGCTCACATGCCTCAACACTTTCACAAGGAGGGACAGTGCCTGGTCGCAATGTTACGCAGGACAATAAATGCACGTATGATGTTACATGTTCCTGGTGGTTTCACTCGCAAAGCATGCAAACCGTCTTTTCTACCTGTTGTTCTCCACGTGGCCAGCAGCGCACACTGATCTACATGCTGGAAATCCAGATTTCGTGATCCTGATAAACGGGATTTTGGATCAGCATGTTCCAATCCTGTTTTGCTTTGAACAACCGGGGTAAAAATAAGCCAGATTACGTGATCCGCTGTCCCGAAAAAATGGATTACCAAATCCGGATATTTTTTACCTGGATTAAATTTTTTTAAACAACCGGCTCTCTATTACAGTCTAAGCCAGTGTTTCTCAATCCAGGTCCTTAGGACCCACTGCCCTTAGATGTGTTCCTATCCAACACACCTGATTCAGATAACAAACTTCCTCATGAAGTTCTTTGCAAGCCTGTTAACGAACCATTCATTTCATTGAGGTGTGGTGTTTGTAATTTTGAAAAAAATCACTGATATGAAAAAAGATGATTGGAAGATACTTTTTAGATCTGACTATGTTTTTTTTATGATCCTGTACTGTGTTCAGGTGGCTGTGGGGCCATGTATGAGATTCATATAGAATCCAGTGAGTTCAAAGGAAAAAGGACTATTCAGCAACACCAGCTAGTAAATCAGGTAACTTTCATCTATATCAACTGTGCCAACCTCAACATAATGGCAAATCCAAAACTGTGTAAAATAATAAAATTATATTGTACACCGCATCACAAAAAATGTTCTGATGCCACTCGCAGTCTATGATCTGGGGTCACTGCAATTGGTCTGATTTAGGTTCAGCAACATTATGTGCCCAAAGAATGAGGTTAGCTGACGACCTGAATGAGCAGGTTATTCCATTAATGGATTTTATTCTTCCCTGGTGGCACAGGCATATTCCAAGATGAGACAGCCAGGATTAATGGGGCTCAAATGGTGAGAGAGTGGTTCAGGGAGCATGACACGTAATCAAGGCTGAAGTCAGTCCAACGAAATATAGTGTGTGACCTTTTTTTTTTTGCCAAGCAGTTTATATTATATATAATGTGCTTTAAAATAGACTTTTTAATTCCTAAAACGATTGTGGTCCTTTTTGTGTTGCTTGTAGTCAAAATGATACCTGTACAGTTTGCTCAACTTTGTCTACATAAGAAAATATATAAAAGGTATAATTTATTTAAAAAGTGTATGTCCATGCACATCTGTGAGAATGTCATTAATGTTATATGTAAAGTAAGTTGTGGAGCAGCATATGCTACTATTTAGATAATATCTTTATCTAGGAAGTCAAACAGTGTTATTACACATGCAAAGACAAATCACATCAGAACGTACAGATTCCAGTAATTGTTCTGAAAGTTACACTTATGTTGTGCTATTGTTCATAAATGTAAGGTATTAAAGATTATTTACTTAAATCATTAACTATGGTGGATATGCTAATTCAAGATACTTATAAACTGGACCTGTCTTTCATTAAGTAGCTGTTATGTTTTGACTTCCACAGGCACTCAAGGAAGAGATTCAAGGAATGCATGGCCTGCGAATATTTACTGATGTCCCAAAAGAGTAGACAAA
This sequence comes from Rhadinocentrus ornatus, assembly GCA_037177495.1. Lineage (NCBI taxonomy): Eukaryota > Metazoa > Chordata > Actinopteri > Atheriniformes > Melanotaeniidae > Rhadinocentrus > Rhadinocentrus ornatus. The sequence continues at coordinate 18,855,070 of JBAMHW010000001.1, read as the reverse complement.
GACCTCTTGACCGACAATGTTTTCCTTTGTTCACAGATTAAAAATATGAATGTACAACAATGCAGTATGTTATGCACAGATTATGTGAAATGTATGTCAGATTATGATAAGCTTTTTTTTCTCTAACACACAGGATATTTTCTACTGGTACATAATGTTTAAAACAAGTAAAGGCTGAGATACGCACAAAATTACTTGAAATGTCAGTTTGGCATCAAGTCATGTAAGATTCTTCCCAAACTGGGGGGTCTTCTCAGGTTTTATGGTGCTTTAGAGCAGGCTTTCCAGAGAGCAATAGACCCAATCATCATGTCTAGAAAAGAACAGCTAAAGACTATTGCTTTAAACTGGGAAATAATCTTTTTAAGCATTAATTTGAATTGTTGCAGACAATTTGACCACAGTTCATGTATTGCTTTTATTTAAAAACTTTGTGTCCTAACTCATTTAAAGATTTAGAAAATACTGAGTGTTGCTTTGTTGGTCCAGTAGTCTAGAAAAAAAAGATCAAATTACAATGCAATATTACAGGCATGTCTAAAATATACAATATCCAATAAGTTACAACTAATAAAATTCTTAAAAATACTTTTTTGTGCTTGAGAAAGAATTGTGGTTAGTTGATCAAATCTGTTTCAAATTAAAAGGCTCTTGAAATGAACGGTTTGTCATGTTTTATGGCTTCGCTACACTGCTCACTTCTTTCTTGATGTGAAATAACGCAGTTAGAACTTTGTAAAGTGAAATGCTCATGACTGCTAGCTCAATTTTCTTTGCCCAGTTTAAAAAAAATATGCACTAGCTTATTTAAATGCAAAACCAAACAATGGCAATTGATGAAAATAAATATCCTAATATATGAGTGGACAACCTTCGTATACAGCAATGTAGCTTACTATTATTTAACATAAAATAAATGTACCTCAATCCGTCGTATCCATGGCAACATCATTTCACTTCCTGTTTCTTTCTTTTTTGTTTTCTGTGTAACTCTGTCGCTTCACGCCTGTTGTGTAATTTAACCAGCGTCTAAATTCGTATTCAGTTCTTTGAGTTTAACTTTCCTCCTTGATTTTAGAATCGTCGTGCATATTCCAACAGTAAGCTGTAGTTTAATTTTTAGGGTTTTGAACAGTTTTCACCAGCAGATGGCACACTTGATAAGTTAGACTTGCAAACCAGGTTAATACAAAATTAATAGAAAACTCTTTTCAGCATTTTAATTATTCATTCTATAAAATCTCAATTATTCATTTAATGAAATAAAAATAAAAATTATTAAGTTTAATATTGGACTTTAATACTAAGAATCGTCCCCGACTGAGTCAAGCCGCAGACGGTGAGATAGCAGGCTCTATTGTGGGTAACGGCGCCTGGCTGCGTGCGAGCTGCACGCACATCACTCCCGACGAGGAGCGGAGAGCGGCTGGTCTCTGACATGGCTAAAGAAGGAGCAGATATGACTGAAGAAACCGAGTTTATGATTGACAAAAATGCGGGAAAAGAAACAGTAAACGCGACAGAATCACCTGGGAGCGCCAAAGAAATGCGAGCGGTGATGCTGGCAGGTTTTGGAGGTCTGAACAAACTCCGGGTAGCAAAAAAGGCAATGCCCGAGCCTCAGGTTGGTGAAGTAAAGATCCGCGTCAAAGCATGGTAAGTGTGAGATTATCCCTGATATGTTTTATATTTACAGACTGCGTTGTTTTCTGGCGTTGAACCAGCTCTGACCACTAAAAAGCATCTTATTGAGAATGAAGCCACAGGTCCTTTCCTAATGGAAGAGGTTGACAGACCGAAGACCGTTCATAACAAACAAAATCGTTTTTCAACCACATTTAGTCATTAAAAAATAAATCCTGCTTTATAACAGCAGTTAACAAGATTTGATGACGTCCTTTCATTTCAGATTGCAGCTAACCCTTTGGCAGTGTTAGCCAACACATTAGTAAATTAAAGTGCACTCCGTTTTATTCAGTGCAGACTATTTGTGGAATCTGGCCTTGCATCCACAGAGGCTAGCCTGTGACTCACTGCTGATAATAATGAAAAGGACTGCACTGGGCTATCCCTAAATCTTTTAACAGCTCAGCTTAAATACATGTGTTTAAATAACTGCCAGTAATCAGAGACAGTTCTGGGTAAAGACTTTCATTCAACACTTGACTATAATGTTTTATGTTGCAGTGGCTTGAATTTCCTGGATTTGATGGTACGTCAGGGGACTATTGATAATCCTCCAAAACCCCCCCTTGTCCCTGGATTTGAGTGCTGTGGAATAGTAGAGTCAGTGGGTGAAAACACAAAGGGATTTGAGGTAACTGAAATTACAGTTTGTTTATGGTGTGATCTGTGAATAAATGAAACCATAATCTGCACTCATAATTGTAGAGACTGTTTAGTTAAGCATAAGAAACACATACTTCATATCATTCCACTTCTGCCATGTATGGTTTTTGACACATTATGGTCTGCTTTTCTGTCCTGCTAACCAAATATGTTCTTTTCAGATCGGTGACAGAGTTTTGGCTTTTGTCAATTATAATGCCTGGGCAGAAGTGGTTTGCACACCAGTGGATTTTGTTTACAAGATGCCAGATGAGATGACTTTTGCGGAGGCAGCAGCTTTTTTACTGAATTTTGTGGCTGCGTATATGATGCTCTTTGAAGTTGCCAATCTGCGAGAGGGGATGTCAGTGTTGGTGCATTCAGCAGGAGGTGGTGTGGTAAGTATATTTCTAGTAAGACTATTGCAACTACACAGCAAACTTACTATTAGTTGCAAATTGTAATATATTATTATGAATATTGTTTTTAAGAATAAAGTTACCCTGTGCACTATAATTAATTTTTAGCCAATACAAGATTATGATGTGATACCTTTGCTTTATGTGACCCATTCATTGCTATTATCTGTGCTCTCAAACTTTGATTTTAGTTGTAACTGTTATTATCTTCAGGGTCAAGCTGTGGCTCAGCTCTGTTCCACCGTGCCTAACATAACTGTGTTTGGGATCGCTTCCTGTTTCAAACATGCTGCCATCAAAGACTCTGTGACTCACCTCCTTGATAGAAACGTTGACTACATACAAGAAGTCAAAAAGTAAGCTTGACATGTTGCATATTGTGATTATGACTTGATGTTGAGGAGTTTGTATTTGGTTTCCTGAAATGTATTTTGGCACCATTTGTTTGTTAGTTAGGTCTGAAGCTAAAGGCATTACCAGGTAGTTGTGGACAGTTTTACACGTTGACTAATGTGACGTGGTCACTGCTGAGGCCAGGGGGCTTTCGGAGGATGCAGATGTTACTGGTTGCCTTATTTGGGCTTGTGTGGCAGTGATCCCCATGGCAACTCACAGCTCATTTCGCAGAGCAGCAGCATTGTGTAGGGTGGAGGTCTGCTTGTAGAACAAGTGAACCAATTATGGCTGAGCAGTGATACCTCAATATTCTTATGTCTGCATGCATGTTGTCGGTTGTATTACACAGCAAAGAAATGTTGCAGTATACTACAAATGTACTACAAAAAGGCTTCCAGGTTTAAATCTTATTGTTAAATAAAGATTTGATTATTTCCATGACTCCCAACATCATGTGGCCTTCTCTGCTTCACAGAGTTATTCAGTTATTTTCAATCATTTGCTTCACAGGTAGATTCACCATATACATGCATTACAAAATATCACATTGTAGTTCACAGATTCAGAAAGCCTCATTAGCATTTGATGTTTCATGCTTTCTGCCTACATATCAGCAGTGGTTGTGGATTATGCTTTTCATCTCTCTGGCCAACACATTCTTCCCAGGATCAAGCACAGAGTTCAGTTAAATTAGCCTTTTTACAAAAGGCAAAAACTATGGGAATCACAAGACCACCAGGCAGTTCAGCTAAGCAGGTACTCAGAGCTGCAAGGCAGAAAGTAAGGAGCTGTGGTCATAACATGCCTTACATTCTTTTATGTCTGCTCCTGTTACGAGTCTCATAATGACAAACATTTTTGTCTGATTCATTCAGCATGGGATATCTCAAAGACCAAAAACTTTTTGCATCACAGTGTGAAATATCGTGGGCACTGTAAAACACCAATAATTGCTGTTTAAGAAATCTGAGTCAAAAGAAAAAAAACAGGGGTTGTTAGCTCTTTTATCTTTACAGCTAAATGTTTGAAACATATCAGTGTATAAAATATTTTCTTTGTAACTAAATGCAATTGTAGATCAATCTCTAAAATAGCAGAAATGAGGGAAAAACACCAGTGACAATTTCCTACAGCTCATAAGATAAGGTCTTCAAATTGTTTCGTTGCTCAGTCAAAAGTCTGACAACTTTAAGGCTCTTAAATGGGATTGCTGCTTTTTTCTTTCTTATTTGATCTTGAAACTGACCTTTGAATTATATATTTATTGTTGCAGGTTAATTTATTGTAAAAGGCAAGTCAATTAAGTGACTATTTTTTTTTAACCTAAAACATTGTTTTTTTATAATCAGTTAAGTATCCAATTAATTTAGACAAAATAAACATTCTCTGGTTGGATTTTCCAGTGTAAGAAATTGGCCATTAGCTAAATCTCCAGTGAACAGATTAGAATACTTTTGCATGTTAATTTTTATATTTTTGTGTCCAAGCAGCAAAGCTGTATAAGCACCCACATGATGTACTAGAGAGTATCCTGATTCTTTTAGACATTGTTCTTGACTTGACCTTAAATATTCTACAATTACCGATGTGCTAAAATTTTTGTGTTTATAGAAACGGTTTTTGAGTCATATGCCTCCGTTTTTAAAATGACCCACACAAACAAATTGATTTGAGTTCAGATCATCCTTGATTTTCATGAATAATGGCCACACATTTTTTTTCCAGTTGCCAGCAAAGCTGGCACAGGAAGTCTTCAGATCAAACCTCACAAGAGCTACTATTCATATTTTTAATCATGAAAACAATCACCAGTAATCAAAATCAGTCGTAAAGCTGCAAGCAGTAATTATGATGAATCAAAGCAATGGTTTTGTGAATCAAAACCAATCTTGGTAAAACTCAGGACCACATTTTAATGTAGCTTAATAAAATTTGTTGCATTTTGACCACAACAGCTTGCTGCAGTAAGCAAAAACGGAATTTTACCTGTTGATGTTCATCCATTTTCTTTACCTGCTTGGTCCAATCAGGGTCAGAGTGAGACTAACAGCTGCTACGACTTGTGACTTGTAGTCACCGTACTGGATTTTACCTAATTTATGGTTACACAATCAACAGACTTTTGTCAATCTTTACCAGATCTGACACAGAATGGCTTGGCACTCCCATTGCTGCTTGCAGCCGTCTTACAATTGACATCACTTTTTCTTTGCTTAACAGGATTTCTCCAGATGGAGTGGACATTGTGCTGGACTGCCTGTGTGGAGAGAACACAGGGAAAGGTCTGAGTCTGCTGAAGCCTCTGGGAACTTACATCCTCTATGGTAGGGACCATGCTTGTGTCTTCATGGCATGTTACAATAAAATGCAATCTTTCTTTTTAGTGAATAAGCAAATGTGCAGTGTATTCTCAAACCATGCTCAATTTGCCTAAACACTTTCCTGGATGCAGCCATAATTTTACCAGGAAGTCAAGTTTATCTTTGTGTAGTACATGTTTTTTAACAATGCTTTCATATGTTCACTGTGTTAGCAACAGAACTAGCTGCAAAGTAATGACGTTTTAAATCAGAGACAATAAGACTTTTATCAAGGGTCTGTTAATTACTTTAGTCTCATTCATCAAGCGATGGCATTAATGGGAGATTAATTCATTAGTTATAGTTATACTGAATGTGTGCATAAAGTGCATGCACAGATCTAAGGGTGTGAAGTGCCTGTTGATCATGCCCTGCTTCTTCCTTTCTCTCTTATAACTGCCTGTTACTGACCTGCCACTTCTATCCAGCATACAGCAATGCTTTTATTTTTGTTTTTTCAGGCGCATCAAATATGGTAACTGGGGAAACAAAGAGTTTCTTCAGCTTTGCCAAATCTGTGAGTCAGAGATGCAGTCCGTCCTCAATATTTGGAAAAAAAATGGAAAAAACTGTCCAGTGAATTCAATGAAGCATATATAGAAATGAGTCACTCTGTGTTCATTAGTCTCTCTGATTTGTTTTATTCTCTAGTGGTGGCAGGTGGAGAAGGTGAATCCTATTAAACTTTATGAGGAGAACAAAGTCATAGCTGGTTTCTCGCTCCTCAACCTCCTTTTCAAACAAGGGAGATCTAATCTTGTGAAGTTGGTGATGGACAAACTCTTGCGTCTCTATGAGCAGAAGAAAATAAAGCCTGTAGTTGACTCCCTGTGGGCTCTGGAAGAGGTAAGAAACTGGATAATCAGAGGGTCAAAGATGATTAGATGATCATTTAAAAAATGGCCTCCACAAAGTCGTGACACAATCATAGAAGCTTGGAAAGAACTAAGATTATTTAATACAAACGCATCCTGATGAGCATAGAACCTCTTGTTTGACACTGTTGCTTTCTGGGGGACGCTATCAGCTGGTTTCGGACCCACAGATGGTGGGTGGGTTGCATTGTAATGTCATGTAGTCATTGCACAGTATCAAATGCCTTGGATCAATTTATTGGTTCTGTGGAGAAAATACAAGTACAGGCAAGTGAGTATGCTGACCCTAGCATCATTTTATCTGGTAAAACATGGCCCATTTAAAGAAGCCTGAAAGACATTCTTACATTGAAGGTCCAATAAACCAAGAAATATCCATAGATTATTTTTCAAGGGGTTTATGTAACCAGATGAAATAAGTGTGACTCCTGATGGAGCTGCTGGGTGGACCTTTACTGGATCAGTGGTGCATTGGATAGATAAATTACTATAATCCTTGCAAGGAAATAAGATTTAGTACTTGGAGAAGGAAATATATAAAATTCAAATTTCATATCTGTCCATAAAACGATAAATACAAGCTGTCAAATAGCATGTATTTGAACTTTTTACACTACTCTTCCATATTCATTTTCACACAAAAATAAGATTTATTTGCAGGTAGTCTTTTGCCTTCTACTGCTTCACTTCTCAGAGTAAGCCTCACTCTGAATTTAATATTAGCCACAGAATAGTAGCAGCCTCCCTCAGCAGGACAGAAGTGGATCCCTGCAAAAACTGCTTTAGGAAGGGCTCAAAGATATGGCGGAGCCTGAGGCCTTCACCCACTCTTTAAAGTCCCCAGTATAACTCTGTGGGAAGCAGACCCAATCCACAAAATCACTCAACGATATATATATATATAACACCTCTGTCTGGTCATGTACATTCTCCTCTTCTTTTGATTGCCTATGTTCATCTGTAGGACCAGTAGTAGGCAGAGCATCAGGGGAGGATAGGAACCTGCGTGGGCGTACAAGGACTAAACTATGTTGCTTTGATGAAAAAAAAGGGGAAAAAAAGCATTCCAGACACTGTACGTGGAATGAGAAGTTGAAAGTTTATGCTCGGCCTTTGTCTCCATTTCCAAAGGTACTTTAAGCATTTAGTTAGAAACAGAGGCAGTACCATCAGGAGATCAAGTATAACTTCAATAAGTCGTTTAGAACTTTGCATCAATAGTCAGAGAGAGAGAAAGAGATGTTGCTGTCCTCATATTTTCATTTCTCATGGGAAACGTCCTATGTACTGTTGTCATTAAACGTTGGCAGGTTGCTGGGGTCATTCACTGCAACCACTGCCCATGAAGAATCTCATTAGAGGGAAGGATGGCGTGGGATGCGGTGTCCTGCTTCACTTGTAAATATGCCTGAAAAGAGAATTCATTGGGCATTAGTTTACAGGTTGACCATAGCAACCTTTCTTCTGGACTGAAATGTTAGAGGATATGTGCTTGACAGAAACGGAATAGTGAAAGGCTTTCTGAAAATATCCATTTGTTTCTTTTACTTTTGATCCAAGGTGAATGCTGTTAATTATACTGAAAAATAAAAGTGAACCTACTCAGAATCCGTGATTAGTGATCATTGTAGACAAAAAGTAAGCCCTTAAATGTTTGTGGAGCTTATCCCTTCTCTAGCATAACCTGACCCAATTTAGCTCTTGGCTTGATCTCTATTAACAGCTGAATGCTTGTGACACAATGGTTTTCAGACAAAAGAGGCACACATTCAATTATGTATACTGTAATGAGAAAACAAGATATGGTCTATCATGGTGTCTGAAATGGTCCTTTAATAAGTTGCATGGATGTTAAAATGTGTACAGTTGTCCTTCAGGTTTATTGTTAGATGCAAAGATTGTAATAGAGTATGTTGTGTTAAACCAAAATCATAGTAGTTTATAATAATAATAATAATAGTATCAAAAAAAAAAAAAAAAAAAATTATAATATGAACCCAACATGTCGAAAAAGGAGTAGGATGAAGCACAAGCCTAGTTAACCCTACCCCTTCTCCACTACAATCAGTCTCCCCATATTTACATTATACATATTTACAAAAAGTAGAAAATAAACAGATTAAATAAACAAATAAATAAACCATTTATGAGAACACCCAATTATTAAAACCCTTCTTCCTCCCTGTACCTCATGAAAACCATGTGTTTGTGCTGCTTTTTAAACTGGGTCATGCTTGGACATTGCTTGAGCTTCACACCCAAACTGTTCCACAACCTCACTGCACAAATAGAAACACAAAAACTTTTTAACGTATTATGTGCCTGCTGATGTTTTAAGTTGAACTCCCCCCTCAGATTATAACCCCCATCTGTTTAAAAAAAAAACTAATTTTTTAATATTTCCAGGAAGTAGATTGTGTGCTGCTTTGTACATGATTTGTGCTGTTTGAAAATTAACCAGGTCAGTGAGTTTTATTGTTTTTGATTTTAAGAAAAGTGAATTTGTTTGATATTTGTAACCATAATTATAAATTATTCTTATGGCTCTCTTCTGCAGTGTAGGTAGTAATTGTACATTTGTAAGTATTGCCTCAAACCTCTGCACAGTAATGTATATATGGTAAAATCAGTCAACAGTAGAGATTGTGGAGAGATTTATGGTCCACTTTTGCTTTGCTCCGCGCAGAAATGCTTCTTTACAGAATATGTTTTATACATATTTGAAATGAGACCTCCAGCTTATTTCATCATCTATCATCTATCAAGAAACCTGTTTTCATATATTCAAAATGTTACCATCTTAGAATAATTGTCAGGTATTTGCTCTCAATTTAGATTTACCATTTAATAATACAAGCCCCACAGTAGGGACTCCATAGATAAGCAGGCATTTTAAAAAGTGTATTTATCTTTCAATAAGATTATAATTTCCCAATGGTTTAAAAAAAAGAAAAAACTACCCATGCCATGTTTGTTTTCAGTGACAAACTTAACCCTTTTAGGCATGGATGATAACAGTGCCGATATCGTGCCATTCTTCAGAATCCTTTCATTTTTCAGCTTCTCTGTTGGATTCATGTCTGGAGTTGTGTCCCTGCATTTCTGTCTAAACTACCCCAAAGGTGTTTTTTTTAATTGATTTTACTCAAGTGGCATACTTGGCCAGGTCTTAGTTTTCACTTTAATGTTTTTTGTTGTTTTTTTGTAGTTTTCAGCATGTTGTGGATCATTATCATGCAAGAATTTTTCTCCAAGCTTATGGAGATTGGAAGTCATCTCTCAGCCGGTACAATTCCAGTCATAAATCCTACAGAGAAATGCTGGCTGGCAAGTAAATGACCCATGCATGGAGCAGCCAGATTTTCTGAGTGGCTGCATCTGTATTTTGATGTTTCCACAGCACTCAATCATTTTGTTATCAAATGTTATCTTACCAGTACCTGTTGCTTTCATACTGCCAAATATCATTAACCTGTGCTGTACCTGTGTTCTAAAAGGACATTCAGTATAAGTATTAAACACCTATCCTATACAAAACATTGGAAGTATTCAATAATATTAATTACAGATAAATTACATTTGTAATTCACAGTGGGTAATAACCCTGCAATCATAGGACATGTGAAGCAGTGTATTGGCGCATATTCAGTCAACTCTCATACAGCATAATGTCAGAAGTAAGAATAAGGGTATGCTGTACCTTTTCTAAAAAAGTTGTCTAAAAAAGAGTCAAAAACTGGAAATTATTGAACAACTCTCTGTATGAATTAGATCAACATGAGACATTTTTAAAGCTGGTGTGTTGCCTTTTAAGTGTCACTGCAGGTTTTCTGCCTTTAATGACAATAAAACATTCCCAGGCATCCTTGATTATTACAGCATTTACACAAAGTTTTACACAACTTGTCTGTTTCTTGAAATACCATTATAAAACTTCCTTGGTTAAAAACCGTGGTGTAAACCATAAAACAGTTTGTCTAAATTGTGAAACTAAATCATCCAATAAAAACAGGTGAATTATTTTTTTGGGGTCAATTTTAAATTATGAAAAGTTGTCATGCTTTCTTTTTTGCATGTTCAAATTAAGATGTTGCTGAAAAGGAATTGATGTTGCGTTTGATTTTCAGGTAAAAGAAGCAATGCAGAGAATTCACGACAGAGGCAATGTAGGAAAACTCATTTTGGACGTTGAAAAATCTCCAACTCCTCTGGTAAAAGAACATTTCTCTTGTGCTTAGATGTTTTTTACATTGAGATTGTCTGAATTTATTTACATTTACCTATGTTAATTGGTTGATCTCAACATTTAACCTAAAAAAATAGATTGAATTGCAAGTGTAGATCATACAGCTGCCCAGTAATTGAGATGAGGTTTTCTTATATACTAAAGCATAAAATATTGTTTCAGTTTAAAGGGGAACACTTTACTCTTGTAATGTCAAACAAATTTTATACAAAACTTTTATACGAAATTATTATTTGTATAAAAGTAAGATAAAGGTCCAATTAGATAAATAAAATTGAAGAAAAAAAAAGTTCTTAATAATTAATTTTTCGCTGCATACAAATCATAGTAATGGTCCAGAAGAATATTCATAAAGTAAGAAGAGGAAAGATGCAGAAAATGGCTGAAAATTACATAGAAAACACAAACTCAAACCAGTTTAGAAAGTACCTACAAGATGGACAAAATTAGGATTATTAAGAACGATTGCTCTTGTGGTTATTAATTCAATATCATCTATACTATATCACCAAAGAGTATTTCAAACAAAACTATCAATACCATAGCAGTGTACACTTTAATTCTAAATTCTAGTTTTATTTGGCATTTGCAGGAAGTATTTAGGTAATGTCAGGAAAGGGTTTAGACAATATGATTTCTTCATATTTACAACAGTGGATTTCATGTTGATCTCAATATTTACCTAAAAAACAGATGCTCGAATTGCCCAGTATCCGAGACGAGGTTAACATCCTCTTAATACCACTTAATGTCAATTTGCATTTGCTTACCCCTCTTTTCTGTATGAATAGCCTAATTATTGTTAAAAAAAAACTTTTTTACCACTAGATGGCCAATGACAGCACAGAGACCAGTGAAGCAGGAGAAGAAGAGGAGGAGCCCGAGGGAGATAATGACAGCAAGGAGCGAATGCCTTTCATCCATTAGAGCCAACAAACCTCACAGCAGCACATCTAGAGACTGCACAGATTCACCACAGAGGAACACAACCACACACGTGTGTATGTATGCCTGCATGTGCTGTATATGTGTATGCATAAATGTATGTATGTACAAAAAGTGTTTGCATGTGTTGTTTGTTATCTGTTACCTGTCAGATGATTAGTCAGACAAAGGGGAAATGAAGAATAACAGCCTGTTTGTTGCCCACGCAGCAAATGCAAGTACTATTCTGAGGCCAGTGTTAAAGTCTTTATTGTATTATGATGTAATGTGAACAGGTTTGTGTGCATTGAAGAGTTAGCTGTATTTGCTGACCTGCTATGATTACTATGATAAAATAGATTTAGTAAAGCAAGTTAAATACACTGCTTGACCCCCCCCCAAAAAAAGTTGCCACCAAAAGAAAGGTCACACGCTAATATTTTGTTGAACCATCTTAAGCTTTGATTACAACATGCATTTGCTGTGGAATTGTGTTGATAAGCTTCTGCAGTGTCACAAGATCTATTTCCATCCAGTGCTACATTAACTGTTCACCAAGAAATTGTATTGATGATGGGAGAGTCCGACCACCGCACAAAGCCTTTTCCAGCACATTCCAAAGATTCTCAATGGAAGTGGATCAATCCATGTGTGAAAATTGTGTTTCATGCACCCTGAACCACTCTTTCACAATTTGAGCCCCATGAATCCTGGCATTGTCATCTTGGAATATGCCCGTGCCATCAGGGAAGAAAAATTCCATTGATGGAATAACCTGCTCATTCAGTACATTCGGGTATCAGCTGACCTCATTTTTTGGGTACATAATGTTAATAAAACTAGACCTGACCAAATGCAGAAACCCCAGATCATAGCACTGCCCCCACAGGCCTGTACTGTAGACACTAGGCATGATGGCTGCAACACTACATCAGCCTCTCTTCTTGCCCTGCTGTGCCCATCACTCTGGAAGAGGGTAATTCTGGACTCATCAGACCACATGACCTTCTTCCATTGCTCTAGAAGTTAATCTGGATGCTTCCTAGTAAACTGAAGCCTTTTTCTCCAGTGAGCCTCACTGATTAGTTGTTTTCTTATGGCTACACAACTGTTCAGTCCCAATTCCTTGAGTCCCCTTTGCATTGTGCGGGTGGAAATACTTACTTTCACTATTAAACATAGCCCTGAGTTCTACTGTTGTTTTTCTTTGATTTGATTTCACCAAACATTCAGGTAATCGCCGATCACCATCATTTAGGAGTTTTTCCCAACCACATTTCTTCCTCAGAAACAATGGTTTTCAATTATTCTTCCAGTTTTTAATAAGGCGTTTGGCAGTATTTTTAACCCAATTTTAGTAGTTTCTGCAATCTCCTTAGATGTTTTCTCTGCTTAATGCATGCCAATGATTTACCCTCCTTAAACAGACTAACATCTTTTCGACAGCCATGGGATGTGTCTTTTCACATGGTTGTTTATGAAATGAGAAGCTTGGGGTTAAATAATTTGTTGCCAGTGAAAAGATATCATCATGCAGTAATTATCCAATAGGAGGCTCTTACCTATTTGCTTATTTAAATCAAGGTGGCAGCTTTTTTCTTTTTGGCCAGGCAGTGTGTTGACAATAAAGTAAAATTGAATTCTCACCTTTCTGCTGCAACAACAGTGAAAGCAAAATTATTCCTGTCGGTGGCTTTATAACTTTATACCAAGAGGGTAAATCTCTTTCTGGTGTTACAGTAATGTGCTAACCAGGAGAGGTAGGGAAGACCATGTGTAAGATGTTTGAACTGTATATTTTTCTTACTTGCCATCCACAAGAGATTATAGGATCACCAGTGCCTTCTGAGCTTTAATGAGTGTTTAATCATTCTAATTCTGTTTGTATGCAAAGTCTAACCAACACATTTTTGAGTGAAATATTAAAGTGGATGAGAACACTGTTAAACTAATTCTTCTCAGTCTAATCATATAATTTGTAAGATTATGATTTTGTGGTTCCACAGGAGGACCCCTACACTCTGCTTATGCATAACTTCATTAAAATAAAATTTAAAAAAAAAACACAACTTCAGTACCAATTTGATAATTTAGAAAATAGTTACAATAGGTTTAAACCTTATATTACAGGCAGTAGTTGCAAAAGAGAATAATGCTCTTGAACTTTTATAGTCAGAAAGACTACAGTTGAATTTCTGAGGGGCCTCTGCTTTGCTTGTCTGACCAAAGTTGTTTACGTTGCTGGTGCCTCTCAACAAAAGTGCCATAAGTCTTTGAGATACATTATTTTTTACAGGGAGCTGGTATGGAAAGGAAGACTGAAATAGATTTGAGCAACACTGTGCTTTATTAATGGGGATGTGACAAGTTGCCTGCCAGTTGTCCTATTCAAATGACTAAACTAATGGCATATATTTAATTTGCCTCTTTCACACACCTTTGCTTAATTAGTTAGCTTTATATTGGCAGATTATGTGGGTTATTTATAATTATATACAGAGAGGAAATAATTTTTTATTGAATAAATATAAGAAGTCAGTGCTTTGTAACACTGCTGTTTAAAACTAAAAAGAAGTATATCAATTTCACAACAACAAAACTAACAGAATAAACTCTTTAGGCTTTGAAGGTGAGGGATATTGTGTGGAAATGGTGTTAATGGTTCAAGTAATGTTATTTATTTCCTAAATTGGGAAATTAGGATGAAGACTTGTTGACACTTCAGACATACATGTCAATTTTGATGCCTTTATTGTCTGTTTTAATGTGTGTGAGCGAATGTGTGTTTTTCAGTGTGTGCATTCATATTGCCTTGTTAAAGAAAAAGCAAAATGTGTGCAACAGTTTAACAGTGTAGTGTATTCACAAAATTCTTTTCAGACTATGGTTTACCTGTGGTTGTATATTTTTGTCAGTTTTTGTTGTGTATGTTCTTTGAGCACGGCTCAGTTTGAATAAATTTATCAGCAAATTACACTGTGATTCTTTTGATTTATTTTTTCTTGAAATGAAAACTTTGCAATTTAAATTCTCTCCCTGAGGCAAAACAAACCTGGCACATTTATAAAAAAATAATGACTTTACCAAGATTTAAATCAAAGTTAACAGTATGAAAACCTTTTGTACTACGTGTATTGTGGTACAATATTCGTAAACTGTTCATCCAGTGCCAAAGTAAGCATGCAATTTTAAACTATACTAATATGAGTTTTGAGTAACTGAGAAAGAAATTTTATGACTGAAGTCTCACTTTGTTGAACTTCAAACCTTCAGCAAGACGTTTCCAGTCCTCCTGTCTATATATACTGTTTGTTAAAGCTGCTAGAAGCTTTGCATATTTATGTATGTTGTATCTTCAATATTAACAGGAGAAGTGACTGTAAATTGGCCGTCTGTCTCATCCTCTGTTCAAGGTCTGGTGCAAGTTCTGTAACACATCTACCTTGAAATAGAAAGAGAGCAGCACTCACAGAGCTTGCATTGAAACTACACACAAAAATGTGCTAAAACAGCTTTTTTATTCATGGTAGAATTTAGACCTAATATAATGCAATGAGTCTTTACCTAACAGGAAGGTACTGTGTGAAGCAGTACAAAAATGATATTGGATCATTTTTATTTCTGTATTTGCTGGAAATTACTTGTTCAGAAACTCATCTGTGTCTGCTAACTTAGTTTGAGTAACATATAGTGCTCATTGTTGGAGTATTTGCAGCGGAAGGGTCCATATCCAGCTTTTCATCTTGCATTGACAAAAAAGCAAGTGAATTGAAGTTGGACTCAAAAATAGGAAAATGTACATGAACTTGTTTTGAGAGGTGCATGGCTGTATTGAGCCCGATATGCCCAAGGGTTTTGTTTCTAATTCTGCTCCTCCCCTCCCTCCATCACTATACAACATCTCACTCTATAAATAACCTTGCCTGGACCAATCCTGGGAGCTGGAAGTCCATGGGTCTAATAGCAGCTTTATTTTTTTTTAAAGATTATACAACTATGTGTGTGAGGAAAACATTAACAAAGCTGACTATATGCTGATATAGCAGCAATAATTGCTTCTTTACATACACCGACATGATGAATTAAACCTTTATATTTTTATTGATTTGAGTTGACTTACTGGAGGGTGAAGAGATGTTAGCGTTAGCACTTTTTTTCTGTGTGGACACCCAGTAGAAATTAATTTTCCATGAGTAATTAAGGATGGCCAAAACTGACGTGATAGGGATGAAACAAAGAACACCATATAAGTGAAGCTGTCAATAAATTTCCAGTTGGTTTGTGAAATGAAAGGGAACACTGCTTAGTGCACCTTGTTCCAAGTAAATATTTATCTAAAAATAAACTAGACACAAGGAAATCATTATTTGCCCCCACCCTTTTGCCACCCTCACCTCCTCCTGATGTTTCGACAAAAACAAACAGACTTGGAGCCAATGCTGGGAGAGGACCCAAACAGGCATACAGAGGGCCAGTATATATGAAGAGCTCGCAGTGCTTCTGCTTCCTCTCACAGCAGTACAAGGTGCGCCACAGGGTCCTGGACTGTAGCATCTGCTGGCCTCAGACATGGCTCATCTGGTCCTGCCCGTTTTCCTCATTCTCAGCTTCTCCTTGCTTTGTTGCAGCCAACCATCTAGCGCTAGGAAAGCTGTGTCACCTCAGCAGTCAGGAGGTAGCTGTTCAAATTACAAAGTCTTTGAGGATAATGTGCTCTCTATCAATGTTTATCTGACCTGTTTTTCTTGTGTCCTTGTTGAGGTGCAGCTGCAGAGGATGATGATGTGAAGTCCCAGCTTGAGAGATTGTGGCAGGAGGTGACCTTACTGAAGGAGATGCAGGCATTGCAGACAGGTAATACCCTCACCAATAAGATAAATAAGAGAACAGATAACTTCACATTTCTAACTACAAACTTCAGTATGCTTGTTAAAATGATTGAGAAAACACATCAACTGAAAATGGTTAGTCAATAATATTGCTTTCACTGCTATGCAAGACTGGGGATGATTCATGAAGATAACTGGTCCCATTATTAACAGATTTAAATTTTTGGGGTGTGTAAAGTCACCAGTAGAGGGCAGCAGCACCCATTTAATGCATCAAATTCTAACATATTGGGCTGAACTGCCCTTTGGGTGATAGTAATACAGTTATAAAACAATTTGGAAAAGTTTTGTTACTAAAAAAAAAACATTTCACTGTGAAAATAAATACTTTAAATTTTCAGTGTGTCTCCGGGGCATCAAAGCTCACAAGAAGTGTTATCTTACAATTGATGAACCTAAACATTACCATGAGGCAAATGAAGACTGCATTGCTCAGGGAGGAACTCTCGCAACGCCACGAGACATGCTGGAAAACAATGAGCTGAGAGACTACGCAAAGAGGAGTTCCCCAAGATCCAGGGACTTCTGGATTGGTGTGGCAGACATAGTGAAGGAAGGCCAGTATGTTGATGTCAACAGCCTGCCAGTCAACTTTTTTAACTGGGATCGCTCCATGAAGCAGCCTACAGGAACGAAGAGGGAAAGCTGTGTTGCTCTTTCCGTGGCTGCACAAGGAAAGTGGTACGACGAGGTGTGCCGCAGCCTCAAGAAGTACATCTGTGAATATGTCATTCCCTGAGGGGGATGCTGAGAATAAGATGATATTTTTTGTGGGTTCAACTGATTAAAACTGTAAAAATGTGTTATCCATCCATGCCAGGGACAGTGTGAAATACATGTTAAGTAGATTTAAAATAAGCTTTAGTGTTCATAATGGTAACTTATCACTGGGAGATTTATATTTAAGCAAGTCCCAAAGTCTCAGATGTTGACTATATAGCAAGTGATATGACAAAGTCAAAAGAAAATAAACCAAAGTGTCACATTGCTTTGTTTTTATTTTGTCCATGCATTTTTTTTTAAATCCTTGATAATTTCTCAACTTTAATATTTTTTTGTTCAGTTAAACCAACAGTGATCCCAATGTTACTTCTTCACTGCTGACCACCAAACAGCTGATTTTTTTTTTTTTTATTATTATTATTTTTAAACCTGTTGGGCTCTCGCTATGTAACCATCTCATCTAACACGAGTCTCATTTAATCTTAACACAAAACCTATATAAAAAAAAACAAACAAAAAAAACATGTAGGTAAAAATACTGTAAAAACATATATTCTTTCATTGATCAGTGTTATATATTCTATTATGAGTTTTTTTAATTTAAGATATTCAGTCCTGTGCTACAACCCATTTAAGAGACCTAAGTAATAAAGTAATGCTTTAGCAAAAGTCAAGGTCATTATGCTCCATTTTTTTTAGATTTCTTTTGCACAAAAATACTATAACAAAAATGCAGTTCAAAGAACTTTACAAAAATTTAAAACTTCTACAAAAATTTCACACTTGACAATAATAGAAAAGTTACACCAGTGTCACAAAAAAAAAAAAAAAAAATCAGCAGGTATATATAATACAAAGGTAAAAATTTATATATAAATAGTGGTTCTTTTTAAAAAAAAATTCTTTTTTATACCAAAGTCCAGTGGATTCTGTAAAAAAAAAGGTTTAATTTCAGTCAGCATTGATAACCTTATTCATTGCAATACTTTCTATTAAACTTTTTTTAAATGGATGTATATAAAGCTATTCTCTTACACCAAAAACTGTTAAATAAATAAATAAATAAATGTAAGTTATTAGTCTCTAGTCTTCACTTCACCTTTCTTAGGAATGTGGGAGGAAACAAGATCACTAAACTCTGACAAACAGAAAGAGCAGGCAAATATGGAGAAAAGAGACTGTTATCAAACCTTGACCCTTTCTGCTCTGAAGCAACAATGTGAAATATGCATTTCTGTTTGCTCTGATTTGCTGCTGTGAACTGCACTAAAGACAGGAATGAAGAATGAGTGAAAACATTGAGTAATACAAAAGCAAAAAAAAAAATGTTCCCACAATTACCAGTCTACTTCAGCATATTTGTGTGTCTATCTTACACTTCAGACATCCACTACTTAAGTTGGACTTATTCAAGTAGTCATTTAAGGAGAAAAAAAATCTTGTGTAGAGTTAAATTAAACGGATTATAAAACAGAAGAGACTTAGCATTTCATACCAGTTGGGATGTCGCGTTGGCTAAAGGCTGTATGTGGAGGCCACAAACTAACTTAACTTTTAGAGGGACCTTTGTTGAATTTAAACTTATAAAAACCATAATTAATATCTGTGGTATTATCACAGCTAGATTTTAGAAGACCATAGGTTTATATGAGTATCTGGCAAATAAACAAACACCTCATGTCCATCTGTTTGCACTATATATATATATATATATATATATATAGCTGCAGAAATTGCTATCAGTGAATTTCATCATTAGGTTTATTTATTGTGTGTTTTGCATCTTTATTGGCAAATTAAATACACCCAGAATGTGTGTGTGTGTGTGTGTCAGTTACTTGTAATGGGGAAAAAAGGCAACACGATGAACTGATAAACAAAATCTGCACGAGGCCAAAAAGACTGACTTCAGTGCATTGTCAACTGAAACAAAATCAAATATTATATTATTATAAATGCAACTATCATGTACCTTTGCTTATTTTATGCACTGAATGCAATAGTTATCAACAACAGCAACTTATTATGACACCCATGACTGCAATTAGCCATAACTGCTGTGTGATAGGTTGAATAAACAAAAATTTGTGTGTACCGCAAACTCAACAGAAAGAATTTTTATTAAACCAGGCTAGGGCCTATATTTAGATAATAATTTTCTGAAATAATTAAATTATTATAGTCACAATTTTCAATAAAATGAACATTAATCATATACGTGTTCAATTGTGACTGATAAAACACCAAAATAATAATGCAAATAATAGGTTGACAAAACTTGAAATGCACAAGAGGATGTTACAGGCCCACAAGGGTCAGTCAGTCAGTCAGTCATTATCTGTACCGCTCGTTCCTATTAGGGGTCGCGGGGTGAGCTGGAGCCTATCCCAGCAGTGTTTCAGGTGAAAGGCAGGGTACACCCTGGA
>JBAMHW010000001.1:18789847-18825920 GCA_037177495.1 Rhadinocentrus ornatus | reverse complement strand
CACATGCACATTTGTGGCCTGCTGGAGGTCATTTTGCAGGGCTCTGGCAGTGCTCCTCCTGTTCCTCCTTGCACAAATGCGGAGGTAGCGGTCCTGCTACTGGGTTGTTGCCCTCCTACGGTCTCCTCCACGTCTCCTAATGTACTGGCCTGTCTCCTGGTAGCGCCTCCATGCTCTAGACACTACGCTGACAGACACAACAAATCTTCTTGCCACAGCTGGCATTGATGTGCCATCCTGGATGAGCTGCACAACCTGAGCCAATTTTGTGGGTTGTAGACTCCGTCTCATGCTACCACTAGAATGAAAGCACCGCCAGCATTCAAAAGTGACCAAAACATCAGCCAGAAAGTATAGGAACTGAGAAGTGGTCTGTGGCATGAACATGGCCACTATTTCATAACCTCAGCAAAGTTAATAATAGAACTGTCTGGTGACAGTTCCAGCTATTTTATCAGTATACATAAATCCAGCCATAAGACTGCACTGGGCTGCAAAGATAATAAAGTGTAAAAATGGTCAACCCTGCAGAGACCACTCTTACATGAGGCTCAAACAAATGCATAGTTAATATTCTTAAGAAGTGTTGAGTTTGTTCTGTTGTCTCGTTGTATACATATTATTCCCTATTCTTAAATGAGCCCAGGCTAATCCTGCTGCTGACCCAGGCCAAAGCCCAGGTGCTGTGCCTGTAGTTATCTTACTGAGTAGGTCAGTGGATTAAGCTGCTGCATGTTTCCACTGCAGCAATTGCTCGCTTGTTCTCAGCTTGCCAAGTGAAAGACAGCTAGGTAGTGTTTATCACATGTTGGCTTCAAACTGCTGTCGTCATGCACATCAAATCAGGGAGTTTCCTGAAAATGAATTCAATAGGAGTCTAAATATTCTTGTGAGTTTGTATTTGTATGCATATTTTTTGTTGTTGTTTTTTTTTTTTTTTTTTTTTTTTTTTTCATTTGTTTGGGTGTTTGATGTTTTCTTCAAGGCACCATTGGAATATAACAGCGAGATGTCCCTCTCCAATTCTGACTTTGAACCTGGGGGTAAGAGGAATTTCCTACAACTTACCGACAAAGATGGAGAGCAGCCCCAGATTGCATCAGTGAGTGATAAAAGATGAATAAAATGAATTCCTGATTTGAATAATGAACCTTTTAATAAGGTAAATAAAGTAAAACAGTTTCTACTTAAAAGCTAAAGTTATTTCAAGGTATGATTGTGTACATAGGATGAGTCAAGAACAGCAGATAGCAGTGGATTGGATGACAGTCCACAGGAGAGATTTATTGGGCCTCTACCAAGAGATGGCAGCGCAGGTGGCAGTGGTGACTACAGCAGTCCGTCGTATTCTTACTCATCCATCCTCAGTAAATCTGAGACAGGTGAGATTTGGTCACCTGTTGAATGTGTGACTACATTTATATAACCCTAAGTGACCTTGCAAAACTTTTCTCCCTTTTCCACCTGCAGGTTATGTAGGTTTGGTTAATCAAGCAATGACCTGCTATTTGAACAGCCTCTTGCAGACGTTGTTTATGACTCCAGAATTCAGAAATGCGCTCTACAAGTAAGGAATTATGCCCAAATGTCTCTGTGTAGCTTGTGAAGTATAAATTAATTAAAATCCTTTAATAACTACAATTTTAGCTGGGAGTTTGAGGAGTCAGAAGAGGATCCAGTCACCAGTATTCCCTACCAGCTGCAAAGGTTGTTTGTGCTTCTACAAACTAGTAAGAAAAGGGCCATTGAGACCACTGATGTGACACGGAGCTTTGGCTGGGATAGCAGCGAGGGTGAGTTTTTGTTCTCTCCTGTGACTAAACTCACATGCCTTGTCTGCGTGTTTCTTAAAAAAGGAGCATGTGCTTCTTTGTCTGTTGACTTAATTATTCTTTTTGTTTTTGTTTTTTTCGTTTGTTTTTTTTTGTGTGTGTTTCTTTAGCTTGGCAACAGCATGACGTCCAGGAGTTGTGCAGGGTCATGTTTGATGCCCTAGAGCAGAAGTGGAAGCAGACAGAACAGGTAAGAGCAAACAAGAAATTTTCTCAGACTTCCAGCACCAGAAAATCAGCAGCCAGACAGAGTGCTCTCTCCAGAATGAAAACAAAAGGCATGTTGTGCAGCACTAAGCCCTAGGGATACTTTTTCTTATCAATAGACTGACTCGTACACCACCAACCTTAAGTCCAATGTGTGTGCGTACAGTCTTGTGGTCTGTACATGTGAGTTTAGTTAGAACAAAAATAATGCACGTGAACCTATTAAAACTTCTGAAACATACTGCTCCAGTTGCTTTATTTTTCAACTAAGGAAAAAAGTGAGAGAATAATCATAAAACCAGTTATTAATTAGCAAATTCTCTCAATCTAAAATAGAAAATAAAAAGATTTCATATAAATGTGTCTCTGTGTGTGTAACAATCTACAGTTTTGGTATTCATGAACTTTTTAGGCCTTTTGATTTATTGTTCAGACTATGCAAAAACAGTTCTTTTGTAGATCTGCACAGGACATTAGTTTGGAAATATTTACATTTATGCTTGAATGTCAGATCAATGCAGAGCCAAATACCCAAATAGTTTTTTCTGTGTTGCACGACAGGAATCTTATTGCGTTTACATGGCAACTGCTTTGCTCAAGTGTAATGCAAATATGGAATTTTGTTCGGATTGTCTACTTTTTAAGCTACTCTTGCCATTTAACTCATTTATCTATTGGTTAGTGCAGGAAAACTTCTCTTTCTACCACATAACAGCAAAACACGGAGTTGCATCAGATCCTAGCGGTCTTGGGTTGAACATATTTCTAACTTTTACCCCATTCTTCCTGAGTCTGACTGCAAGCTATTTTTCCTGGCCAGAGCCACCTATTGTCCCACATGTGTGTAATTTTAGGTTGTGTTTACCCACAATGCTGTGCGCTGATCCCACATTGCACTTTGTTTTGCAGTCTGCTTCCTGTGTTTGGTCTGGTTGAAGTGGGCTGAAATTTGCAGTTGTAGTCGGGCCGAGTCTGCTTCTTTTATCCGGATCAGTCTGTTGGTGAATTGACAATTCCCAAACTAAGCTGACTTTCTGAGCAAATGGACTAGGGTTCCAATGAAAGAGTCTTGTGTGAATGTGCCCATAACTTCCGGGTAACCAAAAACAAATCTGACTGTTATGTTTTTTCTGGTCAGATTTTTCATTTCAATAGAAAAACGGACTGCCTAAAAGTACATAGACCTCTGTTTTCATTTAGCTGATTTCTCAATGCTGGCTTGGTGTGTAAGCACACACTGATGCATTACTCAATCTCTATTTGGTCTCTGTTACTTTTTCTTTTTGCACCAAAAAGACACAACCAGTGTGTGAAAACGGCTCATGTAGTATTTGTGAATATTTGTCATGTTAGTTTTGTATGTTTCAAAGGAGCAAGGTCAAATGGACGGTATGGACAGAAGTAAAACAACTATGTCTAAGGGATTAAATTTAAGGTGGTACAAACCTCAAAGAAGCAAGATGAAGATAGAAGAATTGTATAAATTCAGTTTTAGACAACTTCCCAAAGGTCAATTAATTTGCTACTCACTCATCCACATATCATCAAATGAATCAGCAGAAAAATTATCAGTAAATGAGAACTAATTTTGCTGTCCAAAAGAAAGTTTAATTTTTTTTTTGTATTTATCTACAATAACTATGATTTTACATATTGATGATGGCACATTGGTGGTTTCTTTCGTACGAGAATGTAGAATGGAATGATAATTAGTTTAAGGGGAAATGTAGCTGAGGAGACTTGATTGTGATGCCTTCATGTTCTCAGGCTGATCTGATCAACCAGCTGTACCAAGGGAAGCTGAAGGATTATGTGCGTTGTTTGGAATGTGGCTATGAGAGCTGGAGAATCGATACTTACCTGGACATCCCTCTTGTGATCAGACCCTTTGGAGCTAGCCAAGCCTACGGGAGTGTGGTGTGTTTTTCTTGACATTTAATTCCTTTAAACATTTAACATAATGGCATCGGGTTCTCCCTTAACACTCACACAATTCACTGTTGGCAGCTACTTAAAAGCTCATTTTGATACAGTTTCTGACCATTTAATATTTAATCTAAATAAAGAAAATATCAATTTACTGCTACAGGAGGAGGCTTTGCAGGCATTCATCCAGCCAGAAACTCTGGATGGACCCAACCAATACTTTTGTGAACGCTGCAAAAAGAAATGTGATGCCCGAAAGGTGAGCATACAGGAAATGTGACTTGTGTGAAGTGAATAAAGTGTTCTTCTATTGAGCTCATGTCATTCTTTTATAAACACTTCTTTACCCAGGGTCTGAGGTTTCTGCACTTTCCCTACCTGCTGACGTTACAGCTGAAAAGGTTTGATTTTGATTACACCACTATGCATCGCATCAAGCTTAATGACCGCATGACTTTCCCAGAGGAGCTTGACATGAGCCCATTCATTGATGTGGAAGATGAGGTGAGAGCAGACATCACTCTCAGATTTAGATTAGATTAGAAGGCCTTCAGCTTGTGAACATTTTACTGGTCAACCCAGATGCGATTTTATCTCCTATTAACTATCAAAATGTGATGGACAACATGTTGTATCAGTATGTTGTTGAAAAGGATTTAATCACCCAGGACAACTAATTATATTTGTACACTGATGTGTCTGAATCTTCTGGAATTACCTGATCTTTTTACATTTATTTTTCATAAGATGTAATCTCATCCCCATTTAAGTCACAACTACTTAAAAATAGAAATACTAACTCAATGTGGGTAAGCTACTTGCATGCCTTTCTTTTTTCCCCTAATTAAACACATTAAACATTTACAACACTAGTGGGGAAAAAGTAAAGGAGAACCATTGGATTTCAAACCCTCAGTCACTACCTCAAACAAGCTTTTCCAGAAAATCTGACCTGCTTTTACTTTTGTTGAATTTTGGACAATTCCTCCTTACAGAGCTTCTTTAGAGCAGGTTATTTCTTTAATTTTAATTTTATTTTTGACATTTTTCCACAGAATTAAGTTGAACTCTGAATAGGCCTCTCTCCTACTTTGCTTCAGCTGGCTAACAGCCACACTGATGGCATTGAGCTGGTTGTTGATGTTCAGAAACAGTAAACTAAACTGTTGTTCATTCTTCCTCAACCATATTTTAGAAATATATTTTGTTGTTCTTATTTAGTGCCCTTACATATTATATAGTGCTATGTGTTCATTGCAGATAATTAGAGGTTCAGTTTCATACGTCCACAAAACATTTTCCTTGAATCCTTGTTGAGCTTTACGGTGCTTTTAGCTCAGTATTCCACCAGGCTTGGCTTCACTGCCTCCTGGCTTTGACATGGCTGCTAGGAACTGATCGCTGATTCCCAACACAGTAATTGTGATTCCACCAGATGGAGCGATTTTAATGTGTTCCAGGGGCGATTTTCTGCTCAGATAAAAAAATATACACCTGATTTTTACAGAAGCCACAATAAGTGCAGAGACCACAAAAAAAAAAAAAAAAACAACCTCTAATTTTCAGAATACGGTATCTTGTTCAGAATTCCAGTGGATTATTACTTAACTTAATCCATATTACCAGTGCAACCAGGCCAGACGAGTTGGAAAATTGGTACAACAGATCCTTATCAAAAAGACTGCACAAGCAAGGGAGTGGACGTAAAGAGACCTATTAGCTAGATATAAGAAATACCTGCTTTTACCTGATTGCAACTTGTTCCTTGGTTAAGCAGACGCAATGTTTGTTTCTGAATAGCTTGGAGCACTGACAAGATATTTGAGACCCAGGCCTTGTGGGGTTCTGAATATTTTTTTGTGTGTGTGGTTTTTGTTTCTTTTTTCCTCTCAGTCTATATATTGCAATTTGTGTATGTTGGACTCTGAACATAAATGGCAAGCAGCCTTGATGTTTCCTTTAGGCCTTGAACTGTTGCTCAGGGCCCCTGTCTTATCTCACTGAGCATTCTGTTTGTGCTTTCAGATTAGGCTCATCAAGGTAGACATAAATTATGGTTGATAGCTGTCTGTTGTCTTGTGTTTAAACCTCCTTTATTGGTTTTGTAATGGCCTCTCTTTAGAAGTCACCTCAGACAGAAAGCTGCACTGATAGTGGAGCAGAGAATGAAGGCAGTTGCCACAGCGACCAAATGAGCAATGATTTTTCCACTGACGACTGTGTGGACGAGGGCATCTGTTTGGACAGCACCAACAGCACAGAGAGGGCGTTGAAGCCAAAGGTAACTGTCCGCACTCATTGAATAACACATTACATGAAGTATCTGAATTGGGATTCGGGTACTTTGGCTCATACCTTTCATTCAATGAAATGAAAAATATTGTAAAATTGTCATGAGTGTTTATTTAGTGTTCCAGCAATTATACAGTATGTATAGAAGCATTACATGTAGGGGCTAGGCGGTCTGGTTGTCTTAATATCGTCCAGGTTTATTTAGATGCTGGGGAATTTTATTGGACAGTTATAAATGTCCCTAAAACACTCTTCAGTATTTCAGACATCTCCATCACTTTGCGTTTTTGTGGAAAACAGTCCTGCTAATGTTATCTTTCCTTAAATAGTGCTTTATTCATTCTCTCCAGAGCTTGTTGACCTTTGAGCTATTCTCTGTCATGGTCCATTCGGGGAGTGCTGCTGGTGGCCACTACTATGCCTGCATCAAATCCTTCAGTGATGGCCAGTGGTACAGTTTCAATGATCAACATGTTAGCAAGGTCAGACCCAGCTTTAGGTCCTGACCTGTTTTGTCCGTCTACAGAAAGTCAGGATAACTGACTTACCACACTATTCCTGCTAGACTTCATGTTCACTGCTTATGAATAAGCTCAAGTTATGTTCCTGAAATCCCATTGTTTTTTAAATTTTGCAATATTTCTTTGACAGATCACCCAGGATGATATCAGGAAGACATATGGGGGGTCCTCAGGGAGCAGAGGGTATTATTCCAGTGCCTTTGCAAGGTCTGTTGTCGAATGTCCTAAATTTTATTTATTTATTTTTTATTATATATATATTTATATATATATATATATATATATATATATATGTGTGTGTGTGTGTGTGTGTGTATATGAAATATGCTCCATGTCATATTTTCTGTTTATTTCCTTGCGTTTATTATTAAGAGATCTTTTTTTTTTCACTATCCAACAGCTCTACAAATGCTTATATGCTGATTTATAGACTGAAAGACCCTTCAAGGAATTCAAGTAAGGGATTAGTTCAGTTTTATATGCTGTAGAAAATGCCAATTAAACATTTTGGTAATACTCATATTGTTGTTTAAGAAGTGTCATGTTACTGTAACGTTATAATGTTTATCTCTACATTACTTAACAGTTAATTATATTGACCAAGATTATCCCGTCTTTTGCTCGTATGGAATGTGTGTTTGTAGTTTCTTAGAGGCATTATATTCAACTAATCTCAACAGATATTGGTTGTACCACCTGACAAATCATTCAGTTCAGTTTTTTTCAGATGTCCTGTCTTGTCCTGTGTTGCCCCAAACCAGTAGATTAATTATGCGCTTTTGCCTTCCTTTGTTTACAGAATTCTTAGCTGCGGAAGACTTTCCAGCGCACATAAAAAGTTTGGTTCAGAAAGAGAAAGAGTCCGAAGAGCAAGAAAAGCGCCAGAGAGAGATTGAGCGCAATACATGCAAGGTATTTTCTCCGTTATTAAAATGAATATGTTCTGCTTCTAAATACACACCATGTAATAAATGTCCCCATTTTACTGATAAATAAAAAGTTTAATTTTGGTGAACTTGATCCTTTCTCTTCAGATCAAACTTTTCTGCATGCATCCTGTGAAGATGATGCTGGAGAGCAAGTTGGAAGTGCACAAAGACAAAACTCTAAGAGAAGCAACAGAAATGGCCTACAAGGTTAATCTTTTTAGTTTGATATTATACTATTGATTATCAAAAATGGGGGTTGTGTTGACACTTTCTGGTCCACTTTTTCCCCACTCAGCTTTTTATAAAAGATTGACGTTCTTTAGGAAATGGTCATTGTAGGAGCCATATGTTGGGTTATTTATTTTCCCATTAAATTTATGTGTTCACATGCGTGGTGACATCACCGGTAATTGTGGGTGGCACTGTGGGTGTGTTGTCTTCATTTAACGGGTACGCTCACCTGTGTCGGGTTTGGGCCTGGAGCATAGAGGCAGGGTGAGCTTGGGGAGATATTTTCTACTAACCGTCATTATCTATATTAACTTAATCTAAATGCACTGTTTTATATATATCCTTGCACATCTGGAATAGCATCAATGGAAGTAAGTGCCTGCTTTTAAGATTGTGATAAGGGTAAAAAAAAAATCATGACAAGTGCACTGGTTTAGTTTGACGCGTTTTTGATGCAAGGCCTCATGTTTTAGCCTGCCGCGGCGTTTAGGTTAAATTTAAAGTTGGTGCGCTGCAATAGTCATCAGTAAATGTTCAATGGGATTTCTCAATACTGTAGAAACTGCACTTAACTTCTTTTGTTAATTTTTTGTGCACTCTGTTCTTCAGCTGATGGAGCTGGAGGGAGTTGTCCCTCTAGACTGCTGCCGCTTGGTAAAGTATGATGAGTTCCATGAGTACCTGGAGCGATCATACGAAGGTGAGGAGGACACACCAATGGGCCTACTTCTTGGAGGTGTCAAGTCCTCATACATGTTTGACTTGTTGCTTGAGACACGCAGGCCAGAGCAAGTTTTCCAGCCTTACAAACCTGGAGGTCAGTATTCTACTGCTTTTTAAACATCAGGAATGGTGTGAATGTTTATAGACAGCATTTTACACAGTGCTTTGTAGGTAGTTGTATGCAGTATGCAGAGTAGTTGTTGGGAGTGTGTGCTGTTTTCATTATAGAAACACCGGCATAACTCATAAACATATCAAAGTAATATCAATACTCAGTGAACAATGTCAACACAAACATACAGCCGTACATGTTCGAGCCCGAATCAGAGTGAAAGAGAACAATACAGCAACCCGCAGCAACAAACGCAGCAGGATGTTTCTGTTTGGTAAATACTCTGCTTACCAGCTGTAGTCCGATATGACATTGTTTGTCATCCTTCACTCGCCTTGCATATTTGTACATGCGCCTGTTAATTGGTGTACATGTAGCACATGAACCACAATGCCAACAGAGGTAGAGAATGCCTGCTGCCAAGAAATACATAAAGTAATAATGATGGTATTTGCTAACACTTTCATGCATTGTTACACTATAGTTAGCTGTATTTCTAGCCACTCCATGTACATGTATTGTTTTGCATGGCTAATCAGCTGGGTGATTTTTAGCCTGGTTGTTATATTTGTAGCATTTTCATCTACAGTGTCTATCACTAACTTTCTGGTCGTCATTACATGTGTGTTACCTGGTAGTAGCGATCGGGTAAAGTAATTTGGGGTAAATTCTTTTTGATAGGTTGTGCGTGAGCAACGATCAATCAAAACAAAACTGACAACTTGTTCAGTTTCACTTAGTTTGTGGCTCAGGATTGGAAAACCGGTCTTTGATCATAGGAACATACTCTCCTTCTTGTACTGACCCGTTTTCATCCAGCAGTCTTCGGTGACGTGCCAGTCACAAAAACAAACGTTGATGCAACTCTGTGGCTGGCTCCCAAAAACAAACTCCATCCATTGCTGTCTAGCCGTTGTTTCTTTCGGGGAATTTGAACAAATGTTGCTTTCCTTCACAGCAGAAGAAGCAGAAGTCTTCTGCCTTATACTGAGAAGTGAAGATGGTTGTCCCTTTTTCTTGTGAATGTGCACAATCTGGAGAAGATGACCAATAACTAAGTCCCAAAAAAACAAAACAAAAACAAAATGGAAAACTCAAACATGCCTTTATGTGATTAAAAAAACAATAATAATAAAAAACAGAACCACTTACTTCCTTGATAAGTATTCAACAGTACTACAACACTGTAGAAAGTTCACAAAAGTTTAAATAGCATAATAGGGTCCCTTTAAGTTGTCAGAATATTATGATAAGTTATAGCTTCATGGTTTTGTGGGTTTGTTTCTGATATGTCTACAGAGGTGATGGTGAAGGTTCACGTTGTTGATCTGAAGAGTGAGACCATCGCCTCTCCAATCAGTGTTCGAGCGTACTTAAACCAGATGATCACTGAATTTAAACAGCTTATTGCACAGGTACGTTCATTTACTCAGTTTTGTTGGCACAGGAAACTATATAACAATTCTACGTTGTCCATAGGAATATGAGATCAGGTTTGAATACCTCATCTGTTTTCTAGGCTATAGGCCTATCTCCAGAAACCATGCGAGTGGTCTTGGAGCGATGCTACAATGACCTCAGGCTCCTGTATGTTCCAAACAAAACACTTAAAGCCGAGGGATTCTTCAGGAGTAACAAGGTCTCCAATTTCTTTTCTATTCTGACTTGTTTGTTTCCACAATCAGATTTTATTGTGCTCGTTTGACAGTCAAAATCCTGTTAATAAGCGTTTAATTTTTGCACTTTTTTTCACCAGGTTTTTGTAGAGAGCTCTGAATTGATGGACCATCAGGTTGCTTTCACTGACTCACTCTTGTGGAAACTGTTGGATCGTCACGGAAACACAATCCGACTATTAGTCTTACTGCCAGAGCAGTCTCCTGGTACCCTGGCCAACAGAACTCTTTGCCAAAAAGTAGGAGAGGACTCTGATGGGCCCTTTGACGGGTCAAAGGGTAACAGGAAATCTGTTGAGGCTATCCTCGAGGAGAGCACAGAGAAGTTAAAGAACCTGTCTTTGCAGCAGCAGGGCTCAAGTACTAGTGACAGTCAGAAAAGCTCTGACGCCAGTGACTTCGAACATATCGAATCTCCAACCCAAGAGGTTGACTCAAACTCTTCCCTCTGTGTGGCTGCAGACAACAGAGAGTTGGAGAGCCGGATTAGGACCACACCCGGGGGCGGTGGTGGTGCTACCTCTGATATTGAGAACCAAGTTGTCTGTGAGGAGCGGTCGGACTCTGAGGTGAACAATGACCGCAGCACCAGCTCAGTGGACAGTGACATCTTGAGCTCCAGCCATAGTAGTGACACACTGTGTAATGCAGACAGCGGCCCCATCCAGCTGGCCAACGGCCTGGATTCGCACAGCATCACAAGTAGCCGGCGATCCAAAGCCCATGAGGGCAAAAAAGAGACCTGGGACACTGCTGAGGAGGACTCTGGAACAGACAGCGAGTATGACGACAATGGAAAGAGCAAGGCTGAAGCTCAGTACCTGTACTTCAAAGCAGAGCCTTATTCCCAGGATGATGCTTCATGGGATGCACAAAAATGTATTAACCTATTTATTAATAATGCATTTTAAAGGATTTGTCATTCTTGTCTAGTATGCTTTAATTGCATTTTAAATTAACTTACAGACAAGTGAAATTACTATTTTGTTACAGCATTTTCTTGTGTAGTTGAGTAGAGGGCTGCAACGATTAGTCGACAACGAATTTGCCCGTCGACTATTGTCGGAAAAAAAAACCTACAGAGTGAGACATCGTCTTTTTCCTCTATCTCTGCTTAGAGTTACGCAAAGAAAGAAACCTACGGAGTGAAACATCATCTTCTTTTACTGTCTCTGCTGAGTTGCACATAAAGTCCGCTAGGGAAAAAATATGGCAGCCGACCAAGGAACAAAATGGCAGCAGAGGACGTCAAAAGTCTGAGATCACTTCACGTTAAACTTACAAATTAAATTAAATACATGTGAGATTTGTAAAGCAGACCTTGCGTACCACGGAAGTACGTCCGCAATGCTCGAACATTTAAAAAGGAGGAATGTTCGACTTCTATAACCTCACGCAAGATTTTAAAGCTGAAAGTGAAATAAGAGCCATTTAATTATGAGATGCATAGTCCAATTGGTTGACTAGTCATTTTAATAGTCGGTGACTAATCGACTATCAGAATAGTCATTGGTTGCAGCCCTAGTTAAGTGATATTGTTATAATTAATAGAACAAAGAAGGTATTTGGACACCACTTCAGCTGCTTTTCTTTCTTCCATTTGACAAAATGTTACATTATTGTGATCTCTTTCAGGTTTAGTGGTTCATGTGGACAAGAGAATAACATTGGCAGCATTCAAACAGAACCTGGAACCATATGTAGGAGTAACCTCAACCCAGTTCAAGGTGTTTCGGGTGTATGCCAACAACCAGGAGTTTGAGAGTGTACGGCTCAACGAAACACTCTCATCATTCTCCGACGATAACAAGGTCGGGACAAACTGTTCAGGATGTGTTCATTGTAATACCAGTATGGTGAGAATGCAATCCCTTAAAATATGACTTAACTTGGAACTTTGTTAATTTTTTTTTAGATAACAATTCGACTAGGAAGAGCACTGAAAAAGGGTGAATACAGAGTTAAGGTGTATCAACTACTTGTGAATGAACCAGAGGTAAGATGTGATTACATTTTCTGCTATTGTAATTGCATGGGGTTTGTGCTTAAGTGTGACTTGATGTAATGATCTAACTTTTAACAATCCAGTTTTCAAATTCCTCTTTTTAAAAAAACAAACCTTCTAGTAAATAAAATGTCTACTGTGTTTTGTTTCCACAGCCCTGCAAGTTCCTTGTGGACACGGTGTTTGCCAAGGGTATGACTGTCAGACAGTCCAAAGAAGAGCTGCTTCCTCAGTTGAAAGAGCAGTGCAAGCTTGATCTCAGCATCGACAGGTAATGAGATGGAGACCAAAGTTTGAAAGTGTGACATTTGTCCAGAGAGAAAATTTACAAAATGGTTCATATGTGTGTGGTTAGGGTTCGTCTCAGGAAAAAGACATGGAAGAATCCAGGCACTGTATTTCTGGATTACCATGTCTATGAGGAGGACATTAGCATTTCCTCCAACTGGGAAGTTTTCCTCGAAGTCCTTAATGGTAACACTTGCTTTGTAGTTTTTTTCCAAACAAATTTAAATTAATTTCATGCCACAAAACTACAATAAGTGTCTAAGATTGCAGGAAAATTCATTTAAGACTTTTATTTATTTGTAAATAAATATTTATTTCCTATTTCTCAGAGCCAGAGAAAATGAAATCCATGTCTCAGTTGGCTGTTCTGACTAGGAGGTGGAGCCCAGCTACAATGAAACTGGGACCCTTTGAGGAGGTGATTCTGGAGAGCAGCAGCGTAGAAGAACTCAAGGAGAAGGTAATTCTTTCACCTGATTAGATTTGTAGACAGTGTGTGAAATATGGGTATCTATAATATGGGGCGGTGTGGCTCAGCAAGGTAGAGCGGTCGTCTTGTAACCCAAGGGTTGCCGGTTTGATCCTCGGCCAAGTCGAGCTAATGTCGAGGTGTCCTTGGGCAAGACACCGAATCCCTAATTCCTCCTGATGGGTTGTGGTGAGCGCCTTGCATGGCAGCTACCGCCATCAGTGCGTGAATGTGTGTGTGAATGGGTGAATTTGGATAAAAGCGCTATATAAGTACGGACCATCTTCCATCATGTAATCCAGAGGTCCCCAACCCTGGTCCTCAAAGCCCGCTATCCTGCAGGTCTTAGATGTCTGCCTGCTGCAACACACCCAATTCAAATTAATGGCTCATTAGCAGTCTTGTGCAGAGCTTGTCAGAGAGACTTGCACGATAGTGGGCTTAGGTTGGGGACCTTTGATGTAATCTATTTGCTCATGGATGACTATTTTCAAGACTGGTGACTAGTAAATGGTAAATGGTCCGTATTTATATAGCTTTTATCCAAAGTGCTGTACATTATACATCACATTCACCCGTTCACACACACATTCACGCACTGATGGCAGAAGCTGCCATGCAAGACGCTCACCACAACCCATCAGGAGCAATTAGGGGTTTGGTGTCTTGCCCAAGGACACCTCAACATGAACTCGACTTGGCCAACGATCAAACCGGCAACCCCAGGGTTACAAGACGACCGCTCTACCTTGGCCCTAGTATGATGACTCTGTGTCATTTATTTATTTGTGAATAATCTCCGGCTTCAAGATGTAGTTTAATCCAGTGCTGTTTATTGAGAATATATGTCCACATGGTGGGGAGTTTTAAATCGCAAGCCATCCCTTGCATTAACATCTATTTTACTCAAAATGGATATTTAAATATTTAAAGAAGAAGACTTGAAACCAGGGACTGAGAGCTCACAAGAAAAAATGTGTGCTGTAGCAAGAAATATACTTATAAGTGAGGTAAATTTTCTCATTTACCGCTATAGGATCTGACTTCTTGACAATCACAAGCGTCACTACTGCTGGCTATTTTTTAAGAGTGCCTTACTTTATTTTGCTTTGATATACGAGTTTTGATGACTTTTTTTTTTAGACAATGGGCTCATTTTACTTAAGCAATGTTTGTCAAATTAATATAGAAATAATTATCATTGTCAGTATTTATTTTTTCTGTTTGTAGCTCAGCGAAATCAGTGGTATTCCTCTTGAGAATCTGGATTTTGCAAAGGTATGTAAATGTCATCTCAGAATTGACCTAATTTACCTGTATTGTATGACTATTAATAAACAATCTGTCATTTCTGTGCAGGGTAGAGGAACCTTTCCATGCGATATTTCCGTGTTGGAGATCCATCAGGATTTGGACTGGAACCCTAAGGTGTCAACTCTTAATGTGTGGCCTCTTTACATCTGTGATGATGGAGCTGTGGTCTTCTACAGGTAAAATTTACAATAAGTGAATGCTGAAGATGCTTTGCTCAGTCATTTGGCAGAAACAGGAACGTGGTCAAGTGGTGTGGAATATTTAAAACATATCCACAGAACTGGCAGAGAACCTCAGGGCTGCAGAGACTAATATTTTTTAAAAAGAGGCTCAAGACCTAGCTTTTTAGCTTAGCTTTTAACTTTTAGTCTAGTTTTACTTTATCTTATTGTTATTTTATATCTGTTGAATACCTCTTATTTATGTGGCTCTCTGTTTATATTGTTTTGTTTTTTTTCCCAAGTACATTGTTTTTATTAACACTCTTATTTATACTTTATACCTGTTGCTTTAATTTGGTTTTATTGTACAAGATCTTTAATTTCAGTGCCGCTTTTCCTTATGGGGATCCTCCATGCCAGGGCCTATGCCTGTTTAGTCTTCAGGGTGGTTACCGTGGAGATCACCCTTGTCTGGGTGGCTGGGAGTCCTGGATTGCTCTGGTGTAAACCCTGGCCTGTCCTGATCTGGGCAGTTCCAGTGGTGGCAGTCTCTGTGGTCATGGTGGCTCCTGGCATGAATGGATCCCCAAGATATCGTTTCCTTGCAGAAGAGCCAAGCCAAATGTTTATTTCCGTATAATTATTTAGTTAAAGATACAGAAGCTAGAGCAGGGCTACTACTACGAGGGCTGCAGTCCCTACAGGTTTTCAATGTATCCCTACTCTAACACACCTCACTCAAATTAATGAGTCATTTTAAAGAACTTCATATGACATTTGATCCATTTAATTTGAGTCAGGTGTGTTGGAGCAGGGATACATGGAGTTTATATTAGATGGGATGGGGGTCGGTGCATGTGAAAGAGAGATATGATCAGGTGTGTGTTTTTAAAATGAGAATTAAGTTGTCACTATCATCATTAGTGAGGCAGTATGTGCAATGAACATGTGTTCAGAAAAACAGGATGTACACAATTTACAGAAAAACTTGTTGATCTAATGTTCAATGTATTTTTAACAGACTAATACTAAATTGATTCCAATCATTAGTTATGAATTAATGACCAGATTCTTTTGGTCATCATTGTAGTCAGACATTTACACTCAACAATGTTGTTAAATATAATAAATAGATTTAAATGTACTGCAACACATATTGACTTTTGAATATGTTACACTTTTACTGGTAGTTACATGTTTGCATGTGGCTACCTAAAGAGGTTTGAACCTAGTTTACATTTAAGTTTTGCTATCATTCACTGTTATAAACATTAAAAGTCATCTCTTAATAAACTGAATGTTTGTGACTTTACATAAACATTACTGTAATCTTTGTTTTCCAGGGACAGCATAGAGGAACCTCTGGAGCTGTCGGAAGATGAGCGCAATGAGCTCATGAAGAAGGAGAGCAGCCGTCTGCTAAAGACTGGACACCGTGTCAGCTACTCTCCTCGCAAAGAAAAGGCTCTCAAGATCTATCTTGATGGTGGCCCTGTGAAAGACCCAGGGCAGGACTGAAGCACTGAGAACCCACTTTTTTTTTTTGTTCTTTTGTCTTTTTTTCTTTTCTTTTTTTTTTAAGCTCACCTGGCTGCTGCAGGAGAGCAGCCGGGTATCAGGACTCTAAATGGCAGCCCTGAAAGTGACTTGAACTCAAGCAGCATTGTGAGGCAAATGTGCACTCAACCTCCATTCGGAGCCCCCGGGCTGGCTCAGAAACCCTATTGTGCACTATAGTGTATTGTACTGTAAAGTTAAAGGGAAGTACAAAAGCTATTCACACACACACAAAAAAAAAGAATCAGACTGTATTGACAAATCAATAGAAATAAAAAGCTTCAGATATAGATGAAGAGATGTTAGGACAGTGAAATTGGTCTGGAAAGCATCCATCCTGTCCATGTAAGTCTTTATTCACCTTTAAAATCAGGCTCTTTCACACTCCTCCTTGTCTCTGTGTTCATTTTCTGTTTTTGACTAAATGTTGATACTGATTCATCTGTAGCTGTCTTATAATACAATGTTCTCGTATCGCTTCAGCTCTGGTCTGTCAGAGATCAGTCATCCTTCGTCACCTTCCTATAAATATTTTAAAACCAACAACAAACCAATAACTTCTTATTCAGCCTTTCTCAGTATCACCTCTACTGACATGGGACACCATGCTCTTCTCAGTGACTGGATACAGTCATTTACAAGATTTGATAAATCTAAAAGCAACAATTAAGAATTTCTAAACTCATGAAGTTTGTCTCCTCTTTTGTGCTCCTTTATTACTCGGAGGTATGTGTTGTCCTTAATGCTGCTCTTTCTTTCTTGTTTTGTAAGAGCTCTGCCTCTGTCACATCACTTCTACTTCACATAGTGATAAATTAGCCTTTGGTCCTTTTTATTATAAAGTACAATGAAACAAAACCAAGTAGACTATGTTACGAATCTCCTCGTTTTCTTGTTTGTTGTAAATTATCATTTTGCTTAATATGAGGTCTCCTGAGGCACCAGACACACTTCTGCTGTCTGTATTAACCTTTCATTTAGAAAGTGTTGTTTGGTTTTTGCACCATGTGAACTGGCTGTACATGTCAAGCATCATCCACATGTGTGGTGTTGTACTGAGGGGAGGTAGCTCTCTGGGTTTTTGACACAGTGAGTTTTTTTTTATTTATTTGTTTGTTTTAGGCGCTTCTACCTGCTGCTGCTTGATAAACTGACACCAGAGGGTGTGGAAAGCCTGCAGGACTCTGCAGTGTGCTCGAGCAAATACTGTGTCGGACTGAACCTCAGCATCCCTGAGGCCGCCCTGGACTTCTGATGCTGCCACCAGCTACTCACCGTAGAAAGAGAAATTTTTTTTTTTTGAGACTTCAGATCCTGTGTGAAACTAGTTTAAAATGATTTTAGGAAATAAAGTGCTTTTTTTTCATAAATTTGTTTTCTGCCGCTGTATGTCAGAATAGGTTTAATTTACTCACAAAATAATTTTTTGTTCCAAAGAGAATTTTTTTTTCTTGTACAAGCTGCTTGTCAGGGTCGCTTTAGAACAGTGCGGAGCTTATGCAGACTGAAGAGTATGCCGCTGCATTAAAAAATTAGTATGTTTGTAGTCTGGCTTCGAACATGGGTGTTGAAATGCTCATTCTCACATACAAATGTTTGCAAACAAACCTGTCATTGTTGGGGCTGATGACCGTTTCCCTATTTGTTTTGGGATCACCAAACTACAGCACAGTCTGGGGATGATTTAACAGGATTTAGGTAAAAAAAAATGTATAAGAGGGAGAAATCCATTGTTTTTCAAGTTTTCCAGAAAAGTGTGTACAAGATACATACAAGTTGTCTTGACTGCCTGAAGACTCAGTTAAAAGTAAAAATTGTGTCATTTTAGTAAATCCATGCTTCAAGAATTTAAATTAGAACTTTGTTGTCTTCATATTTGCAGTGTTTCATCAAATTATTATTTTTTTAGTTTACTAAATATGGATGTATGTTAAATATCTCGAACGGTTTCCTGATTAGATCCTGTCCTTCGGCAGAGAGGACAACGCCTATCGGTAAGGGTAATTGCAAACACGTGAGAGTGGTGCCTTCAGATATTTTGCTCCACAAACTGAGCCCAGATTCTCATTCTGTTGCTAAAGTCAACATTTTCCTAATTTAAAATTGTAATTTCCCTCTGGGATAAATAAAGTATTTTTCATTTATGGTGTAATGTATTCAATTCATAAGGTTTTACGTTCAAGTCTGCACAGGGAAGCTTCTAATGCTTATTTGGGGATAGAATTTAAGAAATGCATAGTAATGCTGTGATTACAATGCTTAGGGGAGGAGGCGGAGGTTGCTGATTGCGTGAGATTAAACGAGTTTCTTCCTTGTTAAAGGTTTCTTTGCATTCGGTTCAGAAGATGAAAGCAAATAATTGTACGAGTAACATTTACCTGTCAGATTAATCAAAACTTTCTGTCTATTGAATATTTTCTAGTACACTCCTTAAAAGGCAAACAATGGACTACTAATTGTGGTACATCATAAAAGACTCTCATTAAATACAATACACAACCTGACACTGAAACAATATTTAGAGCTGAGCTATGTTTATTAATATCCGTGCAGAAAACGGTTGGTGCACAAGTTTAAAGAAAAGAAAATTGAGTCTTAATGGAGATGGGCAATGTAATGTTTGCATGAGTAAAAAAAAATAAATAGCTACAGTAATTAAAATGTGCAAAAGTTATGTTTTTATGTGCTAATGCAGGGTCCTTTAGCTCTGGTCCTTGAGGTCCTTGTCCTGCAAGTTTTGGCTATTTCTGTGCTTCAACACACCTGATTTGAATTAAGCAGATCTCCTCAACACCTTGTTGTTATGTTCTGCACGAGTCTGTTAATGAACTTTTAATTCAGGGAAGGTGAATGCAAGCAGGGAACCCACTATAGCAGATTTCCTCAATCCTGGTTCTCAAGAGCTGGTCTCCTGCAGGTTTTAGAAGTTTCCCTCTTGCAACACACCTGACTCCAATCAATGGGTAACTATCAGATTTGTGCAGAACTTGCCTACTACATCTTATTGACCTATCTACAGAAAAATGCATGTCTATAATTACTTTTTCTATCATGTAAAAACTTCACTCCTGATCCTGATTTAAAGTAAATGCAGTGAAACTACTCATTGGGTAACGGAAAGATAACTTGCAGACCTTATTGATTAAGAAAACAATGCTATGACTTAAAGTTTACATAATAGATAATAGGATCAGAAATTTTCAACAGTGAAGTGACCTGTTTAGAGATATAGTTGTCTTAATTAATCTAAAGATTAAGAGGGATTATGAACATCCAATGAAGCAGTTAAAATGCATATTTCCATTCATTTTCCATGCTCTATAGCTTTGCAACTTTGGGTTAAGCTGGCAAAAAATAAAGTGCAGTGACTTGGCAAAAAAGCTCAAGATCCAGTGGAGATGCTGTTTACAAGGCAGTGTCAATTAAAACTGAAATGTGTCTAAAGTATGTAGTCTATCTCTGAGTATAGAGAGTCTGTCATGTCCTCTTCGCTGGAGTCTTCTCCTTTTAGGCACATTGACCCTCGCCTGTCAGACGGGGAAGAGGATAAAATTAAGTAATGTGTATGTTAAGCTGTAGCAGGTCCTGATATATTTAAACAGAATAGAAAAGTCTTATTCAACATGCTGTACTTACCCCAGGTGTTGGCAGTGGAGATCTCCTGCACAGGGACAGTGTTTCTTGGGTCCATCACCCTGTATATCCCAGGACAACAGCTCCATCAGGTGGTTGGAAGCACCAAAGCAGCGCTCACGCTCAATAGGCTTTGCCGAGCAAACGGCAAAGAATAGGGCTAAACACACAAAAGAAACACATGCATGAATGTTCTGAAAGAATGCAGATGAAGACTGATAATACAGAATGTGCTGT
Source organism: Rhadinocentrus ornatus (assembly GCA_037177495.1). NCBI lineage: Eukaryota > Metazoa > Chordata > Actinopteri > Atheriniformes > Melanotaeniidae > Rhadinocentrus > Rhadinocentrus ornatus. Next base: position 18,805,807 of record JBAMHW010000001.1, on the reverse strand, counting down.
GTCATACCTTGATGGAAAGCACAGCAGAGATCTGGGTTGCAATCAGTCTGGTATTGGCAAGTGCTGCCAGCCTCTCCTTTTGTTGCATTTTGGCTGCATTGACCCCACACACACAGCTGGCCACCACAGCACTCTACATCCTTAGTACAAGACTTGAAAACAGACAGTTTTCTTTTCTTTTGTCAACTTTTTAATTGGGAGTCTTTCGGCAAACAGCTGATATGTGAACAGACAGCCATTTTAATAAAATGAATGATTTTCCAAGCATAAAGAGTGAGGACTTTCTTTTATTAAAAAAATATATATAAATAAGAAATATTATAAATAAGATCAGCAGGTCAGCTGGTGGTGATGAGAGTACACAGTATTCTGCTAGTTTCTTCTGCAAAGCAATTTTGATAAGATGCAGATCCCATCCTCTGTATTTATTATCCACACCAACTGCACCCACATTTGGCAGGCTGCCACTGTCTTCATCCCTTTGCATTGCTTTTTGCTCTCCTGCACTATCGCCACTTCATCCAGTTAAGACAGAATCAGCAGATCAGTGAAAACAGGCTTATATGAAAGCATTACGGTGGAAGACTAAAATGCCTTTTCTAAAGGCTTTTGGGAGAACAGAAAGAAGAAGGGAACTCTTGCTTAACCTTGACTCAGGCTGTTCTTTGACATGCAGCTCAAAGGACAGAGTGTTCATAAACAACACACTCCAGTTACACTTGTAGACACACTGCAATGCAGTCCATATGAAACACTAGTAGAGTGTATATGTGTGGAGAATTGTCCTTAGACACATATGACCGATGAGAGGACAGAAGCAGTTCAATCAGCAATGATGGCAAAGCAACTTTCATCCATTTGGCCACAATATTGGCATTGCTGTATTGTAAAAACACTCAAGGCCATATCAGGATTTATTATGTTAGATTAGCAGGTCTATCACTATAATAATTTTATTGGATAATAAATCAACAACTTGCAGCATTAATTTACCCTCTCACGTGCATGTTTGTATGTAAATCAGCTGATTCAATAAAAAGAGCATTTTTGGAAAAGCTGAACAGTGAAATAAGTCCATGTATTAAAATTAAACTTAGGCTTTTCTTACCACATCAGTTTCTTTACATGGTTGGCACTTGGAATTATATGTGCCAGAAAGGCAATACTTTCCCTTTCCACAGTCATCATCAGCTATGCATCCCTTTAAATACAAAAAGAGGAAAGTAATTAATATTATATATTAAATCTTGCTCTCCATGTCATGAATGACCTATTTTTGGTTTAGTTCATCTGCAGATAAATTGCTGAGTCAGCAGCTGAGATGGCGCTAACAGTATTGGGAAATTCAAACTGGGCTGTTGACTGTCATGTGAAAAGAGGAGTTTTCCTCAAAAATTGACTGTGAATGTTTATCATATAAAACATTAATTTAAAAAAATGGACTTACATGATCAACATTGTTCTCCAGGTCACTAGGCTGCACAGCTGTAGTAATGTTGTTTGTGTCCTGTGCAAAGGTTAAATCTGTTAAATTTTTTTAGTCACAAGGGTAAACAAACAAACTTTTGTTTAATATTACAAGCGTACCTGCTCTGCCGAGGAGTGGACAGATTTATCATCAATCATGTTATCAGATGCAGTTTCATTGTGATGATTCACTTGAAGGTTATTGTGGTGATTATTTATACTCTCGTTTGCCTACAGGGCGCATGATGGAGGGGGAGGGGTGGTGGGTGGGTGGGGGGGGGGGACGTATTAGGAAAACTCCCACTACAGATGCGCCTCTTTCTGTGTATATATATTTCCACCTTTGATAAAGACTTGTACAATAACAGCAAGTGACTTGCATTACATGCAAAGAGATAGCCTAATGCCATGTCATGTAAACATCAAGATGCTGACTGATGTGCCTACTTTGGGAAGCGCATCCTCAGGCTTTTGCTGCGGATCCTCCGGTAGCTGCTCTACTTCCACAAACATGCGGTCCAGCTCCGATCTTTCCTCCAGGATGTGATTGATCCCTGAGTCCACTATGTCAGGGAGAATACCATTACAGACTGCTGTCAGGGCCAAAAGTAACAGCGAAGATCGCTTCATGATGCTGCGGCTGGTCCCTGTGCTGATGGGGCTGCTGCTGCTGCATACCGAAGAGAAAGAGGAGGGTGTGGCAAAGATGCTTCGAACGACAAACAACGTCACCGTAGCTGATGTGTCCGTCACAGTCGGGTCATCACGTCCCATTTAAAAATCCCCCTCGTACAGGTAAGCGCTCGCATTAGATTACTTTTGCATAATTAAAGTGTGTTTAAGCGGTTTATAGGGGGTATTTTAACTTGGTCTGCAACATCTCAAATGTAGTACTGGTCAAGTTTAATCACCCTTTGAAACTAGTCCGCCATGTGAACTACTGATGTCCATGGCAACCGCGCTTTTTTTTTCATGCTAGTTATGCTAGTGTGAGTTGCCATCTAGAAGCTGCACATCCTAGACATAATAGGAACATAACTTACAACAATAATAATAATAACATTATTATTATTATTGTTTATTGATAATAAAAACAATGTAATAATACAGTTATTATTATAATAATTATTATTATCATTAATAATAAGAAAGCTTGGGGTTGGGAGACACTTTACAAGTCTTTGCTCAGGGGTCAGTTGACTGGTTAACAATCCATGGCTGTACTCAGACTTTTTTTTTTTTTTTTTTTTTTTTTAACAATCAGAAAAGCTTTGAGGCAGAGAAAAACTAGACACATGAGAACCACATGCCCAGACTGGGACACTGTTAGATATTTGTTTAGATATAATTTTCAATACCTTGAGCCTCAAATTCCATTGCCATGTCAAAAAGGTAAAAAAAGAAAAAATTAGTAGAAAATGACACCTCAAACATTTGCACACATTTCTAGTCTTTATGACCTAATCTTCTAGGTATCTTTGTTTGTAGTGCATTTTTGGACAAAAAAGACACAAACTTTTACTGTTTTCCTTTATTGTCATCTCACAGCTAATGTCTCTCAAATAGTTACTTTTTGAACCACTACAGTCTAGACACAGTGTGTCAAACATTTATTTCACACAGTTCTTTCTGAATTTACGTAAAACTTCTCAAACTAGCGACTTGGAGGTTTTATTAATTGCTTTTTAATTGATATTACAAGACATGTGGCAAGCTCTAGACTGGGCTACTCAGTTCATTGAGTAGTAGTCAATGAGTCATTGTGCAGAACTTAAGAGGCTGTTGGATCCATTTAATTTGATTAAGGTGTGTTGGAGCAGGGATATTTTGAAAACCTTCAAGACTGCGGCCCTCGAAGGACCGAAATGAGTTGTATGTGTTGATCCCTTATTAAAGCAAAGCTGTAGTTCCATAAGATGGCCACTAGATGGCAATTTTTGCTCTCTTGCTAGCCTGAATATGCCATATACTTCACATGTCTTTACAAAGTTTGTTCAGTGGTTTTGTCCATGTGCTGTTAGATTACGGTTTCTGCTGACACACAGTAAAACGTGGGCTTCAATGTTTTTGTCAGTCTGGGGTCCGGGGACGGCGGCGCCCGACAGTCCCAGGGGAAAAGTACACTTTGTATCAGGGTGAAGAAAAAAGCTTGATTTTTTGTTATTGATGGATGAGGTATACCCTTTGACTTTACTTTGACGGTGCTCTCTCTCTTCTTTCTCTTTCTTTTTCTTCTTCTTTTCACCCATCCAAATGTTTATAACTTTAGACTTGCGGAGCATTTCTTAGCCCAGTAACCCAATGTCTTTTTTTTTTTTTTTTTTTTTTTAAGCAATTCCTTGCAGCAAGAAGTTGATTAAACGGTTGCCTTTGACTAAAGAAAACCCGGCTCCTCTGGATTGAACAGCAGCTGCGCACGGTAGCAGTTCTGGGATGTGTCCCAGTTTGGAGCACCGCCTTCAAACAGTGCACTCAGCTGCACGGATAAACTACTGCCTGTCAGACGGACTGAGGAGGACGCAATTCTCACAGAAAACCTTGTTTCAGCTGTAGGGACGAGACGTTTAGGTTTATGTATGAGGTAAGCCCGTTTTTATTTTACACTTTTTAGCTTTTTGTCTAACCAAAATCTAAATTTTGGTTGAGTGTGACCCTGAGGCACCTGACAGGGCTGACCGGGCTAAAACGTGTTGTTTGACAAGGTTACATTAGACTGTGGTACAATCAAACCGTCCAGATAAAACCAAACTGATTGTAACTTTAGTAGTTTTTTTTTTAAGGTTTATGCAAAATTTTAGTAGTTTCTGACACACGTCTGTTTAAGATGTGATCTAGCATGTGGCAGTTGTTATCAAGAACTCCTGATTGAACACTTTTCGAGAGGAGTCAGGCATCTGGGCTTGCCTCTACTCTCTGATAACATGACTTACGCAAGCTACATTTTTGTCATGCTGCTGATAAGTTTTGAGCTCCAGCTTTTTCAAGCTCTCAAATCAGATCCTCAAACTCCTCATATCAGATCCACTTAAAGCTGGAACGGCAGATTTCTATACACACACATGAAGAGTAGTTGTCAGAAGAGCAGAAACAGCTAAAGTTTGGCTATGGCCATACTTCACCAAGGCTTTTCTTTTTCTTTTAAAAATTCCTTTCAGCCTTTCACACTGACTCCACCTGCTCAGCAGCTCCCAGACTGTAAATAGCTCTGAAACTGACTTTTAGATTGTCATGACACAAATTACATAATAAAGAAAGGTGGGGTGTGGACAAGGTGTGCTGACTGGTTACTGAATAAAGTTAAGTGAGTGACAGGGACTGCCTATTCATGTTTTCTGGTGAGACCACAAGTTAATGTGCAGCTGCTGATCAAACACACAGCTGGACAGCAGATACACGGGGCTTCTTTATGAAGCAGGAAGAAAAATAAACAGCGAGGATAAAGCTCTTCAGCTGGACTAATCTGCCCATCTGATGTGTTTCGACGTACTGCCTGAGCCCTCAGTCTGCTTATGATTCATTTGGTAAGATAATACCTTAAGAGTCACACAGACGGCGGTAGTTCTCCTTCCACATCCTCTATGAGCAATCATTTCCTGTGTTTCACCACTAGAGAAGATGCCGTTCATCCCTTTCTGTTGTATTTTAAAACTCAAGTTTGTTTTGCTGGTAAATGTGCTAATATCTAAACAGTATCCATTAACATGTTCTTTGGTCCAGTCAACAGCCTGCCATGTAATTCATAATGAAAGACATTAACAACTTCTTTCTCCATCAACAGTCTACATCATTACTCCCCTCCTGCTGGAACTTTGCTCTGTGTGGTCATTCATGTGCTGAGAGTCAACTCTGTTTGGAAAGTTTAAGTAAAAACAGAATTTAGTGTAGTTGCTGTTTTTATTTATTTATTTATTTATTTTTTAACTAAAAACAGCAATAAGCCAACATAACAAATATTTAGACTGAGAATTCATGATGTATTTTGGAACCGATTCAATATTCTAGTTTTGAACTATTAATGTTTTTAGATTCTTTTTTGTTGAAAGCCTCCAGCTGCTCAGTGATTCTTAGCCTCCATTGTCTTATATTTAATTTCATCAGACAGTAAATGTTCTCAGTCAGCAGTTGGGATTTTAGTCCTGAAATAAGTAAGACCATCCTTCAAACTGATGTTGTCTGGCTGGCGAACAAATGCCATGCTAGACTTGAATAAGTCATTTAGCAATGATAGCACATTCACAAATGAGCAAGTTAGCCAGGACCTGTGTATCCCTACCTCACCATACAATTACAGTATGAAACAGTAGGAAAAGTGCTCAGAAAACGACTGCTGGTGGTAATTTTCTGATTGCTTGACTGCACCCTCAATCTTTGATGCTCATTTTTTACTGACCTATTGCCAATTAACTCAACTTTCTGTGAGACATTTTGTAATGCATTTACACCCCCGCTCCCTTTTTTTTAACCATAACACAACTTTTCCACTTTTCAAAGAAGAGTGTCACTAGCATCAAATAAAAATTTGACATGCATGTGAGAAAAGAGAAAATTCCTAGTTTCTGATGACTTTTTTTTTAACCACATACAAATCACATGTTTTGCTCAATAAGATAAGTGGTCTTTTGATAAATACTTTATCAAACAAGTTCTTGTGTTTTTGCTGAACCTCTTCAAGGCATTGTGAGCATACTTGAGTACAAGATTAATCCTAGTTCATGCTCCTCTCTTTTCAACATTAAAGTCACTGTGTATGTTTAACGTCACTGCAATTCAATAAGAAACCAGTGTAACTAATTCAGGTCACTTTTACATGTCTGAATACACTGAGAGCTGCAGGTTTTAGCTTTGTTTCAGAGGGTTATAAGTGTAATTGACTTTGCCAGCCTTTCATTTCTAATGTATCATTATCAGCTTTACTGGGGTTCATCTCAGCAACAGGGTTGAAAGCTGCAGAGGAACCTCCAGACATGCAAAATAAAGGCAAACATTATCATGTTTCTGATTACTCTAAACATTAATCTAATTCCTTTCCTGTTTTAATATCTTGACTACACATAAACAGTATTTCAGTCTCTTAATGCTTTAAATCTGAACTGAGTGTGATGGCAGCTGTGAAAACAGTCTCAGGATGACACACAGATGACTCACCTGTAAGAGCTTAGTGCTGCAATCCTTCCCTCAGCTAGCTGAGCTTCAGCTTCTCTCTTACTGTATACTGTTAGACAAAGGTTGAGTCCTGCATACAGATAAATATATAATTATATTATATATCCTATTAAGATTCGATAGACCGCTGTCAAAGTTAAGGCCCCATCCTTAATGTTTTAATACTAATAAAAGGAAATATTTAAGTAGCATTTTGGTTACAGTAACCATTCTAGATACTAGTGTATAAATCAAATGATTAAATAGTTACATCAGTGAATGAACCTGTAGGAAATCTAATCAATGAATTTTCAGTCATAAGATATGCAATACATTATTCTGAATGAAAACAATATAAATGTCCTTCATGCAGCCCAATGACGTGACCCCGAGTGGAAGCTCGGACTCATTATTGCCATTGATGCGTTGTAAACTTTCTCCTTCCTCTTTCCAGCATGTTTCCTTCCTTGTTCCACAGAATAAAAATGGACACATGTATCCAGGCATCAGTGTTACACAAAAGAGATAGGAACTCAGTTATGTGGTGTATGTTGTTCTCTTTGGTCTCATGCTTTGCAGGGTTTGCTGCAAGGATGGAAAGAAAAACAAATGTGCTTTATTGAAAGAAGTAGCCAGTCATTGATTTAGTTTAAATTGGTAAAACCTTTTTTTTTTCTTTTTTTTGCCCTTGTCAGATTCAAAAGGAAATTCTATTTTTAGGCTCTGCAAAATGAAACATTTCTGCTTTTTTAAATGATGTTGCTGCTTACGCTACATTAAGGCATATGTCATGGAAACCAAGCTAAGATGGAGCCATCAAAGGTGGTACAAAAGTGACATAATTGAACTAATATAAACCCCAGGATGTCATAAAGAGGTTCCTTCTCGTAAAGAGAGGGGGTGAGAGACACTAGAAGAGGCTTATAATATATCTTAGCTGTGCATAAAAATCACTGTACAGAGGCCACCTTCTTCTTAGCTTTGATCTGGACATGAAACCAGACACGCTCTGCAGGAAGAGTCCGGATATGAGGCGTCTCAGGGAGCTCACACACTTTGTTGCAGAGTTACAGCACCATGGGTTAATTTCATCCCCAAAAGAGGCACAGTGTTGCAGTAAGTTGATGGTGTCCTAAATCTTTTTCAGTCACTTTTAAGATTTAATGTTGTGAGAAGCCAAATCAAAGACTGTATGGTGGAGAAAGTGTGTTAAGGCAGGTGAATGAGAATGATTGCCTGATGGTTGTAGAGTTGTTTACAGATTGTAAGCACGCTCATATATTTTCAGGTCATGTGTTGTTTCCTTTTGCAACATGAAACTTGTCTATTCTGAGCTTAGCTTTACTGATTGTTGGCTTACACAGTCTGCTATTCCTGCCAGGTGGTAATACTGCTAAACCTTGCCTGTGGCTCTCTGTGATGTGGATGAATGACAGCCATTCACTGATCTTTAACCCTCGACGTCTGTCATGTTGTATTTGATAAATTTTTTTGTCCTTCCAGGGGGTCCATGTCAATAACTGGGGAGGTTTATATTGTTTTTTTGGTGGGTTATCTTTACTTTATACTTAATATCGTGATGAGAATCCAGCTGATCTTTTTAATTTAGCATGTAGAATTTTGTGATTATTCAGGATATAGCTCCTGTGAATTGCTGGTTTCAGTAGTGTTGCAGGTGTAATTGAACTCAGTGTGTCTACATAAATCTTTCCCCAGGGTGTGGTGAGCACACCGCATGGGTCAGGTGGGCCTGCAGACCACAAGCTCCACGAGCCTGCTCCTTCTTCCTCTTCTCTTCTGAAGCTGACGGACATTACCGTTATCTGTCCATGAATTACTTTGCTCATGACACTTCTGCTTTTGTTTTGGCACCGCTGTCCGGACATGCAGCCAGATTTCAGAGAGCTGAGATAATACTGTAGCGATCAGGGGCCTGTTGAAGGGCACAGCCCACAAGCTGGAAACTGCACGAGCGCAATGTTTTCTGAGGCACTCTGCCTGCTTATCAGGCCCACAGAGGGTTCCTTCCTGGTTTTCTTCAGTCCAGTGTGTAATTACTGTCGCTGGCTATGCTACAGTATGCGAATTTCCTAGCACTCCCAATGTTTTCCTTGTGTTGTCAGGCTTCTATTGTATTCTGATCGCCTGAAGCTTTGTGGTCTGTAGAAACAAATGCGCAACCTGCATCACATATTTGATACTCAGTGTCTTTATAGCTGTCAGTGTCAGACTTGACTGTATGCTTTTAATAAAGTTAATTCTGGATGGTCCTACATAGGACTGTCATGATTTTAAAGTGACAGTTTGCAATTCATTTTACTACAAAAAGCTGTGAGAACTTCATTGCCTTTCTCCAGTCATTTATATGCCATATCATAATATAAGCCAGGGTCCAGCTCCGGACTTTGAGGGCTGACTTTGGACACCCCTGGTGTAGGGAAATCATGATATAATTCCAATAATCTGTACAAAAAAAAAAAGCAATTTATTGGAAAATTAGCTTTATAATACGAATAAAAAATATATCCCTACTTGTTTTAAATCAATCTAAACAAAAACCTTGAACAATAGATCCTTAATATAGTTTAAAATCAGTCAGCTGTTTAAAATAATGGAAATGGGAATATGAGATTTCTGTTGATTTTTAGTAAGCTGTTTTTATATGGGTGACAATAGGATAATTATGATGCTTGTGCAGACACAATGATAATTATCTCAAATTATCAAAGTTATACAATTGAAAGTTAATTGTGATTGGCCTGATTGAAACTACAACAACAGTTCAGGACCTGATTCTGACAAACATTACATTTACCAACACATGGACCCTCAGATTTATCACTGCAACATTTGTGTTGAGTCAGTATTAATTGTATTAAATTGATAAAATATGGCTGCTCTATTTACCCACAATTAAAAGCCTAGAAGGTTCTGTATTTACAACAGAGCTCTTGTGCTGAATTCTTTTGCATTTCTTATGTGTCTAATAAAGTGGTTGGTGAATGTACATCAGTGTACGTTGTCTAGCTGAAGTGGACTACTGCCAATCTCTTAGGTGGATGTGCATGGTCTGTAATTAATGTTTATGATGCTACTTCTATTGTAGGACTCAAGGTTTCCAGTAGAACATTGTGTTGTAATTATGAAGAACAACATTAATCAGTATGTTGGAGTGTAGCAGAGAGAGTGAGAACTGTGGTTGAGGTCTTCTGGGATCTCTATGAATGCATTGGTTTGTTGTGTTTCGAGCCAAGCAACAGCTGAGCTGATGACATTACATGCAGCTTTGACAGGTAACACAGGTGAACTCTTTGCAGTGGGAAGTAAGCCAACAATAAACTGATGAGAAAATTTTGCCTATGTAGCTTAACACAGATTAAACTTATTCTTCAACCTCCACTCCATAAACCTGCTCTGTTGCATTGTCACGTGATCCAATATTACAGGACACCAGGTCCACGAGGTTGTATTTTGTGTGAATATCTGTCCGTAACCTATTTTTTTAATTTCTGTTTGATTACAAACAAATGGTAAACATTAGTGCCACACAGAATAGAGAACTTCTAAAACTGTTGCATCTTTTATACTAAGTAAAAAGAAAATATATTTATATAAAAGAGTTCATGCTTATTTTTTTCACCTTAGGTGTACTGTAGCACGTACTTTTATCAAACCAGAAACTGATCGCTTACTATCTTTCTCATAAACATACACAACACAAACACCTCTCACATCACGTAATCTCACACTACGAAGCAAAAGAAATCTCCGCACAGATGAATTCCTCCTTCCACTGAGAAATGAATCACCTCCTGTTACTTTCTCAGTTGCAGATAATTTTCTTAAAAGGCAGGAAATGTAAACCTGTCTTTACATGCTTCATTTGTAATGTATCTGTGTGTGTGTTTTCTTCCCTCTCAGTCTGTCATTAGTTATATTTTTACAGCAGCTCTGTGGCTTCGTTCTGTCTGCCCACAAGTGACTTTCCATTCTGTCAGACTAAGATGGTGAAGTCATGGGACTGTGTCAGAGACAATGTAGTTCCAGTACTGAGCATCGACTTGGCTATGAGGAAAGTTAAGTGTTTTTTATTAGTCCTCGCACAACAGATGGTTCCGATAATTGTGGCTATTTTGCCTCAACATGTCTTTATTTAACGTTTTACTAAAAGCATGAGAGCCTTTTGAACTGGGGCCAAAATTTGAAATGAAATTGTTCTTGGGAGAGCACAGCCACAAATAACGGTAATGAAAATGGAAATTTACTTTTTAACTTTTAACCTTTTTGGCATGAATGTGCGTTCGATCTCATCGCCTTAAATAATCTTATATTAGATTCAACTGACAAAACAAATGACCACATAGAGGCTTTATAGAACATATTATATTGTGCAAGCACTCCAGAAAATACAGGAATTTGTGATTATTGTCTCCTGTTGTAGAGATTAAAGAGTAAACTTTCTCCATTTTTTTGTATAACATGCCAGTCTAGGTCATCTGTGTCACTCAGTGACAACCTGTAAATCTTCCAAGAATGTGTGGAGGTGGTCCTGTGACTCTAGGCTACCAGTTAATGTTGAACTCATGCTGATGGAGAACTCACCTGGCCACATGGCAAAGCAATGTCAGCTCTCTAAATGAGGCTGAATGTTTGCTGTGAAGCCCTCCATGGGATCTGCTGACAGGACAGCATGAAAGTGTAGAAAGTTTCACTTGAATATGCAGTTTCTGTGAGTTGATTGGCTTTCCTTTCTCAGCCTAAACTTGACTCTGAAATGCAAAACACGATCAAACAGGATATAAACACGCAGTGAAACGGGATGTTGAGGAAACTGATATGCTAATTTTAGGTTTGGGACAAATATTGTTGCTTTTGAAACACAAAACAAAACCTCATATTGTAAATAAAATCCATAAGGTGTAAAACATGGCTGAATAGTCTTTGAATAAAGTGAGTAATTTTTGCTTAGACAGGTGTTTATTTTTCCCTTTTTGAGATCTCTAGATGAACAATTTCATGTCCTAGCCATATAGCTTCCTGGGGGTGTGGGTGTGTGGGTTACAGTGGGTTACTTTGGGTGGGTTTTCAATCTATATAACTACTCTGACTTCTCCTCTAACCACACCCATCCCACTCCATGGGACATTAAAATATCAAAAGCAGGCTTCTCCCAAAAAACTCTCGGAAGCTGCGGTCTCCACCCAAGTGCACATGGTTGATGAAGAAAGTTTCCACATTTTGCTTTGATGTTGGGCTCTGGCACAGATTTTTGAAAATGCTTGATGGTTGGTTGAAGTAATGAAACAGCTACGGTGGATTTTATGCTGTCAGTTTAGCTTCCTTCTGACATGAATGTGTGCTTTAGGAGTGGTGTCTCTCTTATTCAGGTGTATTAGTACACCACATACACACACACACCTCAGCATAATGTGAAGCGTGAATGTATAATCATCCATTAGCCATCTGTTGTTTGGTAATTAAAATCTATTTCATAAAAAAAAAAAGTTATTCAGTGCACAGCATGGATAAAAGAAATGTAGTTCATTGTAATAGTGAACTAATGTTGATTATTCTAATTATATATAATTGTTAATAAGAAATCCAGCAACAGTATTATTGAGTGTTGGCCTACCCTTCATCAAAGCTTGGAGAATAGAAAGCTCCTAAATACCTCTAGATCTTGACAATGTTATTTGATCAAATAACCACTTGAAGTTGAACCATGATAACATAATGTGGTGCTTTATATCAGTTTACTCTTCACTAATAAGGCCCCACCATAAAAAGTTTCCCTTGCATATTGACATTTAATCAGAGAATAAATGTATTGCTTGACATCTAAAATGTCAAACTGGTGTTTGATTGTTTGTTCACTCTGGAAATGTTGAACTTTTTTTTATCTCTGTGGAGCAGTCATTGAACCCTGAAGTATGATCTAAGCCTCCAGTGTGTCCACTTTTTAGTGCTCGTGGCCTCGCCCTTATAGAGAACAAGCAATAAATATGTTCACCAACTGCGTGATGTTGACAGATGGGATCACTCTGCTTTGGTTTTTTGTTCTCTCTCTAATACATCTCTCTGCCTTGCCTTGTCTTGAATGGTTGTGTTGTTGATGTGGGCAGAAGGTTACTGTATACCAAAATGCCTTCTTATGTAGGTATGACATTCATTCAGGAATGTTGCTGAATTTCTTCTTATGTAAAGTAGTTCAACAAGTCAGCATCCTGATCTATTATCTATTTAAATGTATGTGATGAAACCAGCTCACTTTTATCAGGCTAAGAGTAGAATATGGAAAAAACATACTTAAAGCCATCTGTTGGACTCTTTGCCATGAGATGACATCAGACTTGTGTGTCTTACCTCAGCAGACTGGGCATGATGGTGCAGGCCAAGTTGGGGGTGTAGCCACATCTGGCAGAGAGCGCTGAAGTGAGCAGGAGCCTCAGTACACCGGATCATCTGCTGCAGTAGGAAAGATGGGAGAGACAGAGGAGGAAAGGGACAATGCGGGGAAGTTTTTCGAGAACTTCATCCAGGCCTCAACCTGTAAAGGAACCCTTCAAACCTTTGGTATCCTCTGTAGACGTCTGGACCTCAACCCTGCAGACCACAACACGTTCTATAGCAGTCTCAAGGCGAAGGTCACCTACTGGAAAGCCAAAGCACTGTGGAGCAAGCTAGACAAGAGGATGTCTCATAAGGAATACAGGAAAGGCCAAGCCTGTGTCGGCACCAAGGTAAGTTTAACTAAACCTACTTGATGATAAACATGCTTACCAGACGTGGTTTGAGCAGAATGATTTTAACAATATGCAAATTTAATTACCTTTAAGTTATTTTAAATTATAATCCAGTAAATGCAAAAAGAAAGACAAAATGCATTTATTTCTAATAGTTTAAATCCTCTAGTTTTAATTAAAACTTCACAAAGACACTTTTATCAAATACTTGATCTTATTTTTATCTATTTATTATTTTTTATAAGTGCTCATTTTGAATGTAATGTCAAGATGTTTCCTAACAGTACAGACATGGCCATGTTAGCTAATACTGCAGAATGTCAGAACTACTCCCACCAAGCAGAGGTTATGATTTTGGTGGCGTACGCTTGTCTGTCTGTCTGTCCCTCTCCGTCCATTATTAAAAAGTTAAATGAATTTTCAGGAAATCTCCAAAATGGAATAAAGAACAAATGATTAGATTTTGGGTTGTTCCAGATCATCGCCTGGATCCAGGAATTTTTTAGAACACTAGAACCACCAACATTCCAACATCCCCTAGAACCGCCAGAATGGTTCTAGTAGCATAGCTACTTTTTTTTTATGTTTTGTTATGTGACATTGGTTTGGCTGGGTTTTTTAATTACAGAGTTACTACATTACACTGTGTCTGACTATTTTTTATTTTTTTTTTATCCAGTGTTTTTTATCCAGGCTGTATTTTTGCTTCTTCTAGCCCTTTTCCAGACTCTAAACCATAAATTTATAAATTTCTTTCCTGCTGCAAGCTGATTGCTCAGTAGCTAGGGTACAAAAAAAAAAATGCCCTCAGCAGTTGTGTGTTTGTACCATTTCTTGTGGCTGAACCTCTGCAGTATTTCATTGCCCACATTTCCTGTCCATGTCTCTGCTTTACCTGAGCAATAAAGGCAAAAATTCAGTGGATATTAATTTCCTAAGGGATATTTGTTTGTCATTTTCCGAGCAGCTATTGTTATCTTTTCCGTTTAGTATGAAAGTCAGTCATGAGGTTAGAAAGTTAGTACGTCTCATTTCACATGGATTAAATGGGCGGGCTTCTCCCAGAATTTTTTTTTTTTTGTGTGGTGACAAGTGGCTTTAGAAACTCATGTTTACGTCTTCTTTGATTGATGCAAAGCATTTGATAGTACAGCTGGTACAATCAACACCAGAAATTAAATGAAAATCACAAGACAAGAAACTCTGCTGGGTTGATATTTTTTCTGACAAAAATAGTTTCTTTTTCTATTTACAACAGTCCAGTTCAGTACAGCTTTTAGCCCAGAAAATCTGTTTCTTCAATATGTTGCCTCATTTTTCCCATACCACTTTGCATGCAAACACTCTTGATGCAATGATTCATAAATTTAGCCGGCAGTGATAGAACTTGATTAACACCTCACGTGGCAGTTTTGCAGGAATTAATAGTCATTTTAGGAGATCGCCTGAGGAAAATGATCAAATTTGGAAAAGGGACTGGGTAAGACATAAAAATGTGGTCTTATTGTGAGTTTTAACTGATAGATTGTAACTACAGTCATCTTTAGGCAGTTTAAAAACACTCCACGTGGCTCTCAGTTTACTTTGGTGATGTCATGGATGCAGACCTATTTTCCTAAAATGGGAAGTGATAAAGTCTGAACAGAGGAGCATGAAAGTTTGTATGTAAAAGTTCTTCTTCATGCATCATTAAAGTTTTATGATTTAGGAAGTTTTTTATATGGTAATCTTACATGATTCCCTTTAAATGATACTCTGACATGTAGCTAAAGTGAACTGCAGGATGTCTTCTTTAAAACCGTATTGTGCACATTAATCTAATCCTTTATGAGCCCTAACTGTACCACACACACTCTTTCACTGGTGCAGGAAGAACACATGCTATATGACAGAACAGATCACAAAACAAGTATTCTTAATATACCTCGTGAACAGATGCCACCAAACAACCCTCATTGTGAAGTAGTCCTTAGTTAAGGACATGAGGTGGTCCACACTAAAGTGTCCTGTGCTTTTGAAGGTGGGGGAGTTAAAGCATTGAGGAACAGTCCGAAAACGTGGACAAGTGTGATTAACTTTCAGCCATCAGCTGTGCCCGTTTCAGAGTGGGGTTTTTTTGCAGAAAGAGACGGCATCACTCAGCAGCTATGATTATTTGGCTCCAGTTGTACTAAACCTGCGCTCCATTAGGGACAGATGTGATATCACTCAGCACCTCTTCATCTTATTGCTGCTTTAGCAACAAGGATGTGATGTCATCTGTATTTTATGGCCTGACCACTGGCAGCAGTGACGAGCTGCCATGGTGTGTGTCTCATTAAGAGTATTTGTGTGTCTTACGAAACATTGTCTTGAACAAAATAATTTTTACTACAACTGGTAATTTCTGCTATGAATCTGCAGATCCTGCAGTCTCAGAGAGGTCAGGTCAAACAGCCTTATAAAATGGAGAAATTAGCAGTTTAATAGGCACAATTTAAAAAAAAATAAGATAATTATATATTTACACTGCTCAAAAAAAGAAAGGGAACACTAAAATAACACATCCTAGGTCTGAATGAATGAACTATTCTTATTAAACACTTTGTTCTTTACATAGTTGAATGTG
>JBAMHW010000001.1:18751668-18789433 GCA_037177495.1 Rhadinocentrus ornatus | reverse complement strand
AAATACTTATTTGCAGCTGTATCATACAAATAAATTGTTACAAAATCATACATTGTGATTTCAGGATTTTTTTTTTAGATTATGTCTCTCACTGTGGACATGCACCTACGATGAAAATTTCAGACCCCTCCATGTTTCTAAGTGGGAGAACTTGCTAAAAAAGCAGGGTGTTCAAATACTTATTTTCCTCACTGTATATATTTATTTGTTTATTTTTAAATGAATGAATGAATGAATTTTTTAAAAGGGAGTGAAAGCTATTAGTTTAGTGTTTCACAATGTGTTTACAGGACATTTTGAGTTTGTTCAGTCTGTCAAATAGGAGCTGTTAATAGGGTGGGAGACAAATGTCAGACTGAGATCAGACAGAGAGGTGAATGAGGTCACAGGTGGGAAGCTGAAAGGAAACATGGGACCTAACTCAGCAGGTGTGGTGCAGGACCTCAGGAAAGCCTGTCATCTGTAACAATATATCAGTGAATAGAAAGTGTGCACACAAACGGCATGTCTGCTGGTGGTTGATAGAGACATCTAAACAGTGGCATGAGCTTAGGGAAAAGTTGAGACTGTGCATCTTATTTAACTGAATTAGTTTAGAATATAACTTGTGTTATCTTCCATCTCTGTTTCCGGTTGTTTGCCTAAAAAACAAAAGCCAGCAATAAAACAGGCAGGTTTGTCTGGACAGTACATCACCCACCTGTGTGTCCTTCACACCTGAGAAAACCAAGAATACAACATGACAATAGAAAACAAGATATTTCACTAATCCAAAAGAAAACAGCAAAACTGTAAACAGAATGGTACAGTGCACATAAAAATTCACAAAACATACCAATAATATAATCTGCACATAAAAATTGCAAAACTAGATATTTCACAAAACAGAAAACAGAATAGCTTCTTAAAAAGTCACAAAAAGCCAAACACTAAAAACAACAAAACAAAAACTGCAACTCCTTTGTAAAATAAATAAATCTCTACAGCAAAAATAGAAACACAATATTTCATAAAGTACAGAAACAACAAAACACAACAGAAAACACAAACACATTTTAAAATGCAAATTAGAAAAACACTTTTTTTTATAAAACACAACAAAGGAAAAGAATACACAAAGTTTCTTTGAAAATCGTTTCAGGTTTTTGCTGTAGTGTTGCTGGATATTGTCGTATGTAATGTTGTTCTGTGAGCAGCAGGTGAAGTCAGGATTAAATGGTGTTGATCGACACACAGAATAGCAGGAAGTGAGTCCTCCAGTAAAAAAATAAAAAAATAACTGAGCTTTTTAACGCAAAATGCTTTTAGCTGTGATTCGGTGAGATTATCCAGGAGACTGTCCACTTGCTGAGCAAAGCAGGACTCATGATGTGCACAACAAGCACATCACACTCACACACTTGCCTATGTAATGTTTCTTACTATGTTCAAAGGGGGAAAAGGGCAGAGTTTGCCAGCACAGATGCATCAAATCTTTCATTTATCATTTAGAAGTATGATCTCATGTTTTAACTGCACATGCTGAGACAGATGCTGTAACCTCACTGAAATGACTGTACAGCGTGAATAACTCCTTAAATATGTAGATGTTGTTCCCTCATATTCCCTGGGGTAGTTTTGTAATAAATGCATCACTTCAGTCATGTCACATCATGTCACATCAGGTGGACTGAGGAAGTCATCCTCTGTCTTTCAGTGAGACACTCTAAGGCCTATAAATAGTCCAGCAGAGCAGTAAAGTGCTGATTCCCCCTCGTTATCTATGAAGATGTTATAAAGCTCCGGGCATGTTGTTTACTAGTAAGATGTAATCATTTTTCATCTCAGACTTCTCTGCAGGAAAGTTCTCAGCATTGTGTTGATAATATGACAGAGGTGTTACCATGATGTAGCCACATTTCTCTGCACCTCGTGTTGATAATGAGGTCAATTTGTCATTGTTGTTTCTCTTAGTGCCTCATCATCGGAGGAGGTCCCTGCGGCCTGCGGACTGCCATTGAGCTTGCCTTGATGGGAGCCAACGTTGTGGTGATTGAAAAGAGGGACTCTTTTTCGAGAAACAATGTGCTCCATCTTTGGCCCTATACTATCCATGATTTGCGGGGTCTTGGAGCCAAAAAGTTCTATGGAAAATTTTGTGCAGGCGCCATAGATCATATCAGTGAGTATCAGACTTTACAGACACAAAACAGGCAGCTGGCTTTTGCTTTTCATTCACTGTTATCATACCAAATCCCAACCTTCTCCTTTAAAGTATTTTTTTTATCTCAAAATTTAAATCACGTAGTATTCCTCTAATCCATTATATTCCATTTAGTTAAGCCAGTCAGCAAAGAAAGGTAATTTAAACTGCTTGTATACTCTTCTTTTTTTATAATTTACCAAAGTTCATGGCCACAAGTGAAGGTACATAAATCCCTTGTAAATTTAAACTTTTACCTTATTACTCAACTTATTTGCATCCAAAATACAGTCAATCTGATTATCAACCGTCCTATCATTGATTAACTCAACTTCTCCACTGGAGTTACAGGTCTCCTAGTGAAGGCCTCAGATTTGGAGGTGCTAATCCTCACTGACCTTAAAAAGCAATGTCAAGATGACATAGCTAAAAATTCTGGGTTTTACATGTGTATGCAAATATGAATAAGTGTGTGTTTCTAACAGGCATTCAGCAGCTGCAGCTGATCCTCCTGAAAGTTGCCCTGATTGTTGCAGTGGATTTTCACATCAACGTGGAGTTTGTCAAGCTGTTGGAACCTCCAGAGGAGCAGGAGAATGAAGGTATTCATTCACATATTTACTGTAAATACATGTCCAAGCAGGAGGTTAAACGTGCATCTGTATTCACCCACTGAGAGTTGGATTATGATCTGAGAGATTTGTGTGTTTGTGTGGGTGGAGGTGTGACATTTAAACAGATGGAAAGTATAAAGCTGTGACATTTAGTAAGAAGAATATGAGAAGTTTAATGTGTTTTTAGACAGATACTGTGTCGCTTCCTGTAGGATCTGTGTTTAACCTCCCATTCTGCTGGTTTTGCTCTAAGGCTGGATGGACAGCAGCAAACTTCTCATCCTGCAGTATTTAATTACCTTGACAGCTACCAGTAAACAAGAGGCAAACACTGGTACTGATCTTGTTTTCATCAGATGTAGATGATACTTTGCTTTACACCCCTGTGAGGGCATTTACTCAGATGTAGACCTGCTGTATACAGCACCTACTTATCATGATGCAAATGATTGAATGCAGGTTACTTTAGTTCATAACAAAATGACATTTACTGCCTCAGTTCTAGATTACTTTGTATAGTAGTTAAGTACTTCAGTACCTCCCATCATTCCACACTGTCCTAAAGCTCAGAGGAGGAAAATACCAGCACACAGTGTGTGTCGCTTTAGCTTTCATATCGATACACTGATAAAAACAAGAGCCTTTCCTAAATTTAGACACAGATTTATCCTTCCTGTGACAAACTTAGCTGCGCCCTTCACTTCGTGGAATGTATTTTCCACATGCTGATATTACACCACAAACTCCCAAGCTGGTCTCACACTCCTGTAGCAACACACCGCCTGCTTAAAATAGCTAATATTAGTTATGAAAGAAGAGAAAAAAGATATTACTTGTGTAACAACCCAAACTGACACATAGAATTTTCAATTTTTATTACAAAACTGCATTAAAAAACAGCTTTTCTTCAATATACCTGTTCATTCTCCTGCTTCATCTCTGCACTGACTTCAAACAGCACAAATGTGTCAGAGTGGTCTATGAAGCATCTTCAAAGAAAAAAAATCCTCATCATGGGATTTCTCTTTGTGCAAAAGTGATCTTTAAAGGGTCTTCCTTTCGTTTATATCCAGTATGTGTTTGTTTTTTTTTCTACCATTCCTGTCTATCATGCAGGGATTGGGTGGAAAGCTGCAATCCGACCTGCTGATCACCCTGTGGCTAACTTTGACTTCGATGTCGTGGTGGGGGCTGATGGGCGCAGGAATACTCTGGAAGGTGAGAAAACAAAAAGGGTTAAAGAGTATGCGATGCCTCAAGGATGTTCTGTAATTTTAGATTTGACAACCGTGTGAAAACAATGGGTAAAAACCTGCTGCCCCTCCCAGGCTTATTGGTATCTTGCTAGTATGTAGCAACTAAAAATTGAAAACGAGTTGGATACTTAGCTATCGTTTTTATGTATCTTAACATAGAGCAGTTTCCTATAAAGTGCAGTGACTTGCAGTTGAACATTAAATATTTTACTTGTCTGGCATGAAAACTATAACTGAAACTCACCTTTTGTTAACTTCTACTCATGTGAGTTATTAATCTCTCCCAAAGGGGAAAAGCTATAAAAATAGAGCACCGTCGAGGGCCAGTCCAGCAGTTGATGCATTCATGATGTTTTCACTCTTTCTCTTAGAAATGCTGTCATCTAATGACCAATGCAGATCAAATGCTTATTCCTTAAAAGGGAATTTTAGGGCCAAACTAGACGTTTAGCTCATTTCCCAATTATGAAGACGCCTGGGGGAAATGATTTTCTCTGTGCTTGGATGTTTCCTTGCTTCAGTAAAACAGTTAAATGCAATCAGAGCTGTTGATTGTTGCTGTATTTGGGAAAGAGTGACACAGTAAAAGATGACTATGAAGATGTTATGGCACAGTCTCAGTCAACATCTTTACTTTTACTAGCCCATGTAGCATTTCTCTTTAGTGAGAATCAGATCATTTCCCCCCATTTGTCCTGCATTTATTTTTAGCTTTAGAAACAGGCAATTTCTTTGAGTCACTAGTGTTTTGGATTGAAAATTTTCCAGTAAAATCATCAACAGTCTATTTAAAGTCCACTGAAAGTTATAATGAAGCTTCAAACATTTTATCCAGTTCCATGAACACCCTATAAAAAACTCTTCATTTCTTTTTTTTTTTCTGTTATATTTTGAATAAATTGTTCTAAAAAGCAGATCTGTCAGAAGTTTTACATGTATTTCGTTTTTCTTTTTGGTTCTGAAAGTTATTTGAATAAAACATAATAAATTTGTATTGATAAATTGATACTTTGTGCCTTGCATACATGAATTTTTGTCCCTTGATAAACTGAAACTTATGCTGAAATAATTGTCTTTTTATTATGATTTAAATCTAAGTGTCATTTGGTCTGAACAGGCAAGTGGATAGGACTTAAATGTTTTCTGGGAAAGACCAGTATTCCTATTTTACTTTTTGTATCTGTGCCTTTTTTTTGTCCCCCTAGGTTTCAAAAGGAAGGAGTTTAGAGGTAAACTGGCTATTGCTATCACGGCCAACTTCATCAACAGGAACTCCACTGCAGAGGTCAAAGTAGAGGAGATCAGTGGAGTGGCCTTCATCTTTAACCAAAAGTTCTTTCTTGACTTGAAGGAGGAGACAGGTGGGAAACACAGACCAAGTGACTTCCTCATGAAAGTACAGGAATATCTTACAGAGGATATTCCTCAAATCATTTACAGACTAAGTTTTTTTTATAACAGTAAGTTTTAAGTTTTTGTAATGACCGATTATTGTTGTATAAAATATCTCTATAAATTTCTATGATGGAGAAATCTCAAAAATAATTGCTCTGGGGGAGCTACACTTTACAGAGGCTTGTTTAGATTTAACATTTTAACTAAAATTATTGAGCAATTTTCTGGTTTCAGAAAGGCCATTTATGACAACAGATTTTTACTTGGTTTCCAATATAGGTGTATTCCACAGGGATTATGTCACAAGTGATTTTTGATGCAGACATTTTCATCCACCAATCAAAACGGATCAAATACAATAAGCTCATATTAGTGTTTATTTATCTTTTACAAATTATGTTAAATGAGCACACAACCAGAGCTTAGTGAGCTTGCTTGGCAGTCATGATATTTTCATCGACTTCTTTGATCAACTTTATTCATTATTAGATATACTGAGATAATACCTGCTCCTCACACAATTATTGACAAAGAGAGTCGATTGCATGGCCTTACACACACAACATTGGAAAGCTCAGTGTTCGTGAAAGAAAAGAAAAAAATCTTTGTTGCTTCCAAATACTTAGGTGCATATAAATGTGTTAGAAATGTGAGATTATTGGGGTAAAAAAAAAAAAAGGCTAATTAGGTCTGTATTCAACATAAATACATTCTAATAGACGTGTTTCACTAGAAAAAGCTCTTAAATGGACTAAAGGTTTTATAAACCTGCCACATGCTCTATAAAAGGCACTGCAGCTGGTAAATAATTCTCCAAAGCTGTAATAGTTGGGATCTTGCCATCAGACAGATTAATTTCTTACCCTATTTTATGAGAAAAATAAATATGAGGTGGGTGATGTTTTTTTTAAGAAATGGTCAAATTAACTCAGAGTAAATGGTATCGAGTCATATTCTTAATGTCCAGCAAAAGCAGCTGGAACAGAAATATGCAAGGCAGAGAAAACATTGATATTTCAGTCTGTTGAGTCATTGTTCAACAATTAGCCTCCATCATTGAAATTGTTTGTGGTTCTTCTCGTGAATTGTAGTCATACTGAAGCTGTACTATTTCTTTCAGGTATTGATCTGGAGAACATTGTCTACTACAAGGACAACACACATTACTTTGTCATGACTGCTAAGAAACAAAGCCTGCTAGACAAAGGAGTTGTCATTAATGTAAGAAAAACATAAAATGGTTGTTACTATGATAATTTGATCATAATAACAAGGACTAGTCATTTTTTTTAAATTCTTTTTTTTTATTAAAGCTGTGTCTTACAGGTTTTGTACTGTAACTGACTGGTTTCGAAAAACTGTCAGTGAAAAGTGCCACAGATGACACTGAAGGCTACCTTCAGTGTCATCTGTGACAGTCAGGCTGAGATTTGATTTTAACTACTATTCCAATGTTAGAGATGTGGACAGATTTTCAGGGGTCTACAATTAAACATTTTGTAATCATATCTGCAAATTGTACTCATTAATTCAGGATAGTCAAAAAAGGAAAGAAATATTTTCAATGGTTACCTGCAAAAGGCAAAGAAATATTATATATAAAAAAAACTTTCTAACTTTTGTGTGCTACAAAACAGTTTATGCAAAAACGAATTTCATGAAGAAGACAAAGCTTTCTCTGTGTGTGAACCTGTTTCTCTTCAAACAGGATTACGCTGACACTCAGATGCTGCTGAGCAGTGAAAATGTTAACCAGGAAGCTCTGCTGAGCTACGCCCGAGAGGCTGCTGACTATGGCACCAACTACCAGCTTCCCACGCTTGAGTTTGCCATGAACCACTGCGGGCAGCCAGATGTAGCAATGTTTGACTTCACAAGCATGCATGTCTCTGACAACGCTGCTTTGGTCAGGGAGAGATTTGGACACCAGCTGCTGGTGGCGCTGGTTGGCGACAGTCTGCTAGAGGTACGGAAATGCAGATCAAGTAAAGTAAATAAGTTCAGTTCAGGCCCTGACTGCCTGGGAAAATTTGGATAATGAAATTCCTGTGGCCAGATGCTGCTGGTGAAGGTCAGAGAGACAGGAAAGTGGAGCCATTTACGAACCTGGCAGCTGTTGTTGATGTTCTTGTTGCCCCGTTCTGTAAATTGACCTGCTTCCTCTTTGGGCACGGACTCTTCTTAATGTTGCCATGAGTCACACGTAGTGGGTGTTGGTGGTTATGAAGCATAGAGGGAGAAAAACATCATGTACAGTACATTTAAGGAGATAAATGTGGCTGTATGAACATGTGCGGGCAGATCATAAAGGTTAAAAAAAACACCCACTAAAAGAAAAATTCAATGTCTGAAATCAGACCTTTGGTATGTGATATTGCAAAGCAAAACATAGCGAACAACAAAAGCATATCTTAAATTCCAGGCAAGCCTGGAAAACGGCACATAACATGATTCCTGATTGTTTTTTCTTTTTTATGCACTGACAGTAAAGGCTTTTCCAGATTTTTCCTTTGTTTTCCTTGTTATTTTGCTTTTATTTTACAAAATTAAACTCCAACATTTTGCTTTTCTGCTCTGTCCATGAAATGAATAGTTGTCTTATTAAAAGTACATAATGTAATGTTGACCAGAATACTCATCATCACACAACTAAACAGGAGAGACACGTTGTCTTTTAACATGCTTACAGGTTTTGTTATTCTAATTTTTGCATTTTGAGAGTAATTCTTTCTCCTTATGCATACAATACTAAAACACAGCAATGTTATATTCATCCTGTGCAGCCCTTCTGGCCAATGGGAACAGGTTGTGCAAGAGGTTTTTTGGCTGCTTTTGATACAGCCTGGATGGTAAAGAGCTGGGTTGAGGGTCGGCCAGTCCTGGAAGTGCTGGGGGAAAGGTACGCACACATTATGTTTATTAACATTTTTATGCACTTCACTGCTGCCAATGTCATGTGTTTAAGCTTTTTGTTTGTTGTGCAAATTAAATTGAATGATCTAACCATATTTTTTTTTGTGTGTGTGTTTCTTTAGGGAGAGCATTTACAGACTACTACCACAAACAACCCCTGAAAACATTGCTAAAAACTTTGAACAATACACTATAGACCCGGCAACTCGATATCCTAATCTTAATTCTTCTTGTGTCAGGCCTCACCAGGTGAGTAAATCTTCATTTTTATTTATACAAACATTAACAAAAGGTCATGATTGTAAATATTGTCCCTTTCCCTTGTTGTTTCAGGTGCGTCACCTGTACGTTACTGGAGAGCTTCATTCCTGCTCTCTGGAGCGTGCTGCAACTATACGGCGACCAGTCAATCTCAGCAGACAAGGTAAGTGTTTCAGACTCATCTCCAGGTTATTCCAGGTAGTCATTCCACTGACTCACTTTCCTCCTTTTGTGACATAGTGGCTAAAATCTGTCTGTTCATTTTTGTCTTATTCAAATGCAATTAAGTAATTAATTTTAACCCCAGTTTAAGGTATAAAAAATTAAGAGCTGAGATTTGTTTCTACAGTTGGGGTCAAGTTAAAAAAAGGAGCTGCATCACTTTCTAACTTCAGTATGTTTCTGTCTTCAAAGTTACCCCATTAACACACACACACAAAACAAAACACTCCTACTCTTTGGATTTTAGTTATGTAAGGTAATATTGAGGCAAAAACTAAACATTTTACTTTAGTTGTGAGAAAAATTTATCACAATATACAGTTTACAGTCAGATTTTATCTGTACTTGTAGCAGACAGAAGCTCTATATGTTGTTTCTTTTACTAAAGTAACATTAGTAATTCCACAAGGACAACCAGCAAGTCCAGACAGAGGTGAGTACATACCTCAGTACCGTCTCCCACCTTATTTAATAGCACAAGGTTTGTTGAGTGTGCTTATGACCTCATCCTCTTCATCTGAATTTCCTGAGGGTCTGCATGATTGATTTTTCTGTCCCTTCTTGTCCTTCTCTGCTACTAATGTGAGAAATCTGACTGCTCTAAATAAAATATATATGTATCTGCCTTTGCATGTTTCTTTTGTAGAGTATGTGATCAGACCATCAAGGCTTCTTACATGGTGCCAGAAACAGACAGAGGGCTACAGGAATGTGTCAGTCACCGACTTGGCATTATCTTGGAGAAGCGGCATGACCCTCTGTGCTCTCATCCACAGGTTCAAACCACAGCTGATGTATGTAAGACACACTAGATCATACCCTGTCTGCAGAGCTGCATTCTTCCTTTAGAAAAACAGTGTCATTAGTGTAATTCCACCTCAGCCTGAATTTAATGCAGACATGCTGGTTGTTACAGGTGTGTTTCATATATTTGGAATTACAGCTTGGTACTGGTCTGTGTTTTCGGCTGCATTCACGGTCTCCTGATAGATGAAAGAAGAGACTTAACATATAGATTTCTGGTTTTATATAGTGTACACAGAAAATATTTATGAAGATAGATATGCTGTAAAAAGCAAATCTCCTAGTACTGCTAGTCCACAAATGCAACCTCTAACTGATGTTTAAGTGACTTAACTGTGGTTGACAGATGTGAGCTAGCTGGCATCTGACCGACAAGTCTGGCTAAAACTGAGGAAGAAACACATTTGAAATTGCAGTAAATGTTAAACCAATAGCCAACCTGGATTTGACTTTACTTTGTTATACTACCTACAGAATTTATGCTAGTTGGGTAGTTTCTAAGTTAAAGTATGCATTTATGTAGATTTTGAAAGGTTTTGTTTAACCACTTAATCAAAGATTTACCTGCAAAAATAACACTTCACTTCTTGAGAAACCTTAACCTTAAAGTCGCATCTAACTCTGCTGGTGTATGTAGCATTCAGGTGAGAAAAGCTTCGACCACTAACGTAATATATGTTCTCCCCTACTCTAAAATACAAGCTCTGATTTTCTTCTTTTTTTATTTATTTCTTTTTTTTTTTTATTTGACTTTAGCTCATATTTTTAAGTCTTTCTCACAAGTGAAACGTTCTGCAGCATATTCACTTCTGTAGTTTCTACAGGTTAAAATAGATTTTTAAAGGCAACAAAAATACAAAACGCATTTCACCTGAAACATTTAATAAAATTAAAGAATTAGAAAACCGTACAACAAAACTGTTTTCTGACAAAAGAATAATAAATAAAAAAATCTTCACATAAAGTATATATGTCTGAAAACACAGTGTAAAAAACACAATGAAAAAACAGAATACACATTGCAAAACTTGATGAAACCACAAAACACAGCACTTCACATAATGACAGTATTTCAGAAAACATAAAAAACAGCAAAACAGAAAACATAGAATTTTAGTATTTAGGAGCAAAGCACCTTCACAAAACACTACAGCAAAAACTATACATTAAACAACGAAGAAAACAAAGAGCACTGTTTAAAAAGCCTTTTAAACAGATCGTACCATTTTAGAAAATACCACAACAAAACAGAAAAACACAAGTACATGTCAGAAAATTAAAACCATTTAAACAAACAAAAAATACATTTCAGAATATGTTTTCTCTTTTGTCTGTTTTCTAAAATTGATCTGTATCTGAAGAGAAAAATAATTCCTTAGAGCAAGTGGGAGAAAAAAAACTATACCTTGCTGTTTTACAAACATAATTATATCCCCTCATCCTTTAATTATTGCCTTCATACTTCGGCACATGCCAATGTAATTTCATGTGGTCCTGTAAGTTTCCAGGAACCGCTGGCATTTTTCCCCCTGGTTCCTTCATATGCAGGCCTGTCAACAGAGCAGCGAGGGGAGCAGGTTCACAGTGTTCCTCAGCACTTTCTGAATAACCCCAATGTTTGTGTGTCCTGCTGCTAGGTTACTGCTCTCCTCTTTACATTGCTTCTCATGGTGTCTGCACACTGTCAGTGTAGGCAGACACATCTGACCCATTTTTGCTACAATTAGAAGTAATTTGCTGCCATGTTTTGTTGCAATGTGAGAAACAAGTTCTTTTGAAGGGCTGGAAGTTTGACGGGGAGATAAGTTCCTATTGTGCTCACATTGACTGTTCATATCAGTGTGTAGATAACCTTACCCTTGCTCACTCTCACCTGATGTGTAGAAATGAAAGTATGAAAGACGCCGTCTTCAAAATAATAATTATAATTCCTTCAGAGTCTAAGTTTTTTACTGCCACATTCCTGTCCTCCCAGTCATTCTGATTAGATATGTAGGTCATAGGTCACAGGAGAGTTTAATGTCTGTTGCAGAAGAATCGGGGGAAATTAGAACCAGAAAATTGTGAAAAAACAGTATATTGCAACAATAACTTGTACTTTTTTCAGGCTGACCCAGCAACCATACTGTATGTTGCCATGTTCTAACCTAACTTTGGGTCCTCTTTCATTACCTGCCTCCATCAGAGATTTTGACTCACTGAATGAGGAGGATCACGCAGCGAACCTGCAGCTGGCTTTTGACATTAACGAGCGGGAATTTGGGATTCGACCATTCGCATCTGTGAAGGAGCTGAGTGACAACAGGGAGCTTGATAAAACAAGCATAATCACTTACTTATCCAAGTTCTATGAGCTTTTTCGTGGAACACCCCTACCTGCATCAGGTACACTTGTTGCTGCAGAACCCAGAAGAGTGGATGAAAACAACAAAGATTATCCCTCCAAGGAAGTCAGAAGTAATAATAATATGCTCAACCTTGCACTGCCCAGGAAACGGGTGCCAAAGGTAACTCCACCTCCACCTTCTTTGTTTAAATCTAATCCACTGAACACAAGTTTATCTTTCCGATGTTTGTTTTCTGTTTGTACCTGAAGTATTTTAAACATTTCATTATTTCTCAGTGTAAAAATTGTTTTTTTTTAGTGATGAGATGAGTAATTTTGTTTTCAGGATGAGAAGAAGTCAGACGGTGCAGACCCATTTTACAAAAGGAGGCGAAAGTTCTGCTATTTGGAGGAGGTTTGTTAAAATACAGTCTGTTAGTGCAACTGTACTATAGTCTTTTAATATATTCTTACTTATTTTTTTCCTTTTTTTCATGCTCCTTTTCAGGCCACCAATCTGTCCAGTAATGGCGCCTCAGTACGAGATGATCAGGATCCCAAAGAAAATAAAGTGCGCTCAATGGCTACCCAGCTGCAGGCCAAGCTTGAAAATAAAACTAGCTACACCGTTCGCAAAACGCAGGTAAAAACACAGCCGTGAGTTTTTCATATAGGTCTGTAGATTTTATATGAATGCTGTGTATTAAGTTCATTTTAGCTGAGAATCCAAGGATAGGTTCCTAGCTGTAAATTTATTTTCTTAGACAATATGTTTTACATCTTTTCTAAGTATGCAAAGTTAAAACAGACATTTTTGCTTTTCCTCTGTTGTCAGCTGCTCTTCAGAAGAGAGCTGTGGTTTGAATGAAGCAAAACTTTCCTCTCTCTTATCCAAACAAAATGTCCTTGTCTGTTATTTCTAGCTTTTAATTCTGATTTGTCTGTTTCTGTGCCTTTTTATTAACATTTTCCCAAACCTTTATAAAATCTCAGTTTGACTGTGAGAGGTCCTTGCTGCTCCCTTCTCCTGACCTGACTGAGAGTCGTCCTGTTACACCCAGCCCTCCGGTACCACTCAAACCTCCTTCTTTGACACAGGTAGCCTGGAGTGGCATAAACTATCCAAAAGAGTCAGAAATAAACATTTAGCTTTTTTCTGACTTTCTAAAATATACTTTAATAATCAGTGTAGGTAAAATAAACTTAGAGTTCCTGTGTTTATCATCCCTTTCAGTTTGAAGTCAGTATCAGAAAAGCAGCTGAACAGTTAGTCTGCCTTCCTCCAAAGACTCTGCCCAAACCCCACCTCCAGCCTCAGCCCCTGCACCCTTTTACCGTAGTGAAGCTCAGACATGTCGATCAGACATTTGTTGAAACGAGGCCCCAACCTCAGCCTGAGAGTCCAGAGCCTCCTGCTTCTCTTTCTTCTCGCCAATCAGCAATACATTTCATGACAAGAATCCTCCATCGCCTCAAGAAGGTGGACGAGCACGTGTCTGAGGTGAACAGCATCTCCTGCTTCTTCTGTTTCTCCTCTGTTCTGTTTTTTCACACCCTTGACACTGCTGCAGGTTTGGATCCCCACAAGTCCTTTGAGTGAATGTTGATTATACAGTATATTGTGCCCTGATTACACATTTTGGTTTGTGTAATGTCTAGTCAGATGATGTCAGTACCCAATTATAAAGCCCAACAGAAATGGCAAGAACAGGCCTGCAAACCTGGCATTAACTAAGACAGACACACAAATGGATTATTGTACAATCTTGGTCCTGGTGGGACAAATAGGCTGGACTGCATGCACATATGAGCTTTAAATTATTATTTAGTGTCTTAAATTGCCATTTTGAATTATTCATTATGGAAGGAAAGCTTTTAATGAGAAAGATTAAAAAAAAAGAAATTAACTGTCATAAAGTTGGGTTATTTTATTATGAAAACAGTAGCAAGTAGCTTATACATATTTTTTAAGCATTTCTCTTTATCAGTGTAACATGTACATACGGGGCCATATTTTTTTTTAACTTTATATATAATAAACTAAGCATTAAAAGTAAGTAAGTTTAAAAAAAAAAAAGTTTGTTTGGTCAGTTATTTCTTGGATGTAGAAATGTTTACTCGGAATACTGCCAATTTAGCTGAGACTATCTGCAGAATTTGGGAGTGGAGAGGACAGAATGACTTGCCTGCAGTCTTGACCTCAACCCCATTAAACATGTGGATCTGGCATGCTTTTTGTGCCAGAGTGACCAACACAACCACATTGGCTGACTTACAGCAAATGCTGGTTAGAGAATGAGATGCCATCCCACAGCAGTCTGCTGGTGACCAGCAGGAGGAGGAGGTGAAAGACTATTGTGGCTGTGTAGAGGTATTCCACATGCTACTGAGCTCACGGTTTGTTAAATAAATTAATTATATGTATCCTATGTCTTCAGACTTCAATCATTCAATCCGATAAATGACATGAGATGAGAGTCAGTAGCAGAATAAGCTGTTTGCCATTGGCAGAGTAGATTCTATAAGTTTTTCACAGCCGCAGCTTCATGTTTAACCCTGCTCTCCCACAAATACATTTTCCTTACATATGTGGTACTATTTAAAAGCAATGGTGTAAGATTTAATGCCAAGGAGTATAGTTACAATAAGGAAATTACTGACCAAACACAAATTTCCTACCTTTTTGTTTCAAGTTTACATTAACTTCTGTTTCTGTGTGAATTACATGTTTATGAAGACATCCCTCAAACTTTGGAGCAAGTAATTTTGCTTTTTGAAAATATTTAAAATAGCCGTCATGGTTTTCAGCCCCTCATTAAGTGTCAAATGCCATTTTTTCTTTATAGCTTAAACACCAAAAATAATTTTTAATTACTTTGAAACAAGTAATAAAATTTAAAAATTTGTTTTAAGTGAGTAAGAAATCAGGTTATACATTGTTCCCAATCTTGTTCTCTCCATCTAAACACCACATTCTTATGCGGTTCATCTTTCCATTTTAAACAGTTCAGAAAATCTGGCTTTTGAGTGGAATGGTAAAATGTTTGATTAGTATTCAGTACCACATCAAATAACTCTGCAATAGTCACAGGAACATGTCAAATCCAGCTCTGATTGGCAGTGGTGGCAGCATAACGCATGCAAATTGTCACTAAAGATGCTGTGCTTGATGTTAGAAAATGGGCATAACTTACTTTTTCTTGACATAAAAAGACATATTTAAAGTAGCGTCTCACCATGAGGCTAAAACTGATAGCAGAAACTCAAGGACCAAATGAGAAGAAACTACCAATCTTTACCAACTGTCAGACAGCTGGCAGCTCACCCTGTGCTGCTTTGTGGATTTTATGTCTGCAGTCAGACCTTAGAAAGTCATGTTTATCTCAAAATGCTGTTCAACACAGCTTTCAAGGTACAATGTGATGTCATTCCTTCATGTCGTGGTTTACAGCACTGAAACTTGATCTCTAAATGTCAAAGTAAAAGGAATAAACAAGGAATTTAATTTAAGCTACTGACTTTAATATTTTGTAAACCTGTATTATTCATGTCAGATATGGCATTCTTGGTTTTAATCTTTTTTTCTGTGTCTGTCTCAGCTTTGTTTTTCCGTGCAGTATGAGTAACCACATCAATTTGGGTGTGAAATTAATGTAATAAGGCAGCCTAAGTTCCACACAGGGCAGCGATTGTTTCCCTCTCTAGACAATACACTTTTTGCTTCCTTTTGCTGTAAAAGTAGAACAGAAAGGTCTTTTATCATTTAACTGTGCAGTGCTCATGAAGTGGTTAGGTTGGCTAATTATGTCTACAAACAGAAAGCTCCAAGTGTTGGTGAGTGAATGCCTCGGTGTACTGAAGAAGTGAGACTGATTACTTTTCTTTTATCATCCTGCAGAAAAAAGCTCAGACACAACAGGTTAGAGAGTTTCATACAAAAAGTATAAAGGACAAAGCTATGCACCTTAGGGGATTGTTCTCAGGAGACAGCTCTGATGTGTTCAAGGTGACTATCCCAATCTGAATCTGTGAACTCACGCGTGTTGTGCACTCGTTCCCCTTTATTGAGTGCTTGCATGTTAAAGCATGTCATGTTTGCATGAAGTTGTTTTATCTCTTGTCGATTGGTCTTATTTGGTTTAGTTAATGGAAAATTACATCACACTGTTCCAGAGAGTTGTTCATATTCCAGTATAAACATTAAGGGGGTTTGAGATTTGCATTCTTGTCATGATTCTTTTTAAGTTTTTATAACTCAAGTAATTCTGCCAAAGCATTACGCTTTGCATTAAAGCTTAGCTTGAACTTCTTATTTTGCCCCTTGTGCTTTTGATTACCAGCAGCCCGCACAGAACAGAAGTGTGTGTTTTTGCCGTGGCACTTTGGGGTTTCTCTGCTCCACCTAAGCAACTTGCTCCAACTGCACAGCCAGATGTTAGAGCTGCATCTACGCTAGCCTGTAATAAAAAAAACATCTCCTGCTACGCTGTTAGGTTCCATCCTCCAACCAAAGTGCTGAAATTAAAGGCAACTGGACCTCTTTTCAAAAGCACTGAAGACATTTAACTTAAGCAGCTGCTGGTTAGTTTAAGCCTCACATGTGTCACTAATCCATCCACCCATTCTGTAGGTCATGTAAGTAATTGCTTTTGCTTTTTTGTTATTGTTGTTAGTTTAAACAAGAATTTACTTAACATAATATCCCTCATCCTCCTTCACCAATGACAGCTACACAGGATACAAAAAACAGAAGAAAAAAAGTCATCCAAAGATAAAACAAAACCAAACATTGTTTCCACATCAGACATACAAAGCACAGTCCACATTCTATTACATGCACCAGCATTTAGAAGTGGTGGAAGATGGGTATGCACATAGGAAAATGTACAAAGAAGTGAAGGGCAGCTATGAAGGCTTTGACTATGAAGAGGGTTTTGTCTTACTCCAGAAAGTACTTAATTCCCCTATCATAAGTAGGATCCCCAAATCTTTCGGTAATTAAGTTGAGGGTGGGACCTGATTTTTAGATATAAACTAGCCTTTCCTTTCGTGATTGCCACCAGTTTTTCATGTGGTAGAATAATAAAAAATCTCTTTGTACCATAATGTGATAGTTGGTGGGCTCTCTTTAATCCAGTTAAGTAGAATACACTTTCTGGCAATTTAAAGGAACTTCTCAAGAAGTATGTCATTTGAAGCTGTTGTACCTTTAGAGAGAAAGCAAAAATAAAAATACTCTTTCTTTATCTTTACTTACAAAATATCACAGATTATATTGTCAATGTAAGCAGTCCCACAAACAATGGAAGTAAGTCTCCCTGTCTGATTTACACTTAATGCAAAGTAGAGATATGGTGTTATCTATTGTATGCAAGTGATGTGAAATGCAATCTATGGAGTATCTTGTATTGAGTTTCTCTTTGCCTGTTCCAGGTAGTTGCTGTTCTTATCACATCTATCGCCTCTTTCCAGTCATCCTCAATACATTCAATGCCCAAGTCACTTTCCCATTTACAGAAGATGTTGGGTAACTCGTGTGTGTGACCGGAAAGCAACTAAGAATAGAAAACAGAAATAAGCGACATTAAAAATTTACAGTTTTAAAAAAAAATATTTCCAGTTCCTAAAGTTACAGAGCACTAGTAGAGAAATTATTAAGGGAAGTGTCTTATTTGTAAATACCCCCCAAAAACTTGTGAGTTTACCTAATTGACAAATGTGTGAGATGTTTTGGTCTCAAGATTTAAGGAGTTGTTTGCTGTGAAACCTCCTGGAAAGATTGAAACTTCCCAGCAGCCAATTTAGAGCTGAAAAGGCTTTTAAAATGAGAGGTGAAATGTCTTCAGGAAGTTGGAAAAGAAGATAATTTGCCTTTTTTTTCCAGGGATTTAGGATTTCCTTCACCTGGATGATTGATAATCTACACCAACAGCTGTGATTTGACTGCTTATCTTTTATCTCTTGTTAACAATTTCATTGTTTTGTATCTGTTTCTCAGCGTGGTTCAGTACAAAGGGTGTTTCCTCAGTCGAGTGACAAATGTCACTCATGTGAGAAGCGTGTTTACATGGTGGAGAGGGTCTGTGCCGAGGGCCTCTACTTCCACAGGGAGTGTTTTCGCTGTTCAACCTGCAACACTGCTCTTCGACAGGGAGCACAAGCCTTCCACTCTGAAGAAGGTGTGTGTCTTCAAGGGGCCACATTATATACGCAGATCAGCATTCATTTATTTTTGTTGCCATATTTAATCTTGACATGTCTTGTAATCTTACAGGGAAACTGTACTGCAAACTTCATTTTGCTCAACGAAACAACACTTCAAATGTGCGGAGGAGTTTCTCTGTGCGCCCAGTAAGTGCCCCTCACGTTTAACCATCCTACTATATTACCTGTAAAATGTCTTAGTTCTTCATTCACATCATCCTCTCTTAGAACCATCGTAGAGTTCAGGAGCCATGTGCTGCTGATGAAGAAAGCACCCGTTCCAGCGGTACAGCAGACCTGCAGAGTCAACCTGCAGCAGGTATCTGCAGTTCGTTCTTAAGAAAACAGCTCAGCTGGCCCCTGAGTGTGACTTGCGCTGTGTGTAATGCCCCCTGGTATCTGTCTCGCCGTGTGCGTAGTGCAGCACAGGCCATCACCAATCACCTGAGGGACAACGCCCAGGACTACACATTGCTGTATGAGCTAATGAGCATGAGTTTACCCCTGCTGTTTGTTTTACAAGAGGTACTACTGCAGATGTACTCCGAGGTTGTGCCTGATGAGCCGAGCTCATTACAGCCTGCACTGCTCTGGCTGCAGGAGCATATCGGACACAGACTCATCTAGTTTCTCAGCAGACCTCAGCTGTTAATATTTAACTCTGAACATTACTCCATGATGCCATTAAATCTTAGGATGAGGTGCACACCAGCTGGAATGTTCTCATCTTATTGCCATTTTATAAATGTGTGCAAGCACCTTCTTGATGTTTACACAACTTTTACAATGACACTGTAAGTGGATTTGCTGGTGTGTTGTGCAGTTAACTCCATGCAGTTAATTTGGGACAGTTTTTTGGGTAGCGGATGCTCCATTGAAATGTTTTTCAGTGGGTTTAATGAGGAAACTGGACAGTAATGTTATACTGAGCTAAACCAAAAGTTTAAAAATAAGTTACAATGCAAAAATAAATAAATAAATAAATAGAGCAAAATCACTGCATTAAAGACTTTAGACTGATGAGATGTCTAATTATCATTGTTTTAGGTTTTACATATTTTCTCAAACAGTTTCACTTAATTCAGTCCTCCTGTATTTTTTTATTGTATTTTTTCATAAGGATATGACTGACTAGCTTGATGCACTTTATCTTTGAGAGTGGCCTTGTCAGTGTAGCAGTAACTGTCACATTGGACAAAAGTCAGGTCTCATGTTAACAGTCATCATTGTGCAAATTTTTGTTTGACTCACATAAGTGCTTCTGCTGTATGTTTTTATTTTTTGCATGCTGACCTGTTTTTACAGGCATGTGAACATTTATTTCTTTATCTTTGGTTGATCATTTTAGTTGTTTTTTTTTGTTTTTTTTTTTACCACCAATAACACCAAAGATTCTCTGATACTGTGGACCAGAATACTGTAAAGTATTAGGCTTTATTTTGCTGCCATCTACTGTTGACCGAGAAAATTACATGAAGTCGCCCCAACTCATGTTTACCATTGCGAACAACTATTTTTGTAATGGCCATTTCTGCTGTATCCTGCATGCTGTGATATATTTGAATGTATTTCCAAAGCATGTTGTTTGGAAAATCAACTGCAAACCTCTTTGACAGGAAGCCACGTGGCTTCCTCCTATTTAGATACACAATCTAATGATGCTCAAGAAGCACTTTAGGGTTAGTTTAACTTTTTTTTATTATTATTATTATTTAAAGTGTTTACGTAATGGTGGTTCTTTGTGTTTTGTAACCAGCTTTATAATATTTCATGCTGAATGGCAGAATTAGCAATATGAACAAAATGTCTTGTTTACTGTGCAGTGCAGGTGGAAAACTTCACTGTTTTAAAATACCAAAGAGCTCTTTTCATGTACCAACTGGACTTGTATAACATTTAGTTTATGCATCTGTAGAACAAAATGACAGTCATGCAAATTAATAAGAAAACCAAGTTTTTTATGAATTCCTTTTCCTTTTTTTTTCACAAATTTGTTTAACTCTTTTGCGTCCTGCAATTGTAATTTATTTCAGTGTTTTCTGTGTTTAAAGTGTTTTTTTTTTTCTTTCCTGTTCATTCAGCCGATGCCTTTTATGAAGTGTGTGAGGCA
Organism: Rhadinocentrus ornatus; assembly: GCA_037177495.1. Lineage (NCBI taxonomy): Eukaryota > Metazoa > Chordata > Actinopteri > Atheriniformes > Melanotaeniidae > Rhadinocentrus > Rhadinocentrus ornatus. Next base: position 18,769,146 of record JBAMHW010000001.1, on the reverse strand, counting down.
GCCGGATGGTTAGGAGAAATGACGTTTTGAAGGTGATCACCTGCATGGTCACATGGTTATGTGCCATAAATAAATAACTGATTCAAGGTATCTGGTATGGCTTGTATAAGCTAATGACTAACATGTGGCTTCAGTTTTTTAGGAGTGAATTTGCTGATGTAGCATGGTGTGACCCTCTGCACTCAAAGGGTGTGAAGTGTCATTAAATGCTTTAAATGTCATCGTGCATGAAGTGTCCTTTTAGATGCTGAGAAAAAAATAGATTCCCCCCCTTCTGATTGACTGTTATCTACATCTCAGAGAGCTAACATTACATTTAAAAGTGGTCTTTACATCAGTGTTTCCTTATAGGTTTTGGAAAGTGTGAAAAATCTGTTTTTGGACTCCAAACGACTACATTTTCTCGAGTGATGAAACACAAATCAGTTTCTTTATATAAAGACTCATATAACAATGTGAAATGAAAAAAGTGAGTGTGGAATTAAAACTTAAATGGGGGTGAAGCTCATCTGAAATATTTCTGTGGTGAAATCAACAGACTGTTTACCTTTTTTTTTTTTTTTTAGTTAGTGTAAGGTAAGACAGAACATGTTCATTGCAGCACAAAATTTTGTTGGGGGAATGGGTACTGAAATTAGTCGATCCAGCAAACAGGCAAAGATTCCTGTCTGCTGCCTCGGTGAAGATGGACTGTGATAATACTGAGCTATTGTGGCACACTTGTAGATCTCTAGTCTACAGAAACCCCAGTACATCCAGAGCTGTAGCTAGGATTCTGATGATGGTATGGAAACATTAACATATTACATTCATTCTCCACTCCCTTCATTGGCTTTCCATCTCCATCAGGATTAAATATAAGATCTCCCTTCCTACTCACCTGTGTCTATATGGAAACACCCCTTCATGCCTCAAAAAACTACTCATCCCACGCTCCCTCTGCTCCTCTCACTTATACTGCCTCTTCATTCCCAGAACAAAGCTGAGCATCATGGGAGATAGGACCCACTGTGATGTTGCCCCAAGTTTGTGGAATACGCTTCATGACATCCATAACATTTTACAATCCACAGACAGTTTTTAAAAAGGACTTAAGGCAAGGATAACCTTTAATTCTTTTTGGTTTCTTTCTTATTTTTACACCCTCTTTTACTCACTATGAATTTTCTCTTAGAAACTGATTCAATGCTATTTATTTATTTTTTTTAATAACGTTTTTTGTTTGTTATTTTACATTTTTAGTCTAAAGCCACTTTAAAATTTCTTAAAGCGCATTATAGATCAATTTTTTAAATTATTATTTAGTATATGATGGTCCTAAAACATGCTTTTTAGACATTTGGCATTGTGAACTGGAAGGTACAGAGAAACAGTTGGAGCAAGGCAGCTGCAGTCAGGACACGTCCGGCTCTGTAGCTATTTTCCTCTGGCTGCAGCAGCTGGGAACCAACTCTGTTACACAACAGCTTTACCTGATTGGCTTAATGCCTCCCTGACACGCCGTGATATCATTTCAGTGTTGAGCTTTTTATTTCCTGTCGTGATTTCATCTAAAAGGAAGTCATTTATTAGATCTGGTAGTTTTATTATTTCCAGCAGGATAGCTGTGAAAACAGGTTAGTCCAGTGTTTGCTGCTACATTATTGTAAAAGAATTTATACCCCTAAGAATTATATTTTTCATTCTTTCAATCTCCTTTCACTCTTTTGTTATTCAGAATTTTGTGGCTCTCAAAGAAACGAACAGAATTGAAATGCTTGGAAAACATGTCTGACATTCGTGTTGCACCCCTTCAATCACTGGTAGCTAACCAAGACGTCAGCTGCAGCTGCAATAATGTGCACATGTCATAATTAAGACCATGTAAGAGAGGCCGTTTCACATCTTCTCTTTCCAACCTGTAAAAAAATACCATGTTTCACTTGGAAACTCACTGTTTCTTTTTTTTTTTTTACTGTTGTTTTCCCCCCCAGCTAAGACATTTTTATTTATTTTTTATAATAAATAATAAAGCTGCTCAATATTGAGGGAGAAGGGGCATCAGCTGTGCTTTTGGGCTTCTTTGGTTACATCACCATTATGATCTGACAAAAGCAATATTTCCAAAGAAATGTTCACATATAAAACTAAATTTGTTCTGATTACATTTGGCTGATTTTTTTTTTAACTTTTTTTAATTGTTTCTGTTAAAATACCTGTTTAAATAAAACACACTGATTGCATCTCTGAACTGCCTCTAAAATATACTAAAAATTTAAAGTGTATCAGCTTTGACTAAAAAACTCAGACAACTGAACCTTCACTGATTCAAAATATCTGCTGTGCTAAATGTGTTGTTTTTGATTATGCTAGTTTTTTTTAGTCCTTCGTATGACCACATACTCTAAAACTCCTGTTTTGTTTGTCTTAGTTAATGGAGTTTAATATCAAACAGTGGCTTACTATTGTTACATAAACAGTAAGAAGATTGGTTAACTAATAGTACAGTAGGCAAAGCAGCATCCAGCACATTCTTTCAGTGTTGTCTAGGATATGATCTAGATCTCTTTTTAAAGTTGTTTTTGCCTGTGATGTTTACTAGAGAAAAAAGTGAACACTAAATAAACAAAACTAGATCCAGTTCCTCCACTTTTTGTCACTCATGACAAATTGACACCTTTATGTAATTTTCATTAAACACTGAAATGTTCTTGTCTGCACCTAGAAGCTGTTTTATGGGAAGTGATGTACTTTTTTAGTGTAATAAACAATGTTTTAGTTAGTTTTTTTTTTTTTTTTTTTAGTTTGAAAGCTGATTTTTGTATACACAACACAATGCTAAAGATGGACTGAGATAAGTGCACCAAGCTTGTCTGGTACCTTTTTTACTGCAAAAGACAGCTTCACAACATGGATTATGCTTACCATAAAATTTTTTATATTATAGTGCTGTAGTATTGCTTTTAGCCTTTAAATGCAAATATTACTGGCTCCTTTCTAAGAAGATATGTCTAATAAGTCAAGTCTGTTTCACTGATTGCTGTTCACTAAGAGTAGAATTAATATTGTTTCTGACCCTTGACCAACTGGACAAAATTATCTTTATCAAGTCACTAAAAGAACCAGAAAATAACTAGGGCTGCTAAACTTTACATTTTAAAGTTTCCAAGAGCACAACTTCAAATGATGTTACATTGTGCATCAATGAAGAAACATAAGTTATTGATCACATTGTTCATTTTTCACGAACATTTTCAGAGGAATATTCTCTTTTCTGTGTACAGATATGAACCTCTGTCTCTCTGTTGCACCTTGTGTGAGTGGAATAAAATCTGGTTTATAAATAACATAAAGAACTGGAACGTCTTTTTCTTAGCCTCTTCAGGAACAGAAAAAGAGCTCCAAGAGCTGAGCCTCTACTTCCTGACATGTATCAGTAGGTGTATAAGTGAGCTAAAGTCCTTGACTCTAAACTCTAAAGACTCTTCATTTCCTGACTGAATGCTTTCACAATTGTTGATTACAGTTTTTAAACAACTTGGAATTGGTTTATAAAAAGTGCAGTTTTCTTCTTTGAATGTTCATTAAAGCAGTGTGTATCTGAAGGGCATAAACAAGTCGCTCATTCATAATTATACACAAGTAGACATGAAGCGTATTACTACTGCAGAAGAGCTTTGATACATTTTATGTAATTGCAGGACAGAAGGAGGCGCTGTGATTTAGCACTGATGTTACTGAGAGCTGCATGAAAGAAGCTTTTAAAGAGACAAAATATGGGAATGTGAGCAACTTGGAAATGTTTAAAACATTAAGTGACATAGAAATTCTAAATCTGGTGGCATTTTTAGATTCATTACTCATTTTGCCTCTTTTTACATTGATTTAAATCAGTGCTGACGCACTGAGCAGAAGTTCACCCTATTTCAGGAATTAAGGATTTTTAATGTCTGGTAAAGTGTCTGTCACAGCTTTGCTAAATACAAATCTGTATGCACTGTTTAGTAAATTCTGGATAAAAGATATGTTTAGTTGAGTACATTTTAGAAGAGTAGTACAGGACTATCTAATTTTGACCACCATAAAGTGGCACCAAATATGTGTTACTTTAGGTTTTAGATACACAATGTCACAAGCAATGATTCTAGAAAAAAATGCTTAAAAAAAAACAAACAGGAGAAACTTAGGTCACTGCAGATGCAGGAAAATTTTTATGAAAACATAGGAACCTGTAAGAATAATAATGATCTGGAAAGGATAAAAAGGATCTATCACAACACTAATAGAAAAGGAGACAAATGCTCACAAACTGTTTTATAATCTTCAAAAAGAAAAAATCCAACAAACATTCTGTTGCATGTCACATAAGACACATCGCACATAGGCCTAAGCTTGTCTCCACCATTGCATGATTTGATTATTTCCACATTGAGTGTAACTGTTAGTCCTGTACCTGAACTGCTCAAAACTACTCAACACACTAAGTATCCAGGGCCTCATTTAAAAGGTTGCAAAGGTAAGAAAATGTGAAAAGTAAGCTTTGGTCATCCAGTCGAAGACCCAGCAGAGTGGGACGCAGACTGGAGGCTGAAACGTCTAGAAGTGATGCAATGCTTGTGAAACACTCAAGAGGTGGATTTCTTTTGATTTATTCGTATAAAAAAATATTTTTATTGTTGTCCCAATTTCTGTCCAGATGGTCTTTATTTCCCACAACTCCCTGGCTCCATTGTTATTAGCGGTGATCATGTCCCTCTGCACCTGCAGGACTTCCTCTGAGGACACAGCTGCTGCGCTGCTGCGTGGAGTCACTGGCCTCACCCTCTCCAATCACAGCTGAACCACCTGGAGCACCCAGGAACTAGAAAGAAATATTATTTACATTAAATAAACTGCTACCAATCTAAGATGCATCTGTACGTGTTAATTTTATAAATGAAAACAATTAACTAAAACACCGGCACCATTGCTGTCATTTAGCAGAAGCATTTCTCCAAAGCGACCTACCGTGGGCTGTAGCGTTAAGGGTCCTGCCTAAGGCCCCAACTGGAAGGTGTTAATATTCACCCCTGTGGGATTCAAACTTTGGTCTGGGAGACGGATGCCCTACCAACTAAGATATCCTGCCACACCATTCGATGCCTCTGGCGTGTCTTGCCCTTTGACACGGTGTTGACAGCATCTACCACCTGCTGCCACTATTCTGCCTTTCTGACACAAGTAATGTCCACACTGTGCCCACCAATTAAACCTTTTTACGTTTTTCACTGTGGTCCATCAGGATCTCAGTCTCACATTACAAAAACATCTGCTTCTTTTCCCCTCCTAAGCTGTCACGGAAATTATATAATGAATATTTATTGTAGGTGTTTACTTGACCTTTTATAGCCACCATAAGGGCGTGGCAAGGCGCTCCCTCACGTGTCCCTTGGGGAATTGAACTCTGGTCTCCTGCATGGGAGTCAGATGCTCTGCCTACTAAGCTACATTAAACTTTTGCAGCTCATTCAGAACGATGTTGCTAAAGTTTTTTATCTAAATTGAGAGATCTTCACATTGGTTTTCAATCAACAGAATAGATTTTGAAACCCTTCTGATAGTTCACAAATTCCATAACGGTTTTGGGCCCAGAATAAATCTATGATATGTTCAGAGAATAGAGTCTAGTCTTTTTCCCTCCTACGTATACCACCTGTACAGTAGTCTGCTTTGCTACGCACAATTTTATAAATGAGGTCCCAGAACTGCTCGAACACCTCAGTGTTTCAATTTGTTAACAACTCATCTACAAAGGGAACCAAAGGTTTGTGATGATGTCATGGCAATACTCAAAACAATAGGTGTGATATGTGATGAATAATGTTAGATGGGGTGTGATAGGGAATTATAGAAGCAGCATCTATAAAGAAGTCAGAGCCCATATAACTGTCTCACCAGTGTGTGGAATAACGTGACCTTTGGTGTGATAGAACTACAAAATAAATCAATTTCATTTACATATACTAGTGCATTGGGTTTTGAAAGTATTTGAACAAATTTTTAAAATGTGAACACATTTCATATTTATATAGCTGTATTCTATCATTTTTTCACTGTAAATGTAGGCTAAAAAACAATGAGCATTTCTCTTTTTAGTGCTGTGAGCATTTGTCATGGAATTCTGAGAAAGGTAATTGTACTGTATATGACCACATGGTGGTGATAAGCTAATTCAACACAGGCTAGAAGCAAGTTGGGTTAAAATCAAAATCTTATGGGATAAACAAAGGAAAATAATTCCACAGCAGCAGCAAGTCAGCAACAAATTGAGAAAATTAAAATCAAGCCAACAAAATTTTGCAACTCAAACCAGTGATTTCAGCTATGTTGCAGAGAAAAAACTTATTTATCTGCAATGAGTCAGTAAAAGTCATATAAACCACTTTTATAATCCATGTTTCACATTTCATTAGAGTTTGACTCATCTGAAGACCCAGAAATTCAGCCACACAGAAGCATTTAGAAGGACTGGATTTACTGAACAGAAGCTTGAAAATGGTGGTTTGCAGAGGACTCTGGTAACCCGATCACAGGGGAAGGAGATGTAGACACAAAGAAACTACACAGTTAAAGCACCAGTCCAAGATCCAGAAACAATAAACAGGCAATGGTCAAACACAGGAAGGCAGAAATCAGGATACTTCAAGATTAGGAGAGAATCAGTAGTCAAGAGTCAATGCTTGGGGTCAATGTCCAGAAGGAAACACACAAGCACGTGATAAGACCGCTGGGCATCTACTGGTACAAGGCTGTCAATAATCAGACAGAGACTGGATAGAGTTTAAGCAGTGCTGGGCACAGGTGAGGCAGGGAAACAGTTAGGAAGAGCCCAGGTGGGCTGAAAAAGGCTGATTGGTCAACACTTTAAACACAGGCATGGCAACGCAGACATGTGGATCATGACAATTTGTTTATTTCCAACACATCTGTACAACATTTTTGATAGATTTGATTTAAGCTTCAAAGTTTGCTGCAATGACTGTGCCTTTTCAGAAAAACAAAAAACAGTTGTTCAAATATAGCTTTTTTAAATTTATTTAAATAAGTCAGACTGTTGAGATAGTTAACAATTCTTGTTATATAAGTATTATATAGATATACTACAAATCATAATTTTTTTTCATCATAAGATAAGTTCTCTATAAAATATTGAGATGCTGTAATGTGCAATAGAAAGTTAGTTAGAATCATTTTGGTTTATGCCACTGGAAACTGATAATAAATACTAATATTTACATTGTAATATTGATTTTGACTACTTTTATTTCACATTATATGTTTTTATTTTAGGCTTGGTTTCATAAGTAAATTTCTAAATGTCTTCGTACAGGACAATAACATGCCTTATGAGGCTAAGCCAGATGATTACCTCACATACTGGTTTCTACACACATCCTCAGAAGTACATTTTATTTTACATTCCTTGTTGTTTGTGTTGCTTTTTTCTGATCTGTGTGTCAAACAAGTAATCAATTAAAAAAAAACTACACAATTCCACACAATTTTGTTACTTCAGAGGACATTATACTAACTATATTAATTTCCCAGAGACTTGTTGTACCCATTCCCACTATTTGAATTAAGAGGAGGTACTCTTAAACAGACACGTCTGCATGATGGGACTTCAGATTTACAACGCGAGGAAGATCTGATCCAAACAAACAAACACAATTTACAGTATTTAATTACAAAATACCTCAGCACAGGACAATAACATGTGTTATGAGGCCAGGCCAAATAACAAGCCTCAGTTATGTTGGCCATCAACAGGAATGTCTGTAATTACTTAGTGATGCTTTGAGGGAGGTATGTGAAAGAGCTCAGTGGATACAAACTGCTTTAACAACACACACTTTATCCAAATAATTCCTTAGATTTTAGACAGACTTTTAGACTGAATAAATGTATACATTTTCAAGTAAAAACAAAAGAAGACAGAATAGAAAAAAATAAAGATAAATCAGCTTGAGATTGATAGAAATAAGTGTTTGTCCTTCACAGTCCAGCAGAGGCAGACATCTTGTCACGTTATCATCTTTCCAGCGTTCAATCTGTTTTCTGACCCCTCATAACTTCTTTATTTCTTTTTTCTAAATTTAATGACTTTTCCTTTAATGCATAAAGAGATGAACAGAAAACAAGTCATACAGTACCAATGATTAGCTTTCAAGCAACAGAGCAATCAGAGCCTGAAATTGCACTGAAATTACAGAAGCTTTGGGAGTTGATGAAAAAGTAGTAAAGGTGGGACAAGATGAGTCTAAAAATATAATGTCATTATTTTTGCACTTTCACGCAAATCATCTTTTTAAACAGTCAAACACAATTCTCCACACAGAGGAGTCGCTCCAGACTGTCAGAGTAAATAAACAATGTAAACATTTACTTCTGCTTAAAGCAGAAAATCTTCATTCTTATTATTCAAATTAGGATAAACATCTGGCATTTCAGTTCGTTTTACCCACTTTTTATACTTTTTAATACATCTATGAAAACATTTACAGTTAACTAATTGTGATCAAACCACTGTTGCAGAGGAAATACGGTTAAAGCAACTATGAAAAAACATTTCCGAGCTTCACAGATCTCGTCACCCTCATGCAACTAAATCCCTGCTATGTGTGATACTTCCAAGATCCTGCTGGTTCTTTGTGCTGGTCTGCCTCCAGCTCCTGCTTCAGCCTCCTCAGTGAAGACAGAAACAGGACAGGAAATGCTTTTCAGAGGACTTTTTACAAACAAGCAGCAGTCTTTAGCACATCCACAAAAACTTTATACAGCTCTCCAAATGAGCAGGTTTAACTACATCTGGTAGCAGATTTTATGAAGCACAGTCTTACATAACACACTCCCCGAACAACACATCAACATAAAGGATGATCTTGAAAGCTTGAATTATAAATTGTACATTATGAATACCTTTACACATGACTGCAACTAAATGTATATTAATAAAACATTAATAAAATTTTGTACATTTCATGCTGCTCTAAAACGCTTATTTTAGATTTCTACTAATACTTGAAGATACTGGAGTAATCTATAGATAATTATTGTGCTTCAGTCAATATTCAGCTAAATGAATTTAGCTGAAATGAGTGGCCCATCCCAATGCATCCTCCAGGCTCAAGCAAGATTATATTGCTTAATCTTTACACAGTGATTTTTGTGTGACTTGTTACTAAGTCATATAATCCTATTGATATATATTTTTTATAATAAACTCTCAACTCCAATAATACAAAAGTGTCATAAGATAGGCACTTATAAGATAAAATACAATGAGAAAAGTTATATAAAACATATATGTCCTGGCATGTGGAAAAATATGTATTCATCAGACAAGCCAAACATAAAAATAAAAAAGTCTAAATAAAAATATATAAAATACCTTAAAAAGCATGGAAAAACTAGTCCATGCTTTCATCTTTAGTCAGCGTAATTATTGTAACAGTGTCTTCACAGATCTACCTAAAAAATCAATTAGGCACCTGCAGCTAATACAGAACTCAGCTGCTCGAGTCCTCACTAAAACCAAGAAAGTGGATCACATCAGTCCAGCTCTTAGGTCATTTTACTGGCTGCCTGTTTGCCAGAGAATAGACTTTAAAGTTCTGCTGCTGGTCTATAAAGCTCTGAATGGTTTAGGACCAAAATACATCAGTGAACATCAGTATGAACCTACCAGAATCCTCAGGTCATCTGGATCCAGTTTCCTATCAGTTCCCAGAGTCAGAACCAGACATGGAGAAGCTGCATTCAGCTTCTACGCTCCACATGTCTGGAACAAACTCCCAGAAAGCCTCAGATCAGCTGAAACACTCAGTTTTTTTAAATCAAGGTTGAAGACCCACCTGTTTCAGCTGCATTTCAATAGTTCTTACTAGGAGTCCCGATCTGCAGCTGGTTCTTTTACGCTGAAATCCTAACTTATTTCTTTATCTTTATTTTTTATGTAATCAATTTTATCGTTTTTAATCTTTGTTCTCCTAATACACTTGTATTTTTTTCTGCACCTTGCTGTAATGTTTTTATGTTTTGTGTAAAGCACTTTAAATTGTCTTTTACATGAAATGTGCTATACAAATAAATTTGCTTTGCCTTGCCTAAAAAAAAAAGAAAAAAAAAGATTAGTTTTTGTTAGTTAAATAATAATTATAATAAAAAAATACACCAAAACCTAAGACATAAAACAAGCAAACCAGACTGAAACCCAGAAGACAAAAATAGCACAACTTGTAATCAGTTTAGTTTCGTGCTTGTTGTTCAAAGGGTTTTGTCATGTTTACCTTCATGCACATGTTGTACATCACAGACTAGTTCTTTCTTTTCAGAGATTCCTGACTTCACAAACCTCGTAAGACGAAGAAAAAGTTAAATGGGAGGAAAAGTTACAACACAATAAGTGATGACAATAACAGTATTTAGTCGGTAAGATCAACTTTTTTTAAACTCAACTGGTAAACTTTTAACTGACATTTTCAGCTACCCAGCATGCATCTCTGTCTCTTCAGTGCATTATACAAACAGTTCTGCACTGTATAAATGAATGAATAAATTCTAATGAAGATCCTTGAACAAATCTTTTGGCATCTCTTCTATTCTGAGTGTCATTCAAACAGCTGCAATTACATTTTTAAAGACTAATCAGAAAGTAACAACATGCCAATCCTCAACATTATGAAAATCCAAACAAAGAACAAAAACAACTATCAACCTGCTCGAATCTAGCCTCTGCAGTCGATCCATGAATGTAAAATATGAGGATAAGGTGGGTGGGATGTTTTGACCTTTTGAAATAATTTTAACCATAATTGCTATATATGTGATAGACACAGGGGCATTATAATGCTAAGGTTTAAGGACTTTCTCTTCATAGACAGGCAACTAGTAATTGTACATAGTTCTCAATCTAGTTATATATATATATATATAAAGCTCTTAAGAAGTGGACAAATAATGATTGTGGTACATGAACTAAAAACAAGAGAAACTGAAATCAGTTTAGAGTTTATATTTAAAAAAATGTCAGAGATTATTACTTTAATTGCATTCCACATTTGCAATTTACTAGTTTTGAGAGTTAAAGGTAATGTTTAACAAAGATTAAAAAGTACATGTTTCTGTCTGCACTGAAATTAAAAAGTGAAATAAAATAAATCACATCACATTCTGGAGATGCTTTCAGTTGCATCCACTAATTGGGGCATACTTTGGCTCTGCTTATTTTTGAACGGACATTTTTTAATCAAATGTGTAGTGTGCTGCATGCACTGCAACTGCTTACAGTTGATCAGTTAATAAACTATTTTTCTGATTATATATGTAGATTTTATATATATATATTTTTTTATTTAAATGATGAGACATAAATTATCATGCTGAGTTTAAAATGAAAGTAGATCAGCTTAGAGGCACAATGTCTGGTGTGCTGGTCTTTAAGAGGTTTTTCTTTTTTTGGAAGGTTGTAAAGAAACATACAGCTTTTAGTCTTGTAGCAAACCTTATCCACTGTTTCACTGACATCTTTTTTCTCCTCTCAGAGCAACTAACTCTTAAAATCCAACATACTGTATAAATGATTGTACAGAGCAAATCCACTCTAATGTGAGAGATCAATAGTGATGTTGTAGCTCACTGATATGCACAGATTTATATTAGTAAGGATGTTTTCTGCAAGGACAGATTCACCCGTCTGAAAAATGAGAGAATGCACTCGTAAAAGAAAACAATGAATGAGAGGGTGGCACAGCTACCCATCCTCCATGAAATAATTATTCAAAATTTTTAATTCAAGAGTGTGAATAGATTTTTGGGGGGACATTGTGTGTGTGGTTACACAAGACGTTTCCATTCATTATATGTATTTGTGAAACGAGGAGTCCAGAGAAAGCAGCTAATGATGATATTTCAAAGAGTGAAACGACAGTGCCTACAGCACATGTCTGAATAGCTGGATGAATCCTCTTTTTTTTTTTTTTTTTTTTTTTTTGGCAAAGCAGGCAGTATGAGGAGTATACCTGTAATGTTAAATTTAACAGTAAAATGAGTGTTGAATGATGTGATTACACTAACAGCTCCAACTGTTTTGCATTTTCCCGATTACTCCCTGGTTTCTCCTCATGGCTCTGTAATTTATTTAAATCAGTATCTCACCCTTTGTTTTTGTTTTGCAAGTTCCCTTGCTGCCAACTTAATTTCCTCCAATGATTTTCTGCCTGTTAATCCAGTTACCTGCCTGTTAGGGATATGCCAGTATCTTGTCTCAGCCCAACACCTCATCAGCCAGTCCTCTCCTGTGGTTCCCCCCCAGAGTTCAACTCTGGGCTCTTCTGTTTTCTGCTGACTGTCAATAGGTAAGTGTGCTACAGCATGAAAGAGTTTGGCCAAATTCTTCCCTTTACCAGTAAAATGTAAATATCACCCAAATGTAAAAAAAAAAAGAAACCCCGATGTGTAACAGCATGAAAGGCGTTATTGGACTGAGATTATCCGGCAGAAACACCTTTAGCTTTTTTCTAAACTTAATAACTATTTTCAATATTTCAGAGAAAAACAAGATAAAATACTTATTTTTTATAATCAGTTTCATTTAGTTTTGTTGGCAGACTTTTGATATTTGTTGGCTCTTTGAGGGGTCTGACAGTGTGATCATCTGATTGTCCCCCCCAAATATACCCATTTGAAGTATTTTCATGCAGGTGGTGATGGCCTTTTTGAGACTTGTATTGGTTGTGTGAATAACTGCATTTAAGGAGTGAAAATGACCATCCATGACAGTGACGGTCATTCTGTAAAAAGTAACTAAACTCTAGCCATGATCCTTTTCCAACCCTTTTCGAGAAATTTTATTTCTATACTTAACCAATTTAATTAATTGAAATTACATCATAACATGGTGTATTTATTTTTAACTGAGGAAACTTGTAAAATGGCATCCACAATGGTGATGGTCACTTTGTAAAATATGGTGTAGCTTAGTCTAAACTATGACTCCTTTCCAATTCTACATCAAGTGAAAGAAAGGGTTACTGTGCAGGATGACAATATGAAAAAAATGACAGATATGAATGTTACAGTTGAAGGATTTATTGGGCTTTTCCTAAAGAGTACTTTGGTGTTGTTGTTTTTTAGTTTGTGGTTTTAAAATGATAATATTTAACTTTATACCTTTTGGGTCTCAACATCTTCTATTCACTCAAAGTAGCTACAGAAATTTTAAAGTGGACCAATTCTCCATATCAATGTATTTTTTCTACTTCTTCATCTCTTTGACGTCTTCTGATGGGTTTGAGCACAACCTTTGCATAAAGTAATCCCAGGAGCTTGAATAAAGGCATCTTTACCTATTTTTTTTTTCCTTGTACTTACGTGGAGTATGTGCACTATACAACTCTGCTTCCTTAGATTTTTCTTTTCTATTTTCAGTCTGGTAATCTTTTGATCCTGCCAATTTGTGGTACTTGTCTGATCCCCAAAAAACATTAAAACCTCTTCAAAGTGTACAGGATTCCCCTTTTATATCAAAAAGTTTGAATCACATAACTTGGCTGAGTAATCAGTGTAAAGTCTGTTAAACATCTGCATAATGTTCATTGCATCTGCATTAGCCTCTGCATGGTCAAGTCAGTTTTCATTTAATTTTGTGACCCTTGAACCTTTTATGTCAAACAGATGGCTAAATGAAATGTACAGATTGACTAATAAGCAATACACTCGAGGTTATTACAGAAAAATTACCTTTGGAAGAATGAGCAGTATACTTGACACTAGAAGTTGTTAGGCTGCACAGTGGTGTGGTGGTCACCTCACGGTAAGATGTTTCCCACTTCAAATGTCAGTTAAAACCTTTTGTATGTTCCATTGTTTTTTCTGGTTTCTCTTCTCTGGAAGACAATAAATATTGTGCAGATTGTAAAATACTGTGAGGCTAAATTCTGACACTGGACCACTGCATATAAAATATGAGTTGTTATTATGAAAGTTACACTGATATATTGACTGCAATGTACAAACTAAGTAGTATTACATATAATATAAGTCTATCAGCTCCTCCTAAATAACCCACAACAGTAAATGTCATACCATGCATCCTGATAATCATTCAATGCAAAAACCATACAAGATAATAAAACTTAAAGAGGTGTCAACTCTGGTTGTTTGAGTAGACTTCTGCCAGCTTGCATACTTTTACTCATGCGAAATCAGGTGGTCTGCAGTTGGACTGTGCTCTACTTACAGTGTGTACTGTCACACTTTCTTTGTGCATCCCACTGCAGAGACCCAAACATTTTGTTTTTTATTGTCGCACCTCCTTCAGTCATGACTAAAAGATGTGCATTGCAGTTCTTTTTTTAAATTAAAATTAAAGGTCAGGATGAGGACATAAATGATGAGAATAAATTCATTTTTAGCATGGAAAACTCACAATTACAGTGTGTTTATGTCATGGATCCATCAGTGGTGTTCTTGGAGGTGATTTCAGTTCACCAGTTGGTCTTAGTTTTGGTTGAGGATGCTACTAGAAATTGAGCCCAGGGTATCTTGCCAGCCATATCCTCTGACATTTAAGCTGGGATAGTAACAATGCATTTCAATAGCCTATTGTTCTGATCCACTATCATCAGTCAAGCTCAGGACCTGGATGCTGTGCTTTTTTCACTAAAAAGCGGAAAATGATCACCCATAATCAGACATCATACACCAAGATGTCTTGAACAGGAGCATTTTCAGCCATTAGATGTAATTACTCCTGTATCTGCCTTTATATACCACTGTATTCATATCAAATAAGCCTCTCAGCATCACTAAGACCATAGTCCTGTCTGGCATTTTTATAGGACAACAGCAGTTCAAAGAGCAGTTAAGGAAAACACCCTCAGAAAGGTACGCATGGCAAGGCTGAAACTAGAGATGAGTGTCTGTTAGAGCTTTGAGAACTTGTATGTGTATTGATTTGTGCTAAAGACTTGTGCTAAAAAATTATCTTTGCTATCCACCACTATCACTGTTTCTCCTGCATTTGAAGAGGTACATTTTGGGGTTTTGAAAATATGTTCAAAATCTATCAAGATAAATATCATACTTTTTACTGAAACACCTGTCCTTAAACCAGAGTCTCTGATTATGATTATTTTTTTTATATCATAATTTATATCCAACAATTTTCTGATGCCAGAAAGGTGATAACAGTGCCAGTGTTTATGAGGGACAGGACATAAAACTGTGGTTAAAAAACAAAACAAAAAAAACATGAATCTCCGTGATATCACAAATCCTGTTCTTCAGATACAATCTGACTGCACATCTGGTCATAATCACATTTTAAACCTTGATTACACAATATCTGTTTTTAATGTCTAAGTCCCACTGGCAGGACCTTTCCAACGAGATAAAAAGATTTGCGGATAACAAACATATATGCAGACATTAATTGTAATTTTTATTTTAAAAAGTGCTGCAGCATTTAAAATTATTTTGTAAGACCATAATTCCATCAAGTTACACATTTCTCAATCGGTCCTCTATAGTTTGTTATGCATCTGCAAACTCGTGTGCATGTGTTCATACAGGTTGATGGTTTTTGATTCATGTCACAAATGGTTCTTTTTTGTTACATATTAATGAATTGGAGGTGTCCTTTTTCTGACTTTGTTTTTTCATAACAAAGAAAATATTTCTAACCTGCTCAAAAGTCTATATGGCTTTAACAACTTAACAAATCAATGTGAGATCCTCACAACCAATTTTATGTACCCATCTTAGATTTGTGCTCTTGATGAAAACTTCAATTAGTGATGTAGCAGTGTTTTAACTTTCAGTTTGTCTCCTTTTGGTCACTGTTGATTACCATGGTAACCTCTGTTGTGTGGCCATCAAACTGAGCAATGACCCAAACAGAGCGATTAAACCTAATTTAATGGAGTTCTGAGTAAGTAGTGTAGATGCTGTAAATGTTGTGGTTTACTAATTTGTTATGCAGCCCAAAGGTTTTACTGTGATTAAAGTTATTTGCAAAGATGGCATCTTCATCCTGAGTGAAGAACAATTATCTTGTTAATATTTTTGGTTCTTTTACACTTACTCATTTTTACACTTTTAACAAGATTGCCATGAGAATGTATTTCTTGTCATTAGACTAAAAGAGTGATGCTGAACACTGCAGCTTCTTCAACATCAAAGATGCTGCAGTATGCATGCAGAGGATGAGTAACACAAGTATTTAAAGATTAGCAGCCATTCTGAAGCAATATGTAAAAAAGGACCTTATCATATAAAAGACAAAAAAATGGAATGTTGTGTCACCATAGTAACTCTTCTCCCCATTGTATTCCACTGCAAATGCCCAGCCATCTTTACTGCACTTCTACAGATTTCCATTTCAATTTAAAATCATTCAGATTTGCAAGGAGCTTGTTAACAAAGCCAGTCTTTTTTGGTTTTTATAGTTTGTCTTTAAAAAAAATTGACCCGTCATGTTAGGACCCTAATATAGATCACATGATAAAAATTTCTTTACTTTTTTGTGGTTTTATTTAAATATTTGACATTTATGGGGTATATGGATATGAGTCATATAAATATGTAAAAACTTGTAGATTATCTAAAATTCTTCACTGAACAAAGGAAAGAAAACATCCAGAAAATTCTATTTTGTTAAATAACAACATAGTCTTTTGTTCAAGTTCAATACTTTTATATGCTTAAGTATTTGCTTTTCCAGGATTTTTTTTTATGTACTGACTATATATGTAAATTATTAAAACACAATCAATGAAACGCAAATGCATTCTATAGTTAGAGACTATGTTTGGTTGGATGTGGGTTCACTCCTTTTAATTTAACCAGTAAGTGGCCCTCACTACTCTCTCTTATCTCTGAATAATGTGAATCATTGTGGCTGGCTGAGCAGTCAACGCAGAGAGACAGGAGCACCTGGCCTTACACGGCTATCTGATTAGAGGAGGTTGCAGACCAGGCTGAACCAGACCAGGCCGGGCAGCGGCGGCAACAGGGCAGATCTGGAGTAAAATGAACAAACCAGACTAATTCTATTGCACCATTACCCCTTTGTTATAGAGAGCAGGGTCAAATCAAAGCAATGCCACAGCACAGACCAGCCTTATCAAGGCAAGTGACATGAAGGAGGACCACAGTGGAGAAATTAAAGCTTCACTGGTTCAGAACAGTTGATTGCTGTTCTCTGAAGCATGCTTTTAATGATTAAGCTGTTATTATCTGTGGTATCCCAAGGCTCCAGAACTGGCTTCTGAATGAGAGTCTCAGAAAATATTTTTATCTCAGCTGAAAATAGTTTGAATGTAAAGAGTGACAAAGAGAGTTAAGTCATTAGCGAGAGTTCTTCACGGACATTAAAAATCAGTAAAAGGGTTTACTTAAGTGCTTGGGAAAAAAATTAAATAAAATATGTTTATATATCTATCTATCTATATCTATATA